>CM048663.1:16680218-17277718 GCA_026401315.1 Dysphania ambrosioides
TGTCTATGTTCTTTAAAGGACATTTAAAATTGAAATATAGAAAATGAGGTCCCATCATTTACTAGTGGTTAGTTTACCAAACCCTGTTTCATTTTGGCCTACTTTTGTTAGCTACTGTATTATTTCCATTATATTTATGGTTGAAGAAAACAGTATGGATCTCTGGTGCGTCGGTACAATAATGCTGATCCACAGTCTCATAAATGATCCTTCATCTGTACAGGTTAATTGTTCAAGGATTGGAGTTGATCGATTTAGCCATCAATCCTTTCACCTGTACAGGTTAAGGGGCCAAGGAAAGAGCTCTTGTGTACATGGATAATGGACTGGACTGTTGTCAATTTTAATGCATCCACTTTATATAGTCTCTAACGTCTAACTTGAAATATTTTTTCTTTAAAGTCACGAGATAAAAAAATTATAAAAACTTAATATTTTAAAAATTTATATTGAAATACATACATTAAAATTCCAGTTAAATATATTATCTATTGTAATATAATTAAAATTAATAGTCAAAATTTGTTAACTTTGACTCCAAAATAGCCTTAGGCTTCTTTGAAATTGTAGATATGTCATGCAATCTGAATCTTCAGAAAACTGGGAGTTCACAGCAGTCAAAATAACCTTAGGCTTCGCTTGGATAGCAGACAAATCCTGAACCAACTTCTTCGCACCGGGGTTAAGACTACTCATTTGTCGATTTCCCTCTGGATACTTAATTAATTCGTGGTTGTGCATATCGTTCTCCTCATGACCCAATACTACCAACCACCTTTCTTCAGAACATGCAACATTAATAAAAAAAATTGCAATCTTAAGCTTGAGATTTTATACCCAATCATTTAACATTTTCTAAATCTCTATTCGCTCCTTTATTTTCTCTTATCTCTCTCTCTCTCCCCGATTGCATCTCATGTAAAATGACCATCTTTTATACAACGAATGCGCCAATTGAAATCCATGTTAAAAAGTGATTGATTTAGCCCATTTAGTAGCCATTTCCTTCGTCGAAAATATTTCCGAAGTCGTTAAGTGTGGGTAATAATTAATTTCGTTGCTGCCAAAATCTTCTATCGGAACCTATTAAAACAAAAATAATTATTAATTTATAATTAATCTAATTTTTTTAAAAATTAAGTAGTCCAAAAAATTCGCCTTGCCCTAGGACAACGCATCCAAAAAAAGGCCAACCCTGGGCCAACCTTTTTTTTTTGGAGGACTTCCCCTAGGGCAAGCCAGAATTTTTAGGCACTCGATTCCTGATGAATGAAATTTATCCACAATGGCGACGTTGATGGCTCCTCCATAGCGTCGATGGTTTCCGGTATCAAGAAAGTTGGCTTTTGATACGGTAGTCGAGGTGAGTGTGATGGTTGACTGGATTCCGATGAGGTGGTCGGTTGAAAAACAAGATGGCGTAGGTGGTTGGCGGTGAAGCGTGGTGGCTAGTGGGGTATTGACAGGAGTGTAAACTGGGAAATAAGAGAGTAAGTATAAAATGTTCGATTTTATCAAAATTTATTAAAGGGCAAAATGGTCATTGCAGAGGATGCGTGAGTAATTATGTGACGGCGAACAGCACTTCACTAAACAAATATACGGCTTCCTAATGTGAGGCACTCTCGCATAAAGGATGTTTGGGTGTCAACAAAGACTATAAGAGACCTTGATTGATTGATACGCTCACTTAGCTAGCTGGCTTCGGAATGCGATAGTGATTGGTTAGCATCCAAAGTCCAAAGCCACACCATCACTTTCACACGCAAGGGGTTCACATCCACTTTGTTGCACGCTATTTACTTCTCTTAGTGATCATGAATTCATGATTAATGATTCACCAGCTATTACAAGGACAGTCATACAACTAATTACATATGCTCAAATTGGGAGCAATTGGTTGATCTATATATTAACAAAGGCAATGTATGAAAGCTAAACAAAAGTAAACAAATACACTCAAACTAACCAAAGACGTGAGCAAAAGGAGATCTACAACAACTACAAACATACTTAAAATAATCAGGGCTTAAATTAGACATGAAGAAGTTAGAAGGTGGGACCAAAGATGGGAAAAAAAAATAGAGGTACTTAAAAAAGAGGGACGTCCACATGAGTGGTTATACATTTGGTCAAAATGAAATGTCTATTCTCCAATAGCATAATATACAAAAGATTTCACAAAGTGAATAGACCACAAGGGATTTATCTTAATGTTCATGTTCATATCCAAAATCCTGCTCATTCAATATTACAACAGCACCAAAAGTACATTTTACAACCTCAGCTCTAACTATCCTCCATGCTGCTAAAAATTTGCTGATGGACTGTAAGTTTCCCAGAACACGACATACGCATCATCGAGCTAAGAATAAACTAAGTATATCTTGAATCTGAGCTTGAAATGTAATTGGTGTTTTCCTAATCACCAAAGCATGAAGCAACCACATAATCCTACCTAAAGTATACAAAAAGCCAAATTTCCTATTCCTTGAAATATCATTAGGCTACAATTTAACCAAATCAAGAATGAACTCAAGATCTTCGGTACTCACAACGTGTGTCGCATAGTGACACACAACTATGAACTCTGTACCTAATGGCACAGATACTTGCTAGAATAACATGATTCCATTTATAAATGATATGAACTACAGCTTCTCTACATTTCAATACACCCATTCCCTTTGTGCTTTATGGTGGGTAGGCAGTGGGATTCCAAGGATTTCAAGATGGAAAAGTATTTTTTGGAGACAAACTACAGAAGAAATGAATACAGTAGAAAATTGAAAATGGGGACAGGAACTAATTAAGACTAACAAAATGCTTCTAATTTTTTTTTTCTCTATAGTTCACAAGTTTTATACCTCAATGACCTCACTTCCCTTACATACACCGACATCTATAAGCATAGTACCGTTCGTCCTTGACTTCAATATTCTGCAGCAATTCCTTCTTGGAGACTGTTGAAAATCAGTAAAGAAAGAAATGAGCATCGACCAAAAAGTTTTTTCCAATGTCATGTGAAAATTAATCTTGAATGTAACAAAAAATTATGATGCTGATGAAATCGCTTTTCCATTAAGCATATTTTTTTTTTTCTGAGACATAATTGAAGAACAATATAAGAATGATGTTGAGATCCCTGTAATTTTCTCAGATAGCAATGCAAACCTTTTAGCTTGTTGAACGTAAGTAATTTATCAAAATAGCATTTGGTAGTTCCATATGTAGTTAAATTAATGTAATCACAAGGTCTTAGATCACAATTCAATACCAAAAGCCTCTTAAACCTTCACATTACACATGCAAAAAGTATTTATATATTGTCCTAGCATACATCAGTAACAACCAACTCTGTGACATTGAGGATAATGCAACGTTAGGCCCCTCTTTAGACAACAATGCAGAACACAAGGCTACTTAAAATGTGCACATCCAAATCAAATGGCACATGAAAACTGACTAGTAGGAATGCAAATCTGTGTACTAGGCCACAAGCTTACTGGGCCTAGCTTTATGATGCATTGAAAGCTAAATGTAGAAGAAATCTGAAGTATTAAAATAATCCCCAAGTACACAAATACATACAGAAACAAAAACATTGATCAAAGCAACAAATTAGATTTAGTATAGTGGAAATGAAACTTACCCTATTCCACAGTTGGGGGTCTGGTTTCTTGTAGACTATCACCTTATCAATAGTTGAAGGCTCAGTCATCTTCCATCGGCACAGTGGATGTTGCACACGATGCAGCAAGTATTCACTCACAGTCTCATTCTTCTCCTTGTCAAATCTAGCTTTAGACAAGTAATAAACAAAGGGTTTCTGGCAAGGGTTTCGAGCCACAGGACGAGTGTTGAAAGCATAAGCTGTATAATCAGCCCTTCTATACCAATTCAAGAATGTCCTAGTTGGCATCTCCATCTCACGGGGTGATAAGACACCCCGTATTATTTGAACAGCAAAACCCCAAGATACTGAGATGGTCCATTTCTTCGGCTTATGGTAGCATACAGACTGCTGCATTAGGCCAGCAGAATCCAATTTCATAGGGATCATAAGCCGTTGTAAGGCTTGAACCTGAGTCACATTCGGGAAGATAGGTTCTACCACATCCAAGTGATGCAGGGAAACGAATGGTGTAACCGGATGTGCAGCTAACAGTCCAAATAAGTTTCCGTAAACATCATACTGGATTTTTGCCAAGTTCCACCAAGAAAGGCTTCTGTTAGAATTATTAAAGACCTCATAACCATCAATATTGACATTTAATTTATCAACATTACACAAAGCACTACTTTTTATGTTCAGGAGAAACAAGAGGTTGCTTATAACAAGTAAATTGATCAAAATATGCGCCAGTTTGCTCGTAATGAGGAGTGAACTGAAACTTGTGCATTTGGGTTTTCTAAATAAGGATTAAGGAAGAAGAAAGGGTAACTGTTTCTTTCCCCTTCCCAGTTAAGGGAGAAAAACAATGCTCACATTTCACATTAAACAAGCCTAAACTCCAAATTTAAAAATGCACCAACACATTGCAGAACCAAAAAACCTCAATATCTCCCCTATTAATCCCCAAGCTTTCTATAGTACACCTCTTTAAGTCCAAAGTTTTCAAGTACCCCACTTTGAGTACAGCTACAGTGATCGGGGGTCATAACGAAAACGTAACTCTTCGTAACTATCAATTCTAATCGGTAAAAATCAAATTTACTCATCCTGCATTAGACATTAATGAATTAAGCAAATCTCAACTACCCTTAACCTCAAATTTAGAGCTCAAATATAATTAACCCCAAAACAAAACAAAACACAGATTAATTAAAGCATTTAAGTCTCCAAGGCGAGGATTCGAGGAGTCAATGGTAGGCGGACCAACCTTTAAGTCTTAGCCAACACTTATTTTCATACACCCAGCTAACGTAGCAATTAGTCAATTACTAAATTTGTACTCCTAATACTAGGTTCTCCTCTCATATACACTCCTGCTATTTTACACCGACAACTTCAAATAAAAAATTAAAAATACTATAGTGAAAAAAAAAACCTCCGATAACTCAGCATCACACAATCCTAAAGTTTCGCCTTTCATCAGGATAATCAGTGAGCAAGTGCCTCACACGCGCAGAAACAATAAGAAAAGTATGCCAAGACATTGATTTTGGAAATCACAGAAGGGGGACCAACATCACTCAATGCCAAAATCACAGGTCACTCTAGTCTAAACTCAAATTTTACAGAATGAGCCACCAAAATTGAGCAAATACCACGGCACTTCATTTCCCATTTCCTCCACCATTTCACATTTTCACCCCTATTTCCAAAATTTACCCAATTTCTATTATTCAAGCAAATACGGAGTATCAGTTTTACCAAAACTTAACTCAATCAATCATTACCAAAATTGTAATTGTAGCTTAGTTGGATTTATACATCACTCAATCAATCAAATTAATCGTTGCCTTCCGCTTGGGGCATTCTCTCGGTTTACAACAAAAAGATATTTAGAATGGAATCTCATCCAACGTACTACCATGCGACGAAGAATTGAAGAACCAACAAGAGAGAGTACCTGGTGAAAGCCGAGTTCTTTAGTAAGAGGAACACCAAGCTCAGCCATGCAAGCTTGCATCCGATCATCACTCCCATACAAAACAGGATACCTTTGTATACACCTATCTTGCATCTTCTCCAATGCAACGGCTAAAGGATAGCTAATGGCAAAGCCACCCCCACCATACGCCATTGCATACGAGAAAAATATATTCTGCAAATGACTCTCCGAATTACTCCCAATGTAGTAATACTCCCTATGATCATACTTATTCAACACCCTTAGCAAATTCTCGGTTACGAATACGGTGTCGTCGTCACCCATCACGAACCACCTTACATCCTTCAGCCCAAGCCTTAAGGTTTCCGATATGATCCTCGAGATCCGTATGGCGGAGCGGTGGCCTTGTTTGTTCGTGTACCGAAACTTCGAGGTGTCCTCTGAGATTCGGATTTCGGGTAGATTTGAGACGTTGTTGTTGTCGTATTCGTGTGCTTGTTCTTGTTCAACCTCGCCGTCTAGCCACACAATGCCGCGCATCTCGGAGTTGTTGTACCATATTTTGATGTAGTTTTTTCTACCTTCCCATAAGCTGGCTGACCCGCCAATGCCGAACACTAGGTGGGATATGTTCGTCGTGCCGGGCCCGTCATCGGGTTTTTGGATGGTTGTTTTTGTTTTGAGTTTTGTTTCACCTGAAGGGGTAGAGAGGAGGCGGTGGTCGGAGGAGGAATGGTGGAAGGATTGGTGGTGGTGGATAGAAGAGGGGAAGGAGGAGCAAGGGTGGGGATTGGAGACAAGTTTAAGGGTGTAAACGAGGTAAGTGACGGAGACAGAGAGGATAAGCCAAAGCATTAGTTTTGGGAAGAGGGGTCTGGCGGGGTTCGAACCAGGGACGCTGACAGAAGAGGGGCTTCTCATCGGATCCCAAATCAGCTTCTCCGGATCTTTATGTGAAAATTTCATAACTTTTTTAATTGAATTAGAATTTCTGGGTTTTCGATTAAAATTTCTGGGTATTTATTTAATCGTACCCAGAAATTAAAATCGCAAAAAAAAATGATACAAAATCAGCTGAGGATAAGAGGTGGGAGATTGTAGATCTATAATTCTAGAGGAAGGAGAAAAGGTGGAGGTGCTGCTGAAGAGAAGGAGTGATGGAGAGGAGGAAGGAGGGGAGAGTGCATTGCTGCCAGGTTGCACACCAGATTACAACATACAGGAAAAGGAGTTTTGGTGCTTGTTTGTTGGGTACTTGGGTTGTGTTGTTGGGTTTTGTAGTGTTGTTGGGTTTTGTTGATAGATTTGGTATTATATATTGTAGTACTTGGCCGTAAGCTGGGGGTGTAATGGTACTACCAAGGCAACAATCTTACAATCATAATAGTATTTCTGTATTTATAAATCATTACCCTGTCTGCTTGTGTTATGAACTAATCCATGTTTTATTGTTTATCTTTCTTTTCTTCTCTATTTTTTGCATGTAATTTGCTGGGTACAGAATTTTCAAACTATTACTTACCCTAAATAAGACTTTCATCGATAATCCTTGAAAACAATGATTTAATTGTGTTGAACAGTTTAATTAACCTAGTATAAAAATCTCAATATAAAAACTCCCTCATCTATTGTCCAACTTTTATCATGTTGTTATATAACCTTTAAAAACCTTTTTCCAAACTATTCAAACTTACACGATATAGGTTTAAAACAACCAAATTGAAAAGTTTGACAATATGTTAAGAAGAGGTAGAGATTACTAAGAAGTGAATAAGAGGGAGAGAGCATTAAGAAGTGAAGAAGAGGTAGAGAGTACTGAGAAGTGAAGAAGAAGGCACGAAGAGATGAAAAAATGAAAAATTAAAGACTAAGAGTGAAGAGACAGAGCGGCACAATGCAAATAGAAAGTAGAAATTAGAGTGGATTATTGATAATTATGACTTGAGTTTTTATGACCCGTATTAATTAAACTCGACCCATATATAAGAATCAAACTCAATAATAAATAGGTCGGGTCGGGTTGGGTTGAAATCGAGTTGGAAATTTATTGGGTTGAAAATTTTAACCCAACCTTTATAAACGGGTTGGGTTCGGGTCGGGTTGGTGGGTTGGGTCAGTTTTGCCACCGCTATATTTAGGATATATACATAACTATATAATTTTATTAGAATTTTTTTATTATCTGTCATATTTTCTTCAAATTTACTTATTAGTACTATAGGTTTATCCAAGACACACTCAAAATATTACATTGATGTCAATTATTAAACTTTTTTTAAAAGTAGTTAATAAAAATATATTTATACAAGCTTCCTGTATAATGGCACAAGCACATACTAGTGTCAATTTAAGCAAAAACGACCATAAATCGATTGCTTTGAAATGCTTACCCAAACACAAAATCGACACAACTCTTTGAAATGTGTAGTTGATTTTAAATAATGTTGTTAGAATGTATTATCCATGATTTATCAATAGGTGAAATCAAAGGTTAGACATTACTCATAGGAAACACCAGAGTTAGACATTACTTTACTCCATATAAATGAATGAGGTTAAACCCAATATCTTAATATGTATGCATAGGAGTAGTATAGTACTAAATGAAGATTGCTCAATTAGTAGATTGAAAGTCATTTGATAAATGCATCTTATAATTGTTTCAAACTACTCCTTAGGAAGTTAGGATGACTAAAAATGGAGTTCGCTTATAAGTTTATGCCATTCCTCATAAAATAGTTATGACAATTATATTATGACCTTACAGTAATAATCCTGGTTGATATTATTGATGGTTTCGTAAAGGATGCAGAGTTTATATATTTGTGTCATAAAAATATGGCAAAGTCTTACAAAATTGATATTTCATCTTATAATGTCTTATCCGTAACCCCCTAGTGTCATGCTTGCATTGTCAATTGATTGAACAATATGTTAAATACACCGTATAAGATTTAGAATTTTTCATTATAGTTTGTGATTGTTTTATTAGCACATAAGTATCAAGAAATTTATAATTTATATCTGATATAAATCTATCGGGATGTATTTTTATAATTTCATTTATAAACCTATATCATAATGTCTTTTTTTTTATTTATATATATAATATAATTATAGTTATAACTTACACAACAATACCTATATATAAGATTTCGATATCATAATATAATTTAGATAAAATATGAATTAGGAAATGCTCCCTAGGTATATCTAAGGTTCCTTGAAAAGGAATATCTCTTAGATGTATTAATATAGTTGACGACTTTACGTTGCATCACTTGGGTAGTCATTGGTTAATAGAAACACACAAAGTACAACTTCTGAAATAATATGCACATCCCGTTCAGACTTCAGTGTAGAAAGTTGCACACAAAAGTTTGGTTGAGTAAATTGAAACTTGTACACTTCCTGAAAACTACAACCTTAACAGTTTTGACAAATTTTTGTGTCCACTTCTAGTGTTGTGTGAGCCAAGCAATTTGTAGCCAATCCCGGAAATTTTTACTCCGTCTTCTAAAAAAAGTTATTCAAATATAGGATTGTAATATTTGATGTCTGATATGGAAAGTAATATTTCATTTCATGTCTAGCTTATTACCCCATTGAAAACTTTGTCGGCAACTTCCTGTCCATTGATTTCAACAGTAAAATCTGTCATGTGATGTACATTTTTTTTCATATAATTTTGTACACTTGAACAATAATGTCATGTAACTTACTAGGTTCATAAAAGGCTTAAATATGTGGGGGTATGAGATGAGCCCAGATATGGCATCATGGGGCAAAAATGAGGGGAATGGGCGTCCCCGGTGGATTCAGGAATTCGGGAAGGATGTGCATGTGTCCTGTGCCCTGTGCCCTGTGCCCTGTGCCCTTGTGTTAGGATTGGGCCTCTGTCCTTTGATGCATTCTTCATGCTTTGTTCTACAAGTGACAGAATAAGTAGTTGTAACGTTCTTGGAAGTTGGACTCTTTGTGAAGGAAATGATTGGGGAGTTCCTTAAAGAGACAGGTCTGACCGTTAAATGGCGCTTGCATTCCTGGTTAGTTTTAGAGGGCTGCAAGAGAAACACATAGATATGAACCTGAATGATCGAGTGTGTTGGGTATCTTAAAGCAAAAGGTCTGTTAGCGTTCTGCCGTTATTCCGTTGCTCAATTATCATCATCACAGTGGCCTTCACAACAATATTGGCGCCACACTCAAGCTCCACACTCTTATTAATCTAGTAGGCTCCAGGTTGAATTTTAAATCCACTGATAAATCCGTAAAAATTATACTGATAGTACTAATTTGTATGTATAACTTTTACGTCATCTCATAAATAAAAGTTACTTTTTTTTTAATTTCACACGTCAAACTGCATATGGAATAAGTAGTTTGAACAATCCGCTCTTTTTTGGAATCAAACTCGTAACCTCTTATGTGAGCTAAACTAATACTGATTAGTCAAGAATTGTTTTGGCATATTAATCAATGCTTTAAAAATAAACTTAATATGTGTAAAAAATTTCTAATTTGTAAGCAACTTCCTCCATTTTATCATTTTTTTTTTTAAAGTATTGAGTTGTCTAATTATCTTCTTATTACCCTTAAAAGAAAAATTGCAAATACAAAGTATGAAGTATAACACAAAATTAATTAAAGATATTGAAGTACTAATTTGCTAGATTAGAGCAATAATACGAGTATAATGTAGTTGCTACGAGTACTTCATATTATTTCATTGATATCATAGTTAAAATCGCAATTTTGTGTAAATTTCTTTTTCTATTTGTTTCTTACAAGAAATCCAAGTTATTAAATATCAATCAAATAGTTCTTGTCAACAAGGATTAGAAGGAGAACCTATTTTCATTTTGATGTATTTAACTATTTGATTTATGATAATTTCATTATAAACTTATGTTTGACAAAGTAGAATCTTAGAAAATTTAGGCTAAAGAAATTGAATAACCCAAATGAGAATTAGCACAATGAAAAATATATCCGATTAATTAGGGCCCAAATAATTCGTTTTCGTTAAGGCCTTGTCAAATATCAGGAACATCACTGGTCAATTCCCCCCTTAACCCAATTTCCTTCTATTTTTACTGAATCCTTCCAATAGGCTAGTTAGTTATCAAAACATGTATATAAGACAAAAAGTTTTGTCAACCCTGCCATTTCTCATATATCTGGCGCGATTATCTGTTGTTTGTTTCCTAGAATTTCGTATATGCCAAGGGTTTTTTTTTTTATTCATTAGAATCTCCAATAAGAAAATGTTTAGAAAGTAAGCAAAAATAATTCTTAATAGCACTATCGGCATTGAGTAAAATTTCCCCTTTCGGTGAGTAAAATGAGTAAAAAATACACCCCGACAGTGGTCACCCATGAGATATCTCATGAGTTATCTCATGAGTTTTCTATTCCCATGAGAAAACTACACGAGAAAAATATATTACTGTTTTATACTTTAACGGCTATTTTTGACATATTGTATAAAAATTGTTAGTATGGGATATCGTATAAAGTCTTCTTCGTGTATCGATTGGACACTCTTGTCTCGTCCGTTTCCTATTGGAGAAGGAGATTGATTAGGTAAACTCATAACTAAAATGGTAATCTAATTTAGTTACTTCTTAAATTTTCATTACCCATATTTATCAATGATTTTTTCTGTATATAACTAATGGTAAAATCACTAACTAGCTCATTAGAAACACCGTTAAAATAGTTTGTCGACAAGATGTGATTTTCATAAAACACAATAATTAACAATATTTTGGCATGTATCTGTGTGATAATCTATAACCATAGAATCCTATATTATTATTTAAGAGTAAGAATAAATGAGAGGCCTTAAAATTACAATCTGAGGCATTTCGTTGCTTTAGGTGAAAAAAATTATAAAAGCTAGCTTCGGGTGAAAAAATAAATAATAAAAAAACTAATTTTGGGTGAAATAATAAAAAAATTGATACACATTGGATAACTATAAGAGATCATTTAATTAATAAAAAAATAACTAACTACCTCCACTCAGTAGTCACGGTTGTAGCTTTTAGCTAAAAAGAAAACCTTAAATTAGAAAAACAATAACTAAAACCAAAAATTAAAAAACAAAACCGCATGACATTTCATGATAACAATCTACGGTATTTTTCAAAAGTCATAAAAGACATGACAAATCAGAATAAATCTATGAAAAAACCCAACAAACACTAAAAATAAAAGTATCTAGATTTTTTTTTCCACCAAAGTGAATGGGAAGAAGTGGTTGAGTGAGACATCCAAGTTCCGATACGTCATTCTTGAATTCAACTGTCTTATCCCAGATTTATTTAATTTTATTAAGTAAAGTATAATTTCAATTTGAAAATATTTTAGAGAAATAAGACACGATTTTATTGAAAAAAATATAGAGAGAATGACATCATTATTATTGAATATTTGTATAAATATAGTAGAATAAATATATAGAGTCTAATTGTATTTGTTAATTATATTTAGAATACCTATATGACTATATAATTATATTAGATTTTTTCATTAATTTTAATATTTTCAACTTTACTTATTGTGTTATAAGTTGTCCAAAACGCAATATAGTTTAAAATATTATTTTAATGTCAATTATTAAACTTTTTCTTAAAATAGTTAATAAAAATGTATTAAATTCATACTTTTACAAGCTTTTTCATGTGTTGGCTGATAACACGATTTTATTATTGGCTTTAATGCCTTAGATGATCTCTTTTTATAACCTTTCCTTCATATTTTTCTCCTTTATGAACTTTTATTTCGTATATTTCGATATTGCTCTTCTTGGGTATTTTTTGCTTTGTTTTGTAGGATTTTAACGTAATAAGAGCTCTCTTGACATCTTAAGCCTATCGCTCGACTCAAAGTTGAAGTATACGCATCGATTATTAGCCTTGTTTCGGGGATATTTGAAGACCTATTGCAATGTGGTTTGGGTTAGTCATCGATCCACCCATGTAAGGTACGGAAAGTGAAATCTAGCATTAAAATGATGATTTTTATAGCACACACCGCAACACCTTTGCGTTCCTTCAAGACGACACAACACCTTGGTGGCTACTTTGGAAGAATTGTTTCGTAGCTCTAAAAACCTAGGCACTAGGATATAAATTAGTTGGAAGAATTATTTTGTAGCTCTAAAAACCTAGGCACTAGGAGATAAATTAGGTGGAATGTTTTGTTAAATGAGGACTCTTTTGGCCAACAATTTCTCATGTCAATTTGTGGAGTTTGGGGGAGAGTTATATATTCTTAGTTTTCAATATTCATGGGGGGAGTTTTTAGTTTTTAGGTTTTCATAGTTTTTAGTTTTTCATTGCTTTTAGTTTTAGGTTCTTAGGTTCTTAGTTTTCTCTTTTGCAACTATGAAAAAAGCTTTGGTATTCAACATTCTATTGTTATAATTCAAGTATTGTTTTCTTTTCTCTAATCTCTTATAATTATTGTTATTATGTCTTCTCTTGTTCATTATTTTATTTATCTAATTATCATGTTCAAGTAATTTCATAATCTAGGGTTAGGTTGAACCCTAGTATGGATTGATGTACTATTGATTCCCAAATCCCGTTTTTTGATTAGTTTATATTACAATTCATTTATTTTAGGGTTGACTTTATTATCAATGAATGACTAGAAATAGTATTTGTTGAATGTGCTTAGGTTACAATGAAAGTTGATCTTAATCGAATCTAAAACCCTAATTTAAGATAAAGGAAATCACTACGAAAGTATTGATGGAATTTGTTAGGTTGTTAAGATGTTATGCTTAATGTCTTTGAATTGCATGAGTCTATGAAAATATGTATGATTGCATTGTTGAATAAGCCATTGATTGATAAAAAGAAATCATTCCTATGAATTGCTTATTAGGAATTGAATAAGGGAAAAAGGAATAAATATTGCATTAGTTCTTACTAGCGGGAATACCTAGTCCTAAATGTCTTTAGTTCTTATTTTTATTAGTTAGTAACAATATAATCACTCTTTTCACTTACTCGTCTAGTTTTACCAGTGTTAAAGTTGATTAATTGGACCGTTATTTCTCTATGGGATCAACCCTGACTTACCATACTACATAGTTAGGAGGATTAGTTAAGTTTTTATTTTTGTTAGGTGCATGACACGCCTTTCATTGGAACGAGCATATACTAGTATATACTTAAAATAGAGTTTAAAGGAAATTCTCAAAGTACACGTGTCACATCAAAAATAAAAGATTTCATGCCAAAATATTTTTACCTTTTTAAATTTTTTGTATGGTTATATCATGTAATGTAATTGATAAAGAGAAAAGTAAATTAATTTAATAATAAGAAAAAAACAAGAGAGTATAAAGAAATTCAGGATTAGAAATTAATATTTTTTTTCTAAAAGGAGGTTAGATATAAAATCTATTCATAGCTTTTATAAAACAAAAAGTAAAAGAAATTAGGTTAATTATTTCAATTGTGTTTTTCCCCTCTTTTAGATATCACTTAATCAAAATTCATGATAAAAGCACATATTATGCTTGTTTGTGTGGGAGAAACTTTCACAAGATATTATGAGAAAAAAAGAATATAACAATCCAAAATAATAACATTCAATAACTTAATATTTCCTAGTTAATTTATAAAGTAAAATAAATTAAAGACAAATAAGTAATTTTACAATTTATTTATAGACGGTGAATATTTACTAAATTTGTTTAGAAGTTCACTATTTTTAGTGTTCAAAAATCCGTAGACGGTATTTGACTATTTTGCATTTTCTTTGGTCGTTGTAATCATGGATGCAATTTACTCCGTATGAGATAGCCAAAGGCTAGTGTTGATGAGGCTTGAAGAGGTTTAAGGTTTAACTTAGAAAACTAAAACCCTCTCAAAACCCCAACGAACTCTAGCTTTTGTCCTCACCATAATGCATGAAGAAATTCTTCAACATACCCAACCTCCAATCTCTCTCCTCCATAAGGACCCTCATTGCTCAAAAGCAGCTCCCTCAGGCCCTTAAACTCTCCCTACCCCTCTTCTCCCCTACCCTCATCGATCAAACCTACGCTCTCTTCCTCAAATCCGGCCATGTCCTCGACACCTTCCTCGCCACTGCTCTCATCACCCATTTCTCCAACTCCGGCGACTTCTCCCGCTCCCATGGCTTCCTCTCCGACGCAAACTACCCCGACACCGTCGCTTTCAACGCTCTGATATCTGGGTATGCTAAATTTCGTCTATCTTCGCGCTCTTTCCCTTTATACAGTAAGTTGTTATGTTATGGACTTAGGCCGGACAGTCATACTATAAGCTCATTGATCAAATCATGTGATGATCTAGATGAAATTAGGGTTGCCCATTTGATTTGTATTAAATTTGGGTTTAATTTAGATAGATTTGCTGTTAGTGGGCTGATTCATAAGTATGCGAAATGTGGAGTTGTTGAGTCTGCTGAGAGGTGTTTTGGGGAGTGTTTGGAAGTGGATTGTGTCGTTTGGACTTCTATGATTAATGCGCATGTTTGGAATTGGGAATTTGAGAAGGGTAGAGAGGTTTTTCGGGTGATGAAAGGCTTAGGGATGGAATTGAGTGAGTTTAGTCTCACTGCTGTTGTTGGGGCATTGTGGAAGGTTAAAGAGGGTGAGCAGATTCACGGGTTTGCGGTTAAAGTCGGGTTTGTTTGTGGTGGTTCTCTTCATTTGAGTAATGTGGTGATGAACATGTATTCGAGATGTGGGCGTAGTGTTGATGCTCTTAAGGTGTTCGGTGAAATTCCTAATCCGGATGTTGTGTCATGGACTGCTAGGATTGGGGCTTCCTGTGATGGCGGTGAAGCCCTTGAGGGTTTTAAGTTGATGCGGTCGATTTATGGAGAAGTGAATGAGGTTACTGTTGTTAATGTATTATCAGCTATCGAGGATCCTAGGTATTTGATGGGTGGGAAGCTGGTTCATTCGTTCTGCCACAAAATTGGGTGTTTGACAGTTGTATCTGTTGGTAATGCTCTTATTTCCATGTACGGAAATTGCAGAGAGATGGATGATGCTAGGCTTGTTTTTGATGAAATGGATTTGCATGATTCCATTTCTTGGAATTCTTTGATTGGGGGTTATTCTGAGAATGGATCACTTAGTCTGGTGCTATGTGTTTTCCATCAGATGCGTGATCTAGGAGTTCAGCCTGATCAGTATACCCTTGCTAGTGTTCTGGGGGCTGTTACTGGTCCTAATTTTGCTGATTTAGTGTTACAGATCCATTCCCATATTTTAAAAACTGGATTTGTGTCTGATGATTCTATGACGAGTTGTTTGATATCTTCATATAGTAAATGCTCTTCCTTGGACCATGCAAAGAAGGTATTATCTACAACACAAGAGGTTAATGTAGGGCATTACCAAGTAATGGCTGCCGCTGCGGTCACTGCAGGTTGCCCTATTGATGCCATAGAATGCATCAAATCTGTAATGAGCATGTGGTCTAAAATGGATGGTGTTACTTTAAGTATAATTTTAAAAGCCTGTAGTTCTTTGACAAGCCTTGGACAAGGAAAGGCTATTCATTGTTTGGCTTTGAAAGCTGGACTTGGAAGTGATAGGTTTGTTGAGACTGGTATTGTTGATTTTTATTGCAAGTGTGGAAGCATTGCTGATGCACAGAGCATATTTGTGGATATATCTAGCCATAATTTGCCTGCATGGAATGCTATGATTATGGGATTTGCTCAGCATGGTTGTTACAATGAAATACTTTCCTTGTTTAAAAGGATGATTGAACTTGGTATTAAGCCTGATGAAATAACATATCTTGGAATTCTTCAATCATGCTGTCACACGGGGCTTGTGGGTGAAGCTAATTTTCATCTATATTCCATGTTTGAGCTTCATGGACTGGTCCCGTGTCTTGAACACTATGCTATTTTGATAGACTTGCTAGG
Source organism: Dysphania ambrosioides (assembly GCA_026401315.1). Classification (NCBI taxonomy): domain Eukaryota; kingdom Viridiplantae; phylum Streptophyta; class Magnoliopsida; order Caryophyllales; family Amaranthaceae; genus Dysphania; species Dysphania ambrosioides. The sequence goes on from CM048663.1 coordinate 16,696,712, forward strand.
TCGAGTTGGCCTTGTAAAAGAAGCAAGGTTCGTCATTGACAACATGCCTGTGAGCCCTGATGCTCAAGTGTGGCTGAGTCTGTTGTCAGCCTGCCATAATTCCGGTAACCTGGAAGTTGGAGTAGTTGCAGCAGAGGAACTTCTTAAGTTGCAGCCTGAAAATGAATCTGCATACATTCTTCTGTCAAATCTTTTTGCCAGAGCACATGATTGGGATGCTGTGAAAAGACTGAGAAGAGAAATGAAAGATAAATTCATATACAAGGAACCTGGCTCTAGTTGGGTTGAAGTAGGAGGATCTATCTATCATTTTCTGGCTGAAGATACATCTCATCAGGAGAAAGAAAATATCTACTTTTATTTGCAAAGTATTGCCAAACAAATGCTACCTTTATCAGAAGCAACAGAAGATTCCTTTGTCTGTGTGGATGGTTGGTGACTTTTTGAGGGTATATAGTCATACCCTATATATATTATTTTATGCTTGTGATGAAAATCCCTTAAATTGCAGATTAGTAGTTTATATCCTTTGTTGTGAAACATTGATCTATATATTTTCTTAAAAATTTTTCATTGCTATATCAGGTTAGTATGGCATGAATGATTCCTGCATTCTGTGGTTCTTGATTGCTCACAATTTAAACTCCAATGGATTTCTTGATGTTGCCTTTTATGATTGCTGAATTTCTGAGCTAGTTATGGATGTAAGTAACAAAATAGGAAATTTGTGCTGCTCGAGACTGGGAGATTTTCTTTAACGCTTTAGATTTAATTGATAACAACTGAGCTTGATATGTAATTGTCTTCTGCTTTGCTATTTCTTTAGTTTTTGCATGGATCTTAGGAAACTACAACTATGCTGGGCTAAACTAGTTAGAGGGATGTAACTTTCATTGACCTCCCTGAGTTCTGCTAGCAGAATCCATAGTGATTGCTTTTTATTAGAAATTTGGTTTATGTATACTCTGTTCATGCAAGTAAGGAGTACTTTTGCTCAGCAGTAGTATTTCTAGTTCCTGTTTCCAGTAGCTTTTACGTTGAGAGCTTGAAATTGCTGGTTTGCTAATCCAGTGAGGGTTTACCACTTAATTGAAACCACATTACTGTGTACTTCTTTAAATGACGGTTTGTTCATATTATTGGAGAGTGCCTGGCAGGTTGATCTGATGTTGCTCTTCACTTTTGACTTGCAGAGTGTTGTTCTTATTTCTCTGTCTAGTTATCAGTTTATCACTTGTAAAAATTATGCCTTCTGTCAAACTACTGCCTTCAACAAGAGTCATGTTTCTTTTACATCTTAGTCAGTGATAACTGTACTAGTGTACTCAATGTGTAAAGGAAGGTTGCTCGACTTGTTTTCTCAATTTATGTAAACAGGTAGTGTCAGGGGAAAAGGACTGTAGAATATCCTTTTGCACTACTGAAATACAGAGTAACAATCAATGAATATTCTGGGTAGCATGCATCAAGAATTAATTGTATAGTTTAATTAGTATATAGCCTATGTAACTAAGTAACCTGTGGTTCCTAATTGTTTTTCTCTTCGACAGGACTGATAATGTTGTGAATAAATAGCAGCTTTGATGAGCACTGCTGTTTGTTTCTGGTAACAGACATGGACAAATTAATCTTACAGAAGACAATACCTTAATGGTAAAATCTGTCTTTTCTACATCTTTGTTGTTGTTTAGATTAATCATATATGATGATGCAAGCAGGATAGTTCATCATGTTGCATGATCACAGATACATTTCTAACTCCTTCTGACAATCTGGCCATCCTACTATGCTGCATTTTGTATAAATACTAGTTATAGGGAATTTATATCGTGGTGTGATCAATTGACCCCGGCAATGCACTGTTGATGGTTTATATTCAAAGTTGTTTTAAACTTTTAATGTGTTAGAAGTTACTTGAAGTTGACAAATCTCTGCAATTTATTGGGAGGAACATTTGATGTTGAATTTTTATACACACATAGGACTTTCTTCTTATCATTCATGCAACATAGTCGCTCAAAATATAAAATTTCAATCCCTTGAACAAAACTGAGATCTAGAATTTGAGCCATGGATTAATTGGTTGGTGACCATTGTACAGAAATATCTTGGTTTTCAGATAAAATAGTAGAATAATTTCCCCGAATATTTGCTGGGTTATACTTTGGTTTGAAGTTATATGGTCCATAAGAAAATAGGAAAGATATCTATTTGAAGTATTGCAACTGCAATATGGCATTTGTTACAATTTACTTGCTTTATTGAGTAACCCAGTTGCCTCTTTAGGAAAAAACCCAGTAATATTTGTGTGGTGTGCGTTTGCTTAAAATTTGGTCATTAGTTACAAGTTACAACTGCAAGAAAAAGATTATCAGGGTAGATTTCAAGATGCAAGCTCCGTGCAAATTTCCTGGATTAATAATGTTCTTAGCAGGTTAGTTTTGAAGAAAATTAAGTGGAGCATTGGATAGTTTGCTGACTGTATTATTCTAAAGAGAGTTAAATATAAGTAATGCATATAATGTTGTTTAGCCTTAGACATTTTTGCTAAATAAGCAAAATGGAAGGTTAAAAAGAGCGGCATAATGTAGTACTAGAATACATGGCATGTTATGTTAAGATTCTTTGTCTGCTCTGGATCCTTTTACACTCCAGATTTTTTATAACTTTCATTGAATTATTTCTTCCTCACTTTCTTGATTTTTCAGTTATGATAAATAACATGAGCAAAGTAGCTGTAGACCCAATAACAGCAAAGCTGTACCTAGTGTTCTATCCTTTTACCTAACTGAAGAAGCTTACTTATATTTTAGGATCTCAGTCAATGAAGACTACTTTTTTCTAACAAAATTCTGGATTCCACATTACCTTTTCTTCAACATGCTCTATTCTGCCTTTAAACAAAGTAGTAATGTTAAAGGCACATTATACACTTGCAAGATTGTAAAGACAAAATTTTGTCCCCCATCTCACTTGAAAGATTTGACATCCTTACTTGGTCTCATAGATACGTAATGCTAGAGCTATTGCTTAATGTTTCAGTTGAATTATTGTTTATACGGAGTAATGATAAAACATTTCTACTATCAGTACTGTTTCTTTGATTTCTGTCACTCAATAAGAGTGTACTAGTTGATAAGAAAAAACAAATAATTGTTCTCTTTCTTTTTCCTTCTTTTTTTGGAAGGGCGGGGGCAGGGGCACCTATTTGCCTATCGCGAATTTTGTCTGCTAGTGGCCTTTTGCATTTATCGTTTTATAGATTTTTATGTCAGTTCTCAGATGCTGTAGAATTTACTTTTATGCTGTTAATACAACGTGGTCTAGTTGTGTAACTAGATTGGTTGAAAAATAATGTCGTGCTTAACAATATAAAAAGAGGGGAACTAAAAATATATGTTAATTTAATTAATGAATCCAATAACTGAAGGATTAAGTTCTATGATCATGAACTTCTTGTATAATGTATGTATTACAAATGTTCCCAGATATCTTCCTTCCTGTCCTTGACTCTTATCTACTATGCTGATGATTGCTGTTAGCGTGCGAGGAAGATTTGGAGAGAGCATGGAGAATGGAGTTGAGAGCTTTTGTTGTTATAATTGCCTTTATATGGCCTCTCCTTTGTTGAAGTCTTCTTTTTCTAAATCTCTCAGCATCGTCAGCTATTGTTGAAGTGCAATAGATCTTGTTGCTCATGATGAAAAATTTGAGGTAATTTGGTCTTTTACTCCTTTGCTTTTGTTTTCTAGACTTTCACTGAGGAGATGGTGCTGCTTTTCCTTCTACTTTGGGGGCTTATATATATATCATTAATGGGTGGATGAATTTAGGATCATGCTGTTGAGATTGGATGCAAAAGCAGTACATGTGTACTCAGAAATTTCCATTTTGGTGTTGGTTAGGGAGCATGTCAGCTCAAATATTTTGATTTGCATTAAATCTTTTTGCCTCTTTTTAGAATATTGAAATCTGTTTAGATGATTGATTTAGACATTTGCACTTGAAGTATCTGTACATTCATGTACTTAGAATTTTGAGTGTTAGCAGGATGCTTCTTGTGAGTTTACTCTTTTGTTATTTTATTTCTCATATATCAACTAAGACCTGTCTATTCAATATTAATACTATTTCATTCTATCATAGTAATGCTTCTTATTGTTAAACTATCTTGTTTATGTCGAATAAAGTCCTCAGGATTTATTAGAAAGGAGACATGTAGGTATATAAGCCAAACTAAAACAAAAAAAATTCATCCTTGATGTTTGTCTTTGTCTTCCTGTGCAAGTACTAGCATTTTAGTTTTTTTTTTTGAGGTTTGTTCTTTGTTGGTTATGTATTCTCCATACTTTTTCCACTAACATAAATGATGGATTTGTATTCTTTAGTCACTTGAGGACTGCTATTTGTTGGATCTATGTGGTAATTTTCTTATATTCGATGCACCAGTTTCACTTGCTAGACAAACCTATAATGTGGGATTTGAGAAAACTGCAAAGTTTATGCCCTTAGCCCTGTATTTTTTTAAATTAGAAATTCTTTAGTTTTCAAAGTACAGAAGGGACAAAATTTTTCTTGAGATTATAATCTTTTCAGAATTCATAACCTAGGAGTCACTGGAATGTGCAGTCAGTTAGAAGTTAGAACATGATTAAGTCTTCACAGGTAAATGTGCATTTCTTTTTTAAAAAAAAAACTGTCATCTCAATTTGGACTCCATCTAGAATTTTAGTTCTGGATGCGTGATTGTCCAGAAAAATTAGAGAAATCAGAGAATTTTGGTAATAGAGTAGTAACATACTTCATATAATACGTGAGGAGAGAGAGATCTGTTGGTATGTGCAGTGATATTGCACTAAACTAAGAACAAGTTACCATTAATTATTGACTATTTACATTTTAATAAGTTGATTATATTTTGTGAAAACAAAATTTCTCTCCTTTGTGAAAACAAAATTTCTCTCCTTTGTTAAAAAACAAAATTTCTCTCCTTTGTTAAAAAACAAAATTTCTCTCCTTTGTTATAAAAAAACTGATTAGTTTATCCAGCCCTGACACTCTTAGGATTCTTTACTGATCTCTGTTTACAATATTATGAGTACCGATTATCATCTGTTGAGTTTAAAAAACAAGTCTTATGAATTAGCGCATATGATGTTTTGCATTCTAGAATTGTCATTCAATTTGTTCCATAAGCTCTCACCTGTAGTAACTTGTATGCATACTATCCCTTGGTTTAGATTTGATAGACTTGTTGGGCTCTAGTGACAATTAACTACAAGTGATTTATGAGAAAAAAGGTCTCATGCGATTAATGAAAAAAACCTGTCTGTCCGATTTTCTACTCAACAAAGTTATGAATCTTATTTTTCTTTAGTTAATTGCAGCTACATGATCAAGAAATACAAACATCAAAAACTAATAATGGCTACTATTTAACTCCTGTACACTTGTTCTTTTTTTGCTGACTGATTTCAGTTTGTGGAGGCCTTGGACAACACATAACGAATGGACTGGAAAGCTTTTGCTGCTATGACTGCTTTGATCTGCCCTCTTCTTGGTAAAGGTCTTCTTCCATCAAATCTTTCAGCTACAGCAGTGACTGATGAAGTACCCATAATGCTCATGATTGAAAATAGTGAGGTGACCTAGCCTTCTGTATTCTATCTTATTATACTTCTTGTATTTTATGTGAGAAGATGTGAGCCTTACTCTGTCCTTGAGAGCTTATATATAGTGCATTCTTATAAGTCATAGCTGATTGTACTTTGGGATTTTGCTAATGAGATGGAAGTGAAAACAGTAGATTAACATAGAAGTTTCATGGTGGCGTTGGTCAGGGAGCAAGCCAGGCAGCCAGCTATAATATTCTGTTCTGCAACAATTATTTGTTTACCTTTTAAACATACGGTTATTTAAATTAATTATTTACACGTTGACTTTGAATGTGTGTCTGCATTATTTTTCTTGGTATTTTGGATTTATATGTACATTCATGTACATGAAAATTTTGTTGTGTCAAAGAAACTTCTTGTGGATGCTGCTTTTTGTTTCTACTAATCCTCAATTCGTAGAAGCACATGTCAAAGACAAGATCTCTGTCTTTCTTGACCAAATAATATTATTGTTTCATCCTTTATTCCTATCAAATTAATGCTTCTTATTTTCTTTTCGAGAAGTACGACAGCATGTCCGTAGAACTCTACTATTAGGAGTTTTTTAACCAGGGAGCATGTGGAGAGGGTTTTATGATTTGTGCTCACATACACAACAGACAGAGTGTGAGCTAGTTTTAATTTGTCCACACATAATGACAAATTTGTAAAATTGCATGTTTTGTTTGACCTGACTACCTGACATTTTTTTAAAACCACTTAAATTCATATATGATGTTTCAATGGTAATTTATTTTCTAAAGTATTTCATATTATTTATGTGGTATAACACACTGTCTGATTGAATTTTAATGTGTATTGATCGACCAATCCAAACATTATGTGTGGTTGACATGTCACCTAGTTCTTGATTAGTGCCTTACAGTTTGTCTGATACAACAATACCCCTTTCCTAAACAGTGGACATTTTTTTTTACGAGGTGCAGAATGGGCCTCTTTCTAGTTTCAATATTACTATGTATGTTGGAATGTTCTATCCCATGATACCATCAACAAGAAACTTCATGAAAGACTAACTTATGACATGGTTGAAATATAAAGCTTTATTGGTGATTTTTTTTTGAGGGATTATGATGGAAACTAGAAAAAAGGGAGAAAGCTCCAACTGAAATAGTAAATTAGATTATCTTCTAAGACTAGTATTGTTGTGATTAGTCTTCTAAGACTAGTAGGCAACCTTTGGTTATCCTTTTTATGGTCAGGGTTGGGGGTTAACTGAAGGTACATAATCTATTTCATATAAGATGGCTTTAGAAGTGCAACACTTGGGTAAGGCTCATAATTTACTGCGTTGTAAGAGGCTTTTCGTGAAGCAGTGGTAGTAGCACTATACTACTTCCCCCTGACCCTTCTCTATGTTTGAAGATTCTTGCCCTCCTTTCCCTGCCTGAGATAGGTGGGCTGGTTGACGTGCCTATTAAAAAAAATTTGGAAGTAAAGTAAAATTCTGCGTACTTATCTGTGAAACAGAAAAGTTCATATTCTTCTATCGATGCATATTCTGTTGTTTGTTCTGGTTTTGTTAGAACAGAAAGTCTGGTTTCAACTATGAACATGCATTGCTGTCTTTAACAGTACATCACCTTGTCAAGAACATATTTTGAAATGCAATTGCTAGATTATGAGTCGCATTATACTTCGTCATAAATAGCATATTCTCCAATCACTAAATGTGTATTACAGATTATAAATTAATCTAAATTTGCATTATGCATCACAAAACATTGCAGAATAATTGGTCAGTTTTGACCCAAGGGAGGCCTATATGATTGCTTCTCTGAATTAGTAAGCGTTGGATATTACTTCTATTAGATATTATCACCCTCTCAGGATTATTCTGCTGCTTTGATTTGTCGCCTATGGAGAAAAATTTCAGACCATGATGATACATTGCGTTGCGAGCTTGAAGTCTAGTTTTCCCAGGCTATAGGATTTTAAGTTTGTGTTCAGAACGGGCAGATTGTAATTGATAATTGCATGATTTACTGACCATTACAATGGCATTTGTTTTTCTTCTAAAATTCGTACATATTGTTGACTTGCCATTAATACGTAGTTTAGATGAGCCTTATTGGAGGACAAGATGCAAGCTTGATTGCGATGAGTCAGCTTCGGGGGGGTGTGTAATGATTGTAAGGTCTGTTCTTTCTGTGATAATTTTGTCTGTTTTTTTATAAACTGAAATATTCTGACAAACTTGCATACTGAAGATAAGGTAAAAAATAAAATCGGCGCCGGAGAAAGTATTATCTGTAAACATTTTGGAGCTCGTTTCTTGATGCTAGGAAGCCTGGTTTGAATAATCTATATCTCTGTTCTAGGATCATGAAATATATTGATCTCATGTGTTTAACATATGGTATAGTCTTATTAGTGATGCCACGGGGCCGGTCCGAGGCAGCCACAAGGCTGAGCTGGGAGGGGAAGGACCGAGACTGAATCGGTCTAGGCTGGGGTTGGGGTCGGGAAATTGGATTCGTACCGAGTCGAAAACTGAATTACGAATCAAATCAAACCGAATTTATGAATTGAATCAAATTGAATTCATGTATCGAATCGAATTAACGAATCGAGCCGAATTAACGAACTGAATCAAATTGAAACAAATCGAATCCAATTTCATATAATGACGTTTAGAAATTAGAAGAAATGAATTGTTTCGAAAAGAATTAAGCGTTTATATTCATGAATCACATAATGACATCCATAGTAAACTTTTATATTTGACTAATCACATTCATTTCATTTCTTTTTGTCGAGATTTTTCATTTTTTATTACATATTTACATATATTACATATAATAACAAAAAGACATAATCATACTCGATTCGCATAAACTAAATTATATTCAACTAAACTAACATTTATTGATTCATATAACTAACTTATATTCAACTAAACTTACATTATTCATATAAACTAAACTAACATTTATTGATTTATATAATGAACAAACTAAATTATATTCAAATAAACTAACATTTATTGATTTTTATAAACCAAACTATGTTCAACTAAACTAACATTCATATAAACTAAACTAAGATTCAACTAAACTAAAATTCATTCAACTAAATTAACATTCATATAAACTAAATTATGGTCAACTAACTATATTAAACTAAACTAACATTCGCTAATTCATATAAACTAAACTATATTCAACGAAACTAACTTTCATTGATTCATATAAACTAAACTATATACAATTCAACTAAACTAACATCTTTTGATTCATATAAACTAAATTATATTCAACTAAATTAACATTCATGTAAACAAAACTATATTTAACTAAAATAACATTCATTAATTCATATAAACTAAAGTATATTCAAATAAACTAACATTCATTGATTCATATAAACTAAATTATATATAATTCAACTAAACTGATATTCATTGATTCATATAAACTAAACTATATTCAACTAAACTAATATTTATATAAACTAAACTATACTCAATTAAACTAACATTCATATAACTAAACTAATATTCATTGAGTCATATAAACTAGTCTTAATTTAAGTATACTAACATTCACTGATTCATATAAACTAAACTAGCATTCTTATAAAACTAAACTATATTCAACCAAACTAACATTTATTGATTCATAGGAATTAAACTAAAGTATATTCAAATAAACTAACATTCATATAAATGAAACTATATGCAAATCAACTAACATTTGTATAAATTCATTTATGTTCAACTAAACTAACATTTATATAAATTAAAATATATTTAAATAAACTAAATTTTACAAAACTAGAAAATTTAGGCGGGCCGAAAGGGGCCGGGCCGGTTCAGTGGGCTGGGCCAAATTGAATTTTTCCTCGAATCGAATTGAATGGGGTAAGGGTTGAGGAAAATGAATACGGAACCGACTTACGTTTTTAACGGGCCGAATCGGGCTTGGCCTGATTCGTATATGGGCTGAATGACGGGCTGGGTTGGTGTTGGGCCGGGCTGAACGACCCAGTGGCCACCTCTACGTCTTATCAAACATGAAGCTGATGATGTTGATTCTTGCATTTTCTCGGGTTCATAATTGACTTGCTGATTTTTGGCTCTAGATTTTGCAAATATCTATTGCTTAATTTCTGACTAAAGTCTTATTTATTTTTTACCTTGGGTCATTGAACATCATGCTGTGAATTTATATTTCTGTTGTTTGAAGTGTTTCATTGTCCTAGCTACTTATAACTAAGAGTTTTTTGTGATTATATTAAATTAATAGTTGTCTCCTGCATCTCGTTGTCATCCCTCCATCAGATCATAATGCCATGAAATTAAGTTTGGGGGTGTACAATTGGGAATTTCAATTCACTTCTATGTTTGGAAATATGACAATTTTTCAAGAAATCCCATATGGTTGATGACATTACCATATTAGTTATTAGACTTAAATTCAACCAAAAATAAATTACTAACAAACTTTACTGGATGCCTTTTTCTTTTCCAGGATTATACTATTTCCTCTTTCCATGAATTTGTTTGTTGACTTTGTTCCACAAAAGAGGAGATAGGTTGAGGAAAAGTTTACATGGTTGTTTTGAAGGCATTAAACAACAGTGGTGAAGTTGAAGTTAGCGCAAGTCGTTTGGAGTCCATTGAGTAGACCACTGAAGCCCAACGTTGACTTATCTAGATCAAACTTTAGTGGCCCAGAACGATTTTTTGGTTGATATTGATAGACTTGACATATATGTAATATTCATCGAATGGGCTTATGAGTAGTGGTGTGTATTTGAGACTTTTTGATACGTCGATACCTGGGAGGAAACTGTAAGGCCCATCTGACCCAAAGAAAATGACCTCGTCAGCAGAGGTGGAAAATGAGATGCACATAGTGAAAATGGGCTTAAACCAAATTCTAGAGGCTAGCACATTTTGTAGAGCGATTGGACCAAGTGCTAGCCCAGCTACACCTTGTACTCCTTTGGGTAAGCGCAGCTCAAACCAGGGCAGGCGTCACACAGGTGAAGAGGTAGTTATTAACATGAACCAATGGACCAGGGTTGTACCCATTTGTTGATCTGAAAGCAAGGATATCTTGAGCTAGCTCACCAAATCTTGAGCTAGCTCACTAATGGTGCTTTGGTGGGATACTGGATTCTCCTTCAAGTACCCATAAAATGGTCTAGCTCCTTGGCAATTAGTGAAACAATAGCTAGTGTGGGATGATATACATTGTACTGATCCACACTTGAGCTGGCTAAAGGTTGATGAATTATAGTTGGTCTTGCAATTAGCCCATAAATGGCGGGCGGTGAGGTCCACAACAAAGGGAACCGGGGTGAGGGGGGGTTCTTCCATAAATATTGGCTACTAGGAGTTTAGTAGCTGAATCTTGACGTATTGGTAAAACTAAGGCTCTCGGTATCGGGGACAAAGCTGAAGCTTGGCTAGAAAGTGTATTTGAGGAGACTAGGAATAAACAGCGGAAGAGGATAGCAAGATGAGCCATATCATACACAACACACAAGCACACTGTATCACTGTATGTAATGTTTTAGGTGTAGGTAAGAATAAAGTTTAGAGAAGTCACATATATAATGAAGATAGTCAGATTAGTATGCTTTGAAAATTATATGTATGCTATAAGATTAGAGGTTATAAAAGATATGGATTTCATGTCATTTCTCTTGAGTATTACTTTTGTAGTGTTAGTGATATGGTGATGAATCTGATGGGTGGCTTCAGAAATTGGAAGTGCTACGTGATTATTATTGTAAACGCGTAAGATCCAAAATGTATGACCAATAAAAACTTTCAACGCATGCCGTTTTACACACTGATATGATAGAGGATGTCAACTTCGAAGGAATGATTGAAGCTTCAAAGAAGGATGCTACCATGGGAGAGTTGTTGGCTTATGGAGACACGAGTTTCTAGGTGCATCAAAGGGGAACAATTGCATGTGCATGATAACATGCAAATGTGAATAAGGATTGGTGGACATGACGAATAAGTTGGTTTTGCCTATGAGTTTTCTCCCATTTCATTTGATAGGGTTTTTCTCATTTTAGGCATAGGTGTATTTTTGAACTTTCCTTTTTTTAGGTTTTATGATTCTATAATGTGTGGAAGCCATGGAAGTAATGCTTGATGGAAGGCCTTGATCAAAAGCTAAAATCTTGGAGTAATTTTCGAAAATTGAAAATTTTGACCAAGGAGGAAAAATTTTAAGACAAGGGGAGGTGCTTGTTACATTGAACGGTGCTTATTACATCTTGTCGGTGCTTTATTACAACTTAAGTGACATGGCAAGTGACATGTCATGGGTATGGACGTGGCTACACACATGTGATTGAATATATAGTGTTTTACTTTAAATAAAATAGTTTTAGAGTAGTTAATTTGTAATTTTATCTTTTTAGGTAGGATAGAATTCTAATTAAGATAAGATAGTGTTAGAGTTTTGGTAGGATTATATAATAAATAGGTGGCATTATCCTATTGGTTATTAGGAGTCCTTTTAGAAGTAGGAGGCCTAGTCATAATATGATTGAAACTCTCACGCTATGGGTATAAATAGATGTGCACCCAAGCTTGGAAAAATCAGATTTGGAGATTCTTTTCTTTGTATTCTTCAATAAACTTAGAGAGTTTGTTGTTTTTCTTTGGGTGTAACAAAGAGTTGTGAATTGGTGCTTAAAGCTTTAGATTCACACGAGGAAGTGTAGGAATTGAGGGTACTTTGCTTTAATCAATTCTCAAACTTTCGCCCTAGATTTTAAACCTTTGGTGCTTAGCTTTAGAGGGTTTGATATCTAGTTCCATCCCTTTGTGTGGATTAAGGTTTCAATACCTAGATTCACATCACACACGTGCGTTTAAGAATTGGAGTAAACGGTATCACTTGTACGGAGTATTTAATAATTTTTTCCCTCGTGTAACGGTGTAAGTGCTCGAGCATTACCTGAAGCCTGAAGGCATTATCACGTCTACTGTTCACCATAATTTTTATGCGCAACTATCAGTAATGTGTTTCTTGTGATCCCGGATTCCAACATAAAAAATATTAGGAAAAATAGTGAAAGTAAAAATTTGTTATTTTAGTTGTACTATAGTGTCTCTTCATGCAATTCACAAACTTAACCTTAAATTTGTGTATGTGTGAAGAAAAACAACCTTTGTTTACCTTGGTTGCATGACTTGCACCAAGTTTCAAGTTTCAAGTTTTAAGTTACAAGTCTATGTTTATGGGCGGTTTTTAGTTGGATAAGATTTTGCTATGTGTATTTACTTTTCCTAAAGATAATGAAATACCAGATATTGCATAGAAGCATAGAGCTTTAAACTAAATGCTCATGTCATTAAAATGAGTTTGACCTAATTGTAAAAGTTTTGAAAATCGATTAAAATGATATTCTAAAGTCCAAATAGATTATTCCAATCACTCCTAAGTCCATGGTAAACACATTAATATGTTCTCACTAAGTTTAAAATTGTCTAAAATAACTGAATTTAAAATTATTTTTATACATAATTTTGAGATATTTTCAAAAAATTTCTAAAATTAAAATAATTATATTAGATGCTCCCAAAAGTCATATGAAGAGGATTGATACCATTCAATAACTTATATTGGTTCTTCAAATGGCCTAAATATGAGTTTATGCAGATGCAATTCTATAAGATTTGGACATCTGTTAAAATAATTATTTAGACTCAAAGAATATGGTTTTAATTTTTTTAGGGCCTAATATGGTCCTATAAGACTTGTGGTAATATATCAAGGTAGTGTTCTCTTGATCATTGGATTCAAATTGTCCAAAATGGCGAAATTCAGTAGGGTTATTATACTGTGTATGAGATATTTTTTTAAAAAATTACAATTTCTAGAATCATACAAAGAAATTTGGAGTCATTCATTATATTTGACCTTAAAAACGAGTTTAGGACACAATTGTGGGATTCATAAAAATTGGTTAAAATAAGTGTTTAGGTTCAAGTAGATGGTCCCAATCGTACACCTAGAATATATGAACCTATATTATAAGAACCATGGTCCCAAATTTTGAATGTTAATAAAGGCGTACTAGATGCTTTCTAATATCATATAAGAAAGTTTGAAATCATTCAATATCTTATATTTAGTCTCTAAATGCCTTATAACCCCATTGTGGAATATTTGAGAAGTGGTTGAAATGGATGTTTAGGTTCAACGTAGATGGTTTAATCACTCTAGGGCCTAATTAATATGACTTATAAGACCACCCATGATAAGAATATAAAGATATTTTTTTTTATCTAGTCCTATACTGTCCAAAATAACTTAATTTTGAAGGTTATTATTCATTGTTTTTGATATATTTTAAAAACTTTTACGAAATTAAATTAAAGTATTGAATGCTTTCTAGTATCATATACGGAGGTTTGAAATAATTTAACACCTAGTATTCAGTCTCTAAATATCCTAAAAACAATTTTACGCCCTTAAAATGATTAGGATCTAATTGTAAGAGTTTTGACAATTAGTTGAAATGGGTGTTTAGAGTCAAATTAAATGATTTCAATCACTAATAAGGTCAAATATGATCCTATAACATTCATGGTAGAGCTGACAATGTGTTGGGTTGGGTTCAAGTTCAACCCAGTTGGGTTCGGGTTGAGATTTGTCAATCCAATCCCAACCTGCTTATTAAATGGGTTGAAAATTTCAACCCAACCTGTTTAAAAAGTAAAAGTTTTATAGTTTCTAATTTTTCAAGTTTCAAACAATGTATAATGAAAAATATAAAATCTTAACATAGACTTAGCACAACCAAATTGAAAAGTTTCACAAATACGTTACAACTCCATAATAATAATTTAGTGACGAGGCAAAGTTTTAACATAATAAAAGACATACATTAACATTTTCGGATTGAGAGAACTAAGAAGTGAGAAGAGAAGAACCGCTAAATAGATAAAGAATTGAAGAGGCAGAAATGCAAACTAGAAATTAGAAAGGCAGAGTTATTATGGTTAATCGATTAAGGCAAATATGTAGTGTATAATTTAACCCGACTCATAAAAAAAATTGAGCAATATCAAACCCAATAAACAAACAAGTTGGGTCAGCTTGGGGTAGGTTGAAATCGAGTTGATGATTTCAACCCGATCCAACTTTTTATTTATCAGATTGGGTTGGGTTGACTCATTTAACTAATCGGGTTAAAAATTCTGACCCAACCCTTTATAAATGAGTTGGGTTCGAGTTGAATTGACAAATTGATTTAATTTTTGCCAGCTCTAATTTATGCTAAGGTACTGGGTTTGAAATTGTCCTTTTGGATAACCGTTAAGAAATGGAATACCCTTTATTAGGAAATTACCAACAAGATTACACAGGTCACAGGATGTGCTAGAGGCAGTACAATCTTTTGGCGGTAAATAATTTTGTAAAGTAAATATTCCAAGAATCCACGTATTCATTAGAGTAATATCGACTTGTCCGTACGTTTCTGAGAGAAAGTAAATTTATTTAATTTTGTTATGGTTAGTGCATTGATTTTTAGAATACTTATTTAATTTGATTTTTAGAATACTTATTTAATTTGAATTTTTTGAATATTCATTGTCCTTAGATACTTTATCTAGATCGTTTAGCAGGAAGGAAGTTGCATTAGATTTTGTTCCTAAGAGTGAAGGCCTGGTCTTGGGAGGAGGTTGTTCAATTGAAATCTGCTGACAACAAGGAGAGGATCGCAGGGACTAGGTCATTTTGGGGGTAATTAAAAAAAATGACATCAAACCATTAAAACGTAGGTTTATAGTTATTGTATTCCTGATGAGTGATGACGGTAACTGTTTTGCGTGTTTGGATATTGCGTACTGCGAGCAGCATCTGATGGAGACAAGGGATGTCCATCGTCTAAAGAAAAGATTACGCTACTGAAGAAGGACAGGAGACGTATAAGAAAAGATGTACGTTGACATATGCGAACAACGTTACCTGATGTAATATCTGATGGTAGTCCTCAACATCCGTTTACTTATGTTCCTAATCTGAGGTTTCATGTACTCCTAGTCCCTCATTTCTTATGATAGAAAACAAAATTGTACATCACTGGCTTACTGTTTCAACGTTCTTGTTAATTAGACATTGTAGTGATCACAAAATACGTCCAACCAACTACTCACTGACTCCTTATTCATAGGTCATTAAATGTAAAATAGTACAATTTCACGTTGAATTAGCACTATGGATCCTCCTAATTGGTACGTAGCGCATCGTTAGTCTGTTGAGTTGTTCACATCCTATCCTAATTGGTAAAGGATATTATATATACATGGTCAGATATTACCACGTTGCATTGCATTCGTTTCCTTCTTCATCTACATCAACTGCCAATGGATCCTCCTCTGCATTTCTCGAACTAGGGTTTGAACTTTTCCATGTCCCTAAACCCATTGGTCTCCAAACCATTAAGAAATATAGTCATTATATTGTTGTCACAAATTTCTTCAAGGAGTAACATCATTTTGTTATATCTTCTAACCTAAACTGTTTTCCTACGATCATGTTATGTAATTAACCTTCACCTTTGTGTGCTTATGAAAAGCTAACATCTTTACGCCATTTCCTTAATATGCACATTTTATTTAAGCATATCCAATTAATTACTTGTTAAGTTTAAGTGACAAAAAACTGGTTCAATGTGTTTTGTAAAGATATATTATGTAGGCATGTTTCTTTTTAATTAGGTGTGCTTAGCCTTTTGGCTTGTGATTCCATCTTGTTTATTATTTTTTTTTTTTATTGTTTTGGCTTACTAAAATTCTACTATTTTAAAAAGAAAATAAAATAAAAAGACAAGTACGGTGTAATATTTTTGGCATTCAATATAGGAAAAAACATTATATATATATACCCTCTTAAATAGGCAACAAAACAAGTAAAATCCAAAGAACTTAGGTAGGGGTGGTTTACTTGAAGGCAGCAGGTATACGTAAATGTCCCCAACTACCCAACTATTTATTATAATTTTTTTTGGGATTCTTAATTTGCATTAAGCTTCTCACATTATAATTTAAACAAATGTATGGAGCTATGCTAGCAATATAATATAAATATACAATTGCCGAATACCTTATGGTGAAATGACGAATATGTTTCAGGCAAGTCAACATTGTGATTATAACTTCGCAACATGATCTTGGAGACTATATATTTTGTAAGCAATATTCGCAATCCGAACGTTATCTGGCCTCGTTTTGGCAATAATCTTCTGCATCCTGCCTTAATATGATGTCTTAATATAATGATGGGAAATTTTCTTTCTGCTTTAAGCTTCTAAACCAATGTTTAGCGGGTGTATTTATAGTTTGTAATAGTAAAGATCATGGTATAGCGGTGAGTTAGAGGTTGGTAGGATGTATGTTGAATACGAAGAAGGACAACAAATCGTGTCCTCTCATCTTCTAGCTGTCCCAAATTAAACAATATTGTAGCTCTGGATGTTTAATTCATACTAAAAGCATTATTTAATAGATGATGTTGATTCAGGTGGCATCCTCTATAGTCTGAGTTAGAGGTGGGCACGGGCCGTGTCGTGTCCGCCATGGACCGTGCCACCTCGTACCTAACCTCTTGTCGTGCTACCTTTCTCTAAAACTCGGCCCATGCCTTAGCACGACCCACGTGACTAGCGTGCCGTGTCGTACTGGCATAATTTTTTTTAACAAAAATAAAAATAAAGTACATAATAGAATTGAAAAAAATAATTTTAGTTAATTTAAATTATATATTAAGAATTTAATAATAGTAAAAATAATAACATTAATTTTAGTAGTAATAATAATATTATTACCAATAATAATAGTATTAAATGATACTAAATAATAGTGTGCTTCGGGCTGTTCTTATGGGTCGTATCTCGTGCCAAATTGGTGTGACGTTCATGTGCTCATGCCTAAATTTTTTTTGCTATCCGCGGCCTGGCCTGCGGCCCACTCCACAGACAGTGTGCCGTGCAATGCCACGACCGTGTTCGTGTCGTGCCTGCTCGACCTGCGTATCGGCCCGGCCCATATCCAACTCTAGTATGAGTTGCCCTTTTTAAAGGTATTTAATCAAGTTATCCTTATTTAGACCCTATTGTTGTTGACTTATTGTGATTAGTGATTTGATTCATTGATTAGTAAGCATTAGACTTGGAAAAGTGGTATGTGTTGATCTGGCCTTGGTTCTGTTGGCAAGGCTATGGTTGCTGATTACTTGTTCTAGTTATGTATTGCTACTGTGTTGGCATACATCCATGAAGTGCGACTACTAATATAATCTAGTCTAATTGGATCACTCCTAATCATGAATACGTACAGGGCTTACACTGATGTTTTAACGATATTAGCCTAAGCTTGAAGTTGAAGGTATACAATTTGCACGTATGGAAGTATTGATGAAGTATGCAACGTAACATTGCAACCTGCTTAATGACTATTTTCTAGTACGTCAGGTGCTCCGTATATAATTTGTTATGGATTGGATCAGAGTATAGAAAATTACTTCTTATTTGTTCTTCACATTTGCTTTTTACGCAAATATCAATGTAAACTTAAAATTTAAATATTTTCAATTGTGTATTTGTAAAAATTATAAAAAACGCATATTTGAAAAATATACATTGAGATGAATCTATCAATATATCAAATGAGTATGTTTTTTTCATTTAGATTTGGGAAAATTCGTAGTTAAAATATAACTCTAAAATTTACAATATTCCAAACGAAAAGAATAAAAAATAACGAAGAGAGTATTATACACGCGGTATAAACTATACACCTATGGAACAACATTTAATAAATGATTGGGCTTCTTCGAGGAGATATAATTTTTGAAGAACAACTGGCCTAGACAAGGACTAAAGTCAAAGTTTAATTTATAGCCTGGGCAACTAACAACTGTAGGAAGTTTCAAATTTATTGCTAGGCAATTAATTAGAAATACCCTAAATATCTCTTGACATTCAAGCTAGCATGTTTGTTAATTGTTTCCCAACGTCTGTTCTATAAGAACTTGCGTAGAGGCTGAAAAAAACATTTTATTTTCTTTAGGTCACGTTGCAAGGAATGCATTCATGTTCAACCATTGTTTATCATATACAGAGTATTATTATATGTGATAAATGATTCGCAAATTTGTATCACTTGCACCTTTATTTTGCTTAATTAATATATCATGCTAGTTAGTATGCGTAATACACGTCTGATGTCACCTTACTAATTATTACTATCCATCAGGATGCATGATTAAATTAAAAGTACACGTCACTAAGTCACGTCATGCAAGTTTGTGTGGACGTACATGGACTCTTTCAATTAAGCTCGTGCATCATTCTTTCATGTAGGCTAGTACGTCGAGTTTTATTTTGTAGTACTTTACAAGATTAAGACAGAGTCTTGTATTTGAAATTGATAGTTGTTCTCTCAAAATAATCTTTAGTTAATACTATTAGGAAGAGTGGAAGATGTGCTTTTCATAAGTATTAGTTAGGGATGCCTTTTAACACCCTTTTTGGGCTGCAATTACTGTCATGCAAATCACCATAATATATTGAAAGGATATAAGAAAATAAAAGAATATAGGTTTTATGTATAACTTTATTCTATTAATTTATTGGCATTTACATAAAAACTCCGTTTGGTAGGGCGTGAAATATTTTCAACTAAAAATGGTTTTCCATGAAAAATCTTTTACGGTGGAAAACTCATTTTCATGGAACTTTTCCGTTATTTAGTTGCATGGAAAATAATTATACATTTAAATATTTTACGTTGTTTGGTTGGACCGAAAACCAATTATTCATACTAACTTTTCTAATTGTATTCTTTTATCATTTTTTAACTCTTTTTTTTTCCATTGTATTTTCTAGTTGTTTTTCATTAGCAAAATTTATAATGCTACAACAAAATATTTTTTTTTTATAAAATCTATAATATATTTCTTTAATCTATTAATAACATATTACATTATACAAAATATCGTCATAAAACCAGAGGATCCTAAAAAATTTGGTTCAACATTACAAAATTAAAAGACCTTAAGCTAATTATAAAGGAGTATTTGCAATCGAATAAGCAAATCAATCAAATAGTAAAATGTATTCGCAATTAAACAGGCAAACCAATCAATTGGGTGTAATGTAATAGTTTATATTTTTACATTTTAAATTCTAACAGAAAGAAAATTTCTACTTTAATTTCAAATAAACAATTAATTGCCCATATTTCATGAGAAACTTTCATGGTTCAATCGAATCGGGGTGAAATCTAGGGTTTTTTCATATTGACTAAAATGGATAAAATTTATTCGAATTCATGGTATAATACAATAATTTAATAATCAAAACATAAGATTCGAAGAAAACTTACTAATTTGATGATATTCAAGGAAGATGAAAAGAAATTGTAGATTTTTCCCTTAATTTTTAAGAGAGAGAAATTGTAGAAAAGAAAACCCAATTACCAATGAATTCCAATTGGATTGAGGTTGGAAACATTCTGATTAAGGAAGGGAGACAAGCACTCCCATTCTGGTGTTTCTCCAAACCGGCGGGGATCGATTGTAGCTGGGTCCTATGCTTATAGAGTATCACAAAAATTCGATTATTTAAGAACAAAGTTACGGGTTTAGTGTCTGGATAACAAGAAGAGGTGGGGAGTTAAATGTAGAGATTTTAATTATGCTATAGTTTTAAAAGGAACGACGGTTTAGAGTTTATATTGAGTGTGCACTTTCTTCGAGGATGGCTTTATATGTTCATCATCAGTATTGGCGTCAACGATATATATTCTATAAGGTTAGACAGAGAATAAAATGGAACAACATAAATTTTTTTTAAAGGATGAGTCAGGAGATTGGAAACCTAGCTGGGAGGATATAGAACAGACGGTAGTGGGCGCTTTGAAACAGATCTACTATTGGTAATGCTCCTTAGCTTCTTGGCCAGCAGACCCAGATACCGTTATTCAACAGCTTGATCTTCCCAAAGTATCTTCTTCTCAGGTGGCCACTTTGACTCTTCCTCTCTCTTTTGCGGAGAACAAATCGGCAATGTTTGGTGTCAAAGAGTCATCAGCGCTAGGGTCAGATGGTTTTCCGTCTTTTTATTTTTTCCCAAATATTGGTCTTTGGTGGGGATTTCGATTTTTGATGCAGTCAATAAGCTTTTTGTACTGGATTCTCGCTTCTTGAATGGAATCGTTCTATTACGGTGATGATTCCAAAAATTGAGTGTCCTAAGGAGGTTATCCACTTATGTCCTATCGGTCTGTGTAATGTGGTCTAGAAACGTGCTTCAAAATGTTTGGCAAATCGTTTAAAAGGGTTATTGTCTTCCTTACTTTTTGGATACCCAATTCGAATTCAATCAAGGTCGCTTTACGAGCGACAATTTCGACATGAGCTTATAGAGGTCATTAATAAGAGAAAGAGAGACAATGTGCATTTGGCTTCATTGAAATTAGATATGAGTAAGGAATATGATAGGGTGTCCTAGGGTTTTCTTTTACGTGTTTTACGAGCTTATAGATTTCCAGAGTATTAAATTAGGCTGATTGGCGACCTCGTGGCTTATATAAGGTAGATCCTCTCTCCCTTTTTTTTTTCTATATGGATTCGTTTATTACTTGTTGTTTTTCATACCCGTACTCGTATTTATATCCGTATTTGGATTCATATTGGTACAACATAGTTCAATAGCAATTAAATGATTTTGTGGTTTTTCGTATTCGTACCCATATTCATAGTCGTATCCTGGTTCATATCGGTGTATTTGACTTTTTATTATTTAAACGAAATCCATTTGGATATATTATTTGTTATAATATAATTAGAATTTACCAAAAATAAAAATGTAATAATAAAAAGGGACAAAGGGAGCAAGAAAATAAAACCCAAAAAAGTAACATCCTAGAATAAAGAAACGGATTCATAAATAGAAATAAAGAAGAATGTGTTAAAACTGGATTGTAAAGTAATAATATAAAAGAGTTGTGACAGACATACATGTAGCAGTTTCATTTCATAAACCAATTGATCTCATAGAACAAGATGAAGTTTCTAACCTCTCATACAAATTAAATGCCACATATGTAGCTAGCACTATGATTATGACCCATTGCTGAGGAAAAAATAGAAGGAAAATAGAGTAATACAGAGTAGTGTTGTATGTTGTACGTGTACGTATCATAACTTGTACTCTTCCAACGAGAGATAGTCGTAAGCTTCAGGGAAGATGCCAATGCGATTAGATATTCGCCCCATAATCTTGGAGAAGATGAAAGTGTAAGCAATTTTTGCAATCTGCAATTTGATTTGGCCCCTTTTTGGAAGAGATCTTCTACATTGACTGCATGCTGCCTTATTATTGCTGACTTTTGTGCTCGCCAACTTGCTCTCCATTTTGCACTTGTAATCTCTTAATCAAGATGATTGGCAACTTTCTGCTTTAGTTTGCTAAAGTTGAGTGTTGTTGGGTCTATTTATAATTTGCAGCAAATGGATGATTAATGGGATAATATTTGCGGACTGTGATTTAGAATTTGGTAGGATATATGTTTAATAGGAAGCTAGCATGACAACAAAGCATGTCCTCCCATCTTCTGGCTATCCCAGATAATGTTGTATTTCTTGATGTTTAATTTAGACTTTAGAGTATATTTTATTTGATTATGTAGATTCTGATGGCAGACTTCATTACGTGTGTTACCCATTAGACAACTCTTTAACCAACCTATCCTATTTTAGACACTAATGTTGTTGACATTTTGTGTTAAGAAATTTGGTTATTTAGCAATTAGCATGCTTGATGATTCAGACGCAGTTTAAGTTGAGCTGTGTTTTGTCTCGCTGAGAAGGTAGCTAAGCTAGCCGATTACTTGTACTTATAATAATACTAGCATATGCGCATTATATAATGCTGATTTTCCGGACACTTGGGCAATTAGCATAAGCTTTTTTTTTTAATATTTGAAAAAATAAACTGGTTTTCAAACTATTTTAAAAAATAATCCACTTTTTGTTTGGACAGAAATCGTTGCCTGAGACAAAGATTTTATAAATTTTTTAATTTTATTTAATTATATATTTTTTTATAAAATCGTTGCCCCAAGAAACTATTTTCTTTGATCTAAAATTGTTGCTTGGGGTAACGATTTTGCCTTAGCTAAATTTTGGCCTCAGGCAAAGATTTTAGTCCGAACAAAAATCGACTTATTTTTTAAAATAGTTTCGAAAGTGGCTTATTTTTGCAATTTTTTTAAAAGCTTATAAAAAAACAATTCTAGGCCACTTCATTCCTTTTCATTAGAGCTCTTAGTTTTCAATCAAGATCGTGAAAATGACTATATCGATCTGATCTTATCTAATCCGAACTGCTTTAAAACCCTAAAGGTGAAACCCGTAACCCAAATAGACCCGCCTTGAGCTCAACCTGGAAATGGATTTAACCCGATATAAGCCCGACCAGAACCTAACCTACTCTAACCTGAATATGATCCGATCTAAAATGACCACACCTGTTAATAACTCAACCCAATAATAAACTAATTAATAACAACCTAAATCCGAATCAATCCAACAACAAACATATAAGGCCCAATTTATAGCGACCTTTAACCCAGTTTAAGACGACATGCATGACTAACTAAGTATCACATATGATTTCATATTACTTATAGCACTCTAAAAAATTCGCTTAAAGAAAATTTAAATTTGGAATACAATCCACTTTTCGACATAGCACTAGTAGAGAAACATTCAAATGCTGCGATTTTCTACGCTTAAATGATACGATTATTGAGGAGAAGCATATTTAGAAGAAACACTTTGAATATAAGCAAATGTTGCGGTTTTCTGGCACAATAATAAAACTTACAAGTGCTGCGGTTTTTCTAGAAAACCGCAATATTTAATAATGTCATGGTTTTCTAGAAAAACTACAACACTTATGTAATATTTTTTGTTTTTATTTTAATCTAGACCCATCAAGTGTTGTGGTTTTCCAGAAAAAACGTAGTACTTGATGACTAAATATTGCGGTTTTCCGAAAAACCCCACTTGATGGTTCTAGATAAAATTTTATTTATGATAGGTCATTACCCAAGAATTGCTGTTTACTGCTCAATATAATACAAAGGATTTTATGTGCTAATTACATATAAAAGTGTATAATTAATAATTAATATATCTCACAAAATTGTTATATTTACAAATCTAATATATATAGTCTAAACTAGTAATGTACTTATTATATACAATTACATCATATTCGATCAAGAACCTAATCTAATCTAAGCTAAGAAGATCATGCATAATGCTTCTAAGAATAACGTGTTCGAAATAATCTCCATTAGCTCGTGTAAATGCTTAAAAGGATGAGAAAAGATGAGAAAATTTAAGAAATGACCTAACATGAAGCATATAAATCTAATATTCTATTATGATCACTCGATTTGGCATATAAAATTACGATCTACAAGAAGATATACTCAAAATGGAAAACAAAATAATTCTTCATAGATTTTGGGTGTATTTCGAGGTTTCGGTAAAATTGGTGAGGCATATCTCTTAGACTGGTAGTGCGAAAGAGGCAATTTTTTTTGAAATCCTATATATTTAAGGTACTACACAACCATGTTGCCCCTTAGCAGGGGTGTCCTTAACGGTACAGTTAACCGTTACAATGATTATTCAAAAAGGCTAATCGTATCCGTATCACTAAATAACTGTAACCGATAAACGGTTAACTGGTATTTAACGATACGGTTAACAGTTAACCGCTAACCGTTTTATTACATTTTTATGCACTTGTACACCTAATATTTTGAAATTATTTGTATGATTTCTTAGCTCATTTGGGTATTCTACAATAGTAATAACACATATTTATACAAGGTTTGATCATGCATAAAAAAAACTTATGATATTCATTCATGTTTTAGCCTTTTAAGTTTTGTTTTTTAAAAATAATAATTTTGGTTAATCGATGGTAAACCATTACAAAAATTTCATTATCGTAACCATTAACCATTAAGGTTAACAATTTGGTAACCGACAGTCAACTCTTAATGGTTCTGTAAAATAAACGTTAATAAGAACCGGTTATATACGATTAACGGTTGCAGTTAACGATTATTGTTATTTTGCACACCCTTACCCCTTAGTGGCCTCAGTGGCCTTTTATTTGAGATATCGTAAAAATTTTTTGACAAGTCATAAAATTGACTGCGGGACTCCGAATGAGATGAACTTTATGTCAAAATTGTGTATTTTTTCGAGATCTACGCATCGCTAATACAAAGGGGGATTTGTCCACTTAATTTTTCTAAAAAAAGCCTCTAATAGCATATAATCTATGAATTTCGATTTCTAAGAGTTAATTCATTCACGAACATAACATATACCATCTAATGAAACACACTGGGATTTTTTTTGTATTGACGTTAATGTAGAACAAATTACAAAAAAAAATTTTAAAAAACGTATACTAGAGTGTAGGGCATATGCAAACCTTAAGATTCCAAAGTTTGAAGTATGTAGACTTCTTCAAATCAAAATGGGAGAGTGGAGTAGGCTTCAAAATGCTTTACTACACCATATCCATGGAGACACGAGTGGGACAAAGGAGTAATCTTCGAAATGCATTAGGGAGAACGAAATATGGGGAATTTAGAAAGAATTCAGGGTTATAGGGAGGAAATGTGAGAGACTAGGAGTGAGAGGACTAAGTGACATAGGGATTTAGGGTTTGTGAAATTGAGGGTTAGAGAAGGGAGACGCATGCTGCTGATATTTTTTCGTGTTTGAAATAATACTGAAAGCGCTAAAAAAAGAGTATATATAGTGAGTTACAAGTGTTGCGGTTTTTCAAATAACCGCAACATTTGTAACTGCATTTATTTGAAAAACTGCAATATTTGATGTTAATGCTAAGATTTGCCAAATAACCGCAATATTTGTGGATTTAAGTGTTGCATTTTTTTTTCAAAAATGGCACCACTTGGTACTAAGATATATTTCAAACCATTAAGTGCTTCGAATTACATATAAGTGCAGTATTTATACCGAAGCAATTAAATGGTTTTCTATTAGTATAGGGCAACCAAGTGTTTCAAATTTTTTTTTATAGCTTATAATATAATGCATCAATGCATGGGAAGATGTGATGTCTACCTATAGCTTAATTTTTGTATGCAGTACAAAGAAAGTACATGGACGAGTGGGCAACTAACATAACCTAGTCACTTAACAGTCCATGCCTCTGTGAGTCAGTGGTACCACTGATTTATCCATGGACATCATGTACTAGTCATTAATTGTTTATGTGTATATGTATCAACTTCTATGGTCAGGTCTTGGGGTTTGATCGGCTAGTGAACCCCAACCAAGCTTGTTGAATTTAATTTCTAGGTGACCCATGATAGTCGTTTTAATTGTCTTGTCTCTGAGTTGGGCTCCCATTCTAGACTCATGCTTCTCTATCTATCTAACTCACTTTGATTTCTAGGTTTGTAACATGCATTTGTATGTATCACCCCTTCCAAATCGGACTTCTATGTACCATCTTCCTATTTATCCTAAACTTTGATCTCTCCGTGGCTCGAAACACATGCGCTGTTGTCTCCATTTGATCAAGGGTGAACTATTCCATAGCATCCTCATCAACTAGTGTGTGTGGTTGAGCGCCCCTACTAATGACTACCCTTTTTAGAGTAACCGAGGAGTCATTTGAAGACCTGAACACCAGCGGACGACTTGATTAGGAAATGGTCTAGGGTTTTTTGACCCTGTGGTTGGTTCTTGTGTGGGTCCAATAGAATGATTGATTGGGTGTCGACCTAGGAGGCCGGGTCTTTACATATATACTCGAATTTTCAAGATTATCCAAATTTTCGGAAGTGTTCTTTTCCATCCCCAGAAGTTCAATGGCTTATGGATTTAATAGTCATATCAGATCCTCCTTCTAGCGCCAACTATTTTCGGTGTTCAAATGAGGGTCAGACTGTGAAAGATAAATGTGAGTTGTACTTGGGTTGGTTGGGACTTGTGAGGAAACCCTTTCCGATGGTTAAGTCAATATAGTCCATATAATTTGATAAGAATGAAAGCTCTGACACAAGATTAATGACCTAATATAATTAGGTTTAAGTGAATAATGAAGATCGGTAGTAAATGAGGTCTTCCCTATATTTTATAGACATATATTCGTTGTATACCCAATTTCTATATTGGTATTTCGATCTGCCTATGAACAAATGGGGTAATGTTTCGATCATGATCCTATGGGGCTCATTCCATCTACAGGGTGCATCCTTGCGTACTTTTGAACATTTTTTAAAATTAATCTAAGCTAACCCAAGAATAAGTTTGATACAAGCAAGCTAGGTTCAGCCATATCAATGTCTTTCCTTTTGCAAAGCCGTTATCTACTACCATTAATTTTCAAATACAAGGTAGCTAGCTCGATTCGAAGTAGATCACATGTCCTCTACGTTACTCTAAAATTGATTTGCAATATTGATATTTGCAAGTGATAATGTTATGCTAAGTTTATTCTTTGGAGCTTCGGCCTCCTCTTGAGCATAAAAAAAAATTGTTATGATAAGTTTATCAAAATGCAGGGAACGCATACTCGATTCGACCCCATAATAATTTTTCAAGGCTGTAATTCTATAACAAAAAAAAACAAGATATCTAAGTCAATATATATTATGGGATGATCAAACAAGTCATCATCTTAATATTTCAAGTACTATATGAACATAGATTTTTATACGTCCATCAGTACTTATTTTTGGAATTTTTATGAGTTTATTGTGGTTGCGTAAGATCATCCTCTTTATAAATTCTCCATCATTCCATCAACAAACATGTACGTAGCAACCTCTTGAATTTTATCAATCCTTACCCCTCTTCTTCCAAAAATCCACCCACAATAAATACGTTCTCAATATTTACATGAATTTGTTGTTTTATTTGCAGTGGATACTACCAGCAGTATGTGCAACAATCTTTTTACTGATTTCACTAGCAAAACCCAAATCACTTGCTAAAAGCCTACCCTTGGGAACTCCCCCTTTGCCTATTTTGGGCAACCTCCTGAACTTGTTACCTCGCATCACGGAACCTCACAAGTACTTCACTGGGCTTGCTAAGACTTATGGCCCTATTGTGAGCCTTTGACTCGGCTCCACCACCGCCATTGTCGTATCGACTGAGGCGCTTGCCAAACAAGTTGTTCTCAAAAACCATGGCGTTTTTTCCACCCTCTATGATCTTGATGTTGTCCGAGCTCACGACTATGAAAAGTTCTCTATTGGCCCCTTACGAGCCTCTTCACCCATGTGGAAGGTCCTTAGGAAAATTTACAACACCCGTGAAGACTCCACCTTGATGATAATAATATGTTCTATATGCTTTATATGCTTTAACATGATTAAATATAGATGATGGAAGTCAAAGAACACCTTATGATATATGTCATGCATGAAAAATGGTTACTATGTGATTACTTGTATTATTTGTGGCTTGGATTATATGCTTGATTTGTCCAGATATACTCGAAGAATTCAAAGTCATTAAGCCGCTAAATTCTTGCTGAAACCTCTCTTAAAAATAAGGAAGTAGTTACATAATGGACTCTTAAAGGTTTTGGTTTAAATTCAAATGGTTTAAGATGAGTTTGAATGTCGAGCCTTCCTAGTTTCATAGGATTGATATAGTATTGCAGAAGCCCTCCCCATTCAAATATTGTTGAAAGTGTCATTCAAATAAGAAGACTCATTCAAATCTATAATGACTATTCGGTCAAGACCTTTGAAGCATACCTCAGTAACTGCCCGAGCATCATGGAACAAACTCTGAAGCATTTAGTCAAAGGCCTAACATCCGATTCAAGAGCAATGATATTTTTGAATAAACTGAAGACTATCCGTTGCGAGAAGAAACTCTATAAATAGAGTAAGTTGAAGCTTGAAGATTAAGAAGCCTTTCAACGAGACACACAATACAAGCTACAGAAATCTTAAATACTTTCCTTTCTAATGCTTTATACTTAATTGTAATTTAGATTGAGAGAAAATAAAAGAAAGTCTCTTTGAGTGTGAAAAAGAAAATATCAAAAGAAAAGGAGAGATATACTTTGAGTAGATTTATAATACTTAAAGATTCAAAAAGAAAAAGTATGGAGATTTTTATTTCTAGGAATTGAGACGCTAGAGTGTAGCTAGGGTAAGCTATGGTATAGAAGATTGAGTGTTAATCTTCGAAGGTGGCTTTAGGTCTCTAAAGGAAGAAATAAATATTGGTTAAATCCTACGGGTAGGAAACCCTAGGCGGAGATGTAGGCAAATTGCCGAACTTTGTAACAAATCATTGTCCCTTTTAAATTTGCTTTACATTCTTTATTCGCTTTACCCTTTTCGTATTCGCCTACAAATCAAATCCTGAAAAACAATTCAAAGCCCTTGAAACCTATCATATCTTATTTTCGTGTCTAAAAGGTGTTTCAAATCCTTTGAAAGCCTAATTGCGAAAATCGATCATACTCTATTCACCCCCCCCCCCCTCTTGAGTATTTTGATCCTATCTATCCCCTATTGAATCTTCAATTGGTATCAGAGATTTACTCACCTAATAAAGAATTAAACATCCGTGAGGCATCATGAATTCAATAGGTGATGGTGGTTTTGCCCAAGGACGGTCTTCAAATCATCCTCCATTGTTTTGTGTGAATAACTTTGCTCATTGGCACTCCTTAAAGATAATATTTCTAATAGACCAAGATATTGAATTATAGGACATCATAAAGAAAGGTCCGAAGGTGCTCATGAAGAATAATGATAGTGGTGTTCCAATCCCAAAGAAAGATGCTAACTTCCCTCAAACCGACTTGGAGAGCATCGCGAAAAATTATCGTGCTATGAACTTGCTCTATTGCGGATTGGATGCAAATCAGTTCAATAGAGTCTTCTCTTGTAGATGTGAAAAGGAAATAGGGGACAAGCTGGTGGTCACATACGAAGGCACTAGCCAAGTGAAGGAAACAAAGATAAGCATCTTTCTCCGATAATATGAATTGTTCAAAATGACGAATAATGAAAATGTGAAGGAGATGTTCACAAGATTTACCCAAATAGTGAATAATCTAGATTCACTTGGTAAAACATTCACAAATGAAGAAAATGTTAGAAAAATCCTTCGATGTCTTCCCAAATCAAAGTGGGGTCCAAAAGTGACGGCAATAGAAGAAGCTTAAGTCTTACGAACTTTGCCGTTGGATGATCTACTTGGGAAACTAATCACCCATGAAATGTCCCTAAATGAAGAAGATGGAGAACCAGCTTCATCAATAAAGAATCTAGCACTTAAGGCTAAGAAGGTAGAAGCCTCCAATGAAGATGGCGAAAGTGATGAGGATGATGAAGATCCTTTTGCTCTTAATGCTAGAAGTCTCGCAAAGATATTGAAGATGAAGAAGAAATTTCCTAGAGGAAGAGACAACTATCGTCCTAATAAATACAAAGGTAAGTCATCTAACTCAATGAATAAGGTTAATACACTAACATGTTATGAATGTGATGAAACAGACCACCTTGTTAAAGAATGCCCTCAATGAAAGAAAAAGGCCTATCCTAAGAGGGATTTTAAGAAGAAGGCTATGGTACCCTCATGGAGTGATTCAGAATCAAGGGACGAAGAAGAAGAGCATGCAAATCTATGCTTAATGGCAAATCATGAAGAAAGCGAAAAAGGAGAACATCTTGAGGTAATTGTAAAGAATTTGATTTCAAGTCCTATCAATGTTCTATCCGAATTTTTGCAAAGCATGATAATGAATGAAGAAAGCTTGATTCTTGAATCAAAAATTCTCAAGGAAAGGCTTAACAAACAGGTAAGTATTTTGAAAAGTCTCTCAAAGGAATTGTGTGATCTCAAAGCTACTCAGTCAGCCTTTGAAAGCAAGGCTAAGGCCACGGAGTTATCTTTTGAAACTCAGGTCAAAGCTTTAAAAACTGAAAACATTGTTTTAAAAAGAAAGCTCGCCTCTTTAAGTTATTGTAATGATACCTTAGAGAAGGAGAAGAAGCTTCTGGCTGGGAAGTGTAGAGAACAACATAATACCTTGGTTAAATTTACTCATTCGGAAGCAACTATAAACAAGTTGTTGGGTGTACACCAAGCTTCCTTAAACAAAAGCGGTCTTGGCTTTAATAAAAACTTTCCAAAGAAAAAGTCAACCACTTTTGTCAAAGCAAAGGATACTTGGAGAACACCTACATGTTTCTATTGTTGCAAAAAGGGTCATACTAAGTTAACATGTCCTTTTAGAAGGAATGGTCCTCAAATTATCAAGAATTCCTTCCCCATGTTTTTTCGAGACCAAATAAAGCAAATATGGTTCAAAAAGGGACTAGACCACCTAATATGGTCCATCCCGAATATGAAACCAAATTTGCGAATTGGTCTAGAAAGGTTTGATGTCTTTTCATTTTGTAGGAAATCACCAAGAACAAGGATCATAAGTGGATTCTAGATAATGGTTGCTCTCGGCATATGAGTGGGAAATCTTTGTTATTTTCAATAATCAAAGAGCAAACTTCTGGAACAATAACACTTGGTGATAAAGGAAAATGCAGAATTATTGGCATTGGAAAAGTTGGAGAAATCGAATCAAACTCCATAGATGACGTATATCTTGTTGAAGGTCTTAAATACAACTTGATTAGCATCTCTCAATTATGTGAAAAAGGTAACAAAGTTATTTTTGATAAAGATAAATGTGAGGTATAATGCAAGGAAAATGGTAATGTCATTCTTACTGCCCCTCGTTGCAACAATGTCTATGCTTTTCATACTAATCAAGTTTCGAGTGCTAGCTTAAAATGTCTTAAGGCCTCAACTGTCGATTCAAAGCTTTGGCATAGACGTCTAGGTCACATTAATGTGCATACCATGAAAAAGCTTTCCTCAAAAGATCTAGTACGTAGACTTCCTAAAATGGACTTCAAAGACTTTGAAATGTGCAAAGCTTGTACGAGAGGTAAACAAACTAAAGGTTCATACAAAGCCAAAAAGGTTGTAAGTACTTCTCGTCCTATAGAACTTCTTCATATTGACTTATGCGGTCCTATGCGTGTCAAATCTCCTAAAGGAAAACAATACATCCTTGTGGTAGTTGATGATTTTTCAAGATTTACTTGGGTTTTATTTTTATGAGAAAAATCAAAAGCTTTACAAGAGTTCTCTAACATTTGCAAAGAATTACAAACTATGAAAAACCTACCTATTGTTGCTATAAGAAGTGACCATGGTAGAGAATTTGATCAACTTTACTTTAACAAATTTTGTGCAAAATATGGTATTTCTCATAATTTTTCGGCTCCTAGGACACCTCAACAAAATGAAGTTGTGGAACGCAAGAACCGAACTCTTGAGGACATGTCTAGGACTATGCTTTTAGAAAATGGTTTACTAAAACATTTTTGGGCTAAAGCTATTAATACAGCCAATTATATTCTAAATCATTGTCTAATAAGACCTATTTTGAAGGAAACCCCTTATGAGCTTTTCAAAGGTAAAAAGTCTAACATCTCGTATTTCAAACCCTTTGGATGTACTTGCTTTGTTCATAATAATGGCAAAGATAGCCTGGGGAAATTTGATGCTCGTAGCAATGAAGCAATTTTATTAGGTTACTCTTTAAATTCCAAAGCATATAGAGTTTTTAATAAACGTACTAAAGTTGTTGAAGAAAGTATTCACGTGATCTTTGATGAATCCGAGAACGGTATTTTGAGTGACATTTTTACAAGTCTAAAGTTGAATAAATTTGAAGGATTCTCATCTGATGAAGATGAAAGCTCATCTGATGAAGGTGTGTCACAACCCGTCCGAAATATGCAAGAGCCAATTAAGAATGCGGATGAGTTAGATAAAGACACTGAAGAATCGTCTCAAAGGCCTAAAGTGCCTTCTCAAAATCCTGAAACTTCCCCTCAAGAACCAGAACAGATAATGGAAGCTATTTCAGGACCCTCAGAACCATCTCTAAGTCTTGAAGGAGTACTTCAGCAGTCAGCTTCTACCCCTTTGATGATGAGACGAAAATTCAAGTGCTCCTCATCTCACCCAATTGACAATATCATCTCCGATCCAAAGTCTGGTATACAAACTCGCTCTAGTGCTAAAAATCTTTGTGCATTTCACGCGTTTGTTTCTCTTATAGAATCAAAGAACTTAGTGAAGCACTTCAAGAACCCAATTGGATCATGGCTATGCAAAGCGAGCTAAACGAGTTTGAAAGGAATAAAGTATGTACACTTGTTCCTCGCCCCAGAGATCATTCAATCATTGGAACAAGATGGGTGTTTAGAAATAAGCTTGATGAAAACGGGAAAATCGTAAGAAACAAAGCACGTCTCATAGCACAAGGTTACAACCAAGAAGAAGGCATTGATTATAAAGAGACATTTGCACCCGTAGCAAGAATTAAGGTCATTTGAATGCTATTAGCTTTTGCCTCCTTTATGCGAATCAAGCTATTCTAAATGGATGTAAAATGTGCTTTCCTCAATGGCTACTTACAAGAAGAGGTATATGTTGCTCAACCTCTTGGTTTTGAAAATGAAAAATTTCCAAACCATGTATTTAAACTTGAAAAAGCTCTATATGGCCTAAAACAAGCTCCAAGAGCATGGTACGAGTGCTTGTTAAAATATCTCTTGGAAAATGATTTTAAACGAGGTTTAATTGACAAAATTTTTTTGTGAAAACCAAAGGCAAGGACATCTTAATCGTTCAAGTCTATGTTGATGATATACTTTTCGGTACTACTAACGATTCTTTATGCAAGGAATTCTCTAAGATTATGTGTAGGGAATTCGAGATGAGCTTAATGGGTGAACTAAATTTCTTTCTTGGATTACAAGTTAAGCAAGAAAAAGGAGGTATATTTATGAACCAAGGAAAATATACTCGAGAGCTCCTTAAGAAGTACAATATGATTCAATCCAAAGAAGCCAAAACACCAATGAGCTCTACCTTATTGTTAGATTAAGATGAAAATGGTAAGTCTGTAAATCAAAAAGAATATCGAGGTATGATCGGATCACTACTATATCTTACTGCAAGTTTACCTGATATTATGTTTAGTGTGTGTATGTGTGCACGATTTCAAGCTAACCCCAAGGGCTCTCACCTAAATGTGGTAAAGAGAATACTAAGATATCCCAATGGGACTAAGGACCTTTGTCTTTGGTACCCTAGGGATAGTAACTTTGAACTTGTTGGATATTCCGATGCTGATTTTACAGGTTACAAAGTTGATAGAAAGAGCACTTCTGGTTGCTGCCAATTTTTAGGGTCTTCACTCATTAGTTGGCATTCTAAGAAGCGAAATTCGGTCACCCTCTCTACGGCCGAGGCCGAATACATTGCGGTTGGTGCATGTTGTGCTCAACTCATTTGGATATCCCAATAACTTTGAGATCTTGTACTAGACTTTAAAGGCATACCCATCAAATGTGATAATACAAGTGTCATCTTAATCACAAAGAATCTGGTGCAACACTCACGTACTAAACATATTGATGTTCGACACCATTTTATACGTGATCATGTTAAAAAAGGTGATGTTAACATTTCATTCATATATACTGAATTCCAACTTGCCGATATATTTACTAAACCTCTAAGTGAAAAACGTTTTAATTTCATTCGATTTGAGCTCGGCATGTTAAATAAAGGTGCATCAACTTAGGGAGAGCTATGGTACGCATTCTTTATCTCCATGCATGTTTAGTTAAAATAATTGCATGAGCATGTTGCAAATCTTTCCATCACGTACACAACTCTTGTTGCATGTCTATCTTATATTTATATTTTGTTGCATGTACCTGGTCATATAATATGCCATATTCAATATTTAATTCATGTGTGTGTGCCGTGTCTTAAATGGATACATAAATGGGTACTTATTATATAAATAATCAAAGTTCTATTATTCTTAAAAAAAAATTTAAAACTTTGTTTAGTCTTTTAACTTATTCAAACTCTTCAAATTCTGTTTTAAATACTTTTTCACGGTTTTGGGTGTTTTCAAAATCTGTTTTTGATCTTCTTGACTGCCATGCTATGTTC
Organism: Dysphania ambrosioides; assembly: GCA_026401315.1. Lineage (NCBI taxonomy): Eukaryota > Viridiplantae > Streptophyta > Magnoliopsida > Caryophyllales > Amaranthaceae > Dysphania > Dysphania ambrosioides. Next base: position 16,731,528 of record CM048663.1, read on the forward strand.
CTAGACTCAACCTAGCATCAGTCATAATTTCCTTAAGTCGTTGTTTTAGGTTTCCAAAACCACTCCTAACCGTCCTTTTTCACATCTATTGTCATCATTTCTTTGCCTTCCCTATAACCCTCTTTTCTATTTAAACTCGTCCCTTTCTCCCCACCGTACTACTGCTTTTTCTTCCTCCCTCAACAATCACTTTCTTAAACTCTCCAATGGCCCCCAAACGAAAATCAATCGGCACCAAACTTATTCCTAAGAGAACTCGCGCTATGCCCAAATGAAAAGCAAAGAAGGATGTAGCCACTGTTGACTACTCCGTCCCATCAGCTTCACCAACTCCTCCTTCCTCCCCACAAATTCCTCCTTCGCCTAAAACCATTCCTAGTTCCCCAGTCCCTATAGCGCATATTGAGCCTCCTCCTCAGGTTCCTGAGTCTCCCATTGTGCGTCCTCCCTCTCTTCCTGTCATCGAAGAAGTTGCTCCTCCCCCTATAAGCCCAAAGGTATTATCTCCTTCCCCTATTTCTAGTATACCTAATTAATTTACTTCCTCAATTGGTGAGGTTCCTGTGTCTTGGTTTAAGAATTTCCAACTCGCCGGCACTTGGGCCGACGAGTTTAAGGCTAGAAAACTTTGTGTTTGTGAATCAATTGATCTAGATTTACTCTCCTCGTCCAAACCTGAAAGTGCTGCTATGTTTAAAGCCACCTCTCTTATTCGAATGTTAGATGTTGGTGATGTGTTCTATCCAAGGTTAACCCACCTGTTTTACATTAACATGACTTCCAAAAGAGAAAATGGTATTATCTCCCTGACCACGCTTGTCAAAGGCGTACCCATAACCCTAACCCCTGGCATTTTGGCCTCAATTCTCAATGTCTCAAACGAGGACTGGTCCGACTCTTACCCTCCTTATTTTGAGTGTGTGGCTAAAGCCAAATCTGATTTCATCCTTCCCAATCCCCCGAACTCAAAGCAATTAACCCACAATAGCCTTAAAATTGATCCCAAGGTCATTAATACGTTGTTGGTATGCTGTGTTGTCCCCAGGTCCAACTCACGTGAACTCTTGACCGATCAATGCTTAGCCATGACTTTTCTTATCCTAAGTGGTTTCAATGTCAACCTCCCCAACACCATTCTTACCCACATGTATCACACTATTTCTTCTTCAAGAGAAAACCCGCTTTCCTATGCAAACCTTCTTCCAAAAAAATTCAAATTTTTCAAAATTAATATTTTGGGTGAAGAATGTGAAAGCTATGCCTTCTCCCGCATTTCTATGGAGTCTTTCAATCATATTGGGATCTTTGCCTCATCTGATGGTCTGTGCAAGCTCAGAGAGGATCTCTCAATCAATGAACATACTCAAATTCCTACATTAAAAGGAGTTTCAAAGGAGCCAGCTCACTCACATCTCTCAAGGTTTGTTTCAAGGCTTAATTTTGTAGAGTTTGAACTTGATTGTGTGCGCAGGGATCTTGCTTATCTTCTTGCCCATATTGAAGACAAATTTGATGCCTTGATGACTGATGTGAAAAACCCCTTTTGCGATCTTGAAGAATGATTTTTTACAGTTCCAGCTTATAAACATTTTATTTAATTCGATATGGTTGTAATTAACTCTTAACAATTCTGGTTTTACTATCCATACATTATTCTCCTACATTAACGAAAATAAAAAAGGGGGAGATATATCTCCGTTTATATTTCTGCCTATCTAGATATCTTATGTTTGTTCTTATGACATTGTGCTATTGCTGTTCATGGTGTTCTTATTCATGCATGTTTTGACTTCCATCAAGGGGGGGATTGAAGACTCAGCCTTGATGATGATAATATGTTCTGTATGCTTTATATGCTTTAACATGATTAAATATAGATGATGGAAGTCAAAGAACACCTTATGATATATGTCATGTATGAAAAATGGTTACTATGTGATTAATTGTATTATTTGTGGCTTGGATTATATTCTTGATTTGTCCAGATATACTCAAAGAATTCAAAGTCATTAAGCCGCTGAATTCTTGCTGAAACCTCTCCAAAAAACAAGGAAGTAGTTACATAATGGACTCTTGAAGGTTTTGGTTTAAATTCAAATGGTTTAAGATGAGTTCGAATGTCAAGCCTTCCTAGTTTCATGGGGTTGATAAAGTATTGCAGAAGCCCTCTCCATTTAAATATTGTTGAACGTGTCATTCAAATAAGAAGACTCATTCAAATCTATAACGGCTATTCGGTCAAGACCTTTGAAGCAGACCTCAGTAACTGCCCGAGCATCATGGAACAAACTCTGAAGCAGTTAGTCAAAGGCCTAACATCCGATTCAAGAGCAACGATATTTTTGAATAAACTGAAGACTATCCGTTGCGAGAAGAAACTCTATAAATAGAGTGAGCTGAAGCTTAAAGATAAAGAAGCCTTTCAACGAGACACAATACAAGCTATAGAAATCTTAAATACTTTCCTCTCTAACACTTTATACTTAATTATAATTTAGATTGAGAGAAAAGAAAGGAAAGTCTCTTTGAGTGTGAAAAAGAAAATATCAAAAGAAAAGGAGAGATATACTTTGAGTAGATTTATAATACTTAAAGATTCAAAAAGAAAAAGTAAGGAGATTTTTATCTCTAGGAATTGAGACGCTAGAGTGTAGCTAGGGTAAGCTATGGTATAGAAGATTGAGTGTTAATCTTCGAAGGTGGCTTTAGGTCTCTAAAGGAGGAAATAAAGATCGGTTAAATCCTACGGGTAGGAAACCCTAGGTGGAGACGTAGGCAAATTGCCGAACTTCGTAACAAATCATTGTCCCTTTTAAATTTGCTTTACATTTTTTATTCGCTTTATCCTTTTCATATTCTTCTACAAATCAAATCCTGAAAAGTAATTCAAAGCCCTTGAAACCTATCATATCTTATTTCCGCGTCTAAAAGCTGTTTCAAAGCCTCTGAAAGCCTAATTGCAAAAATTGACCATACTCTATTCACCCCCCCCCCCCCCCCCCCCTAGAGTATTTTGATCCTATTTATCCCCTATTGAATCTACAACCCAACTATTGAGTGATAAAATGTTGGAAACCATGCAAACACAAAACACATAGGTACCGAAAGTTGAAGGAGTTGCTATGTTATATGAAAGAATGCTCGCAAGCCAACATTTGTGTCCATGTTGGACAAGCAGTTTATGATGCTTCTTTCAATATGATAAGTAGCACTATTTTCTCAATGGATTCAGCTAGTGATGCAAGGATTAGTGAGATTAAGGACTTGATGGATTGTATTATAAAAGAAATAGGGAGACCTAACATCGTGGATTGTTATCCTCTCCTTAAAATGATTGATCCACAATGCATAAGAAAATGATTAACAAATTATTGTGTGAAATTATTTAAATTATATGATGAAATTATAGCATTGAGATTGAAATTCAGGAAAGATCAACTGCAATTATCAGGGTCGTACAATGATCTACTGGACGTTATCTTACATGTTGTAGAAGAACAAAGAGACAAAATCAACCGGGATCACCTCCACCATCTACTCTTGGTAAGATCATTAGAAGTATTCAATTCCTCACATAATAGAGAAATTTGTAATTTATCCTGATATAAATATATCAAGGTATATTTTCATAATTTTTTATTTCTATACCTGATATCATAATATTTATAACTGAAAACATTTTTCTTTAATTTTATATATGATATTACAATGCCTATAAATGATATAACAATAGCTATATTTGATATAATAATATTTACATATGAAATCTCAATATCTTTATATAAATTTTCAATATTATATCAGGTATGAATGAAGAAAACTTCCACGAAAATATAAGATTTGTGTTTTAGTTTTGTTGAAGTTAGGTGAGAGAATCTATCCTATTAAAAATCTCACAAATTTTTTACTAAAGCTTTTTCATCAGGCTATTCATGTCTTCTATTTCACAATTGCGTACCATTTCATGTACCACCCATCCTCATTAGTCCATGCCAATAAAAATGATTTAGTTTCTTAGTAAATCAATCGACGGAAAGAAAATTATATAAATGATATGGATAAATGAGGATGGATGATATCCAGAGTGATACACAATTGTGATTAAAAAGGATTTGAATTGGAACGAAAAATGGAGAGAAAAAGGTAAAGAAAAACGATAAAAGGACCATGTACCTTGCACTGTGTAGGTCAGCACTGGAAAATGACAGTTAACATCAGAAAATTGAGTCAAGTTTCATTTTTCCAAAAAGTTTTGGGTTTAGGTTTCATTTTGCCAAAGAAATTTAGGTATCGTATAATTTTGCCAATAATTTTTTTATAGTTTTGCAAACTCTGATTTTTATAAAGTGATTTCTTAACGTTTTTCCAATATTTAATTTAGATTAAGTGTAAGAATTCCATTGGTTGCCAATTGGGTTAGTTGGTCTTAGATGAAAGATATACATGAACTTTAACTTGATGCATATAATATGAAACTTATGATATTATATGTTATAGGATCTTCTTGGTGCTGGAATGGACAAACCTTCAAAAACAATGGAATGGGCTATGACAGAGCTACTTCAAACCCCAATTGCTCTATGCAAGTTGCAAGATGAATTAGTCAAAGTGAAGGGTGATAGGCGTGTTGCGCACCTAATAAAAATAAAAACCTAACTATTCCTCCTAATTGTGTAGTAGGGTAAGTCAAGATCGATCCCACAAAGAAACGATGGTCCAATTTAATCAACTTTAACACTAGTAAAATTAGATGAGTAAGAGAAAAGAGAATGATTATACTACTAATTAATAAAATATACTCTAAAGACATCTAGGCCTAGGTATTCCCACTAATATGAATTAACATAAGATAAATCCCTACCCCAAATAATCATACTATAATAGTTAAAAGGAACGATGCGCCCTTTACAATACCAATAATTTCTTTTGATCAACTTATTGGCTTCCCTAACATACAATCATTCCTATTTTCGTGGAATTATGCATATTAAAGACATTAAACATGACACCCTAACTTCCTAACAATCCCTTTTACCTACTTTCATGGAGAATTTCATGTCCTTATTGAATTAATCACAACCATCTAAATCCAACTGTTGTTGACAAATAGATATTAGGTTCAAATCAATACCAAATTACGTCTAACCTAGTATTGATAAAATAGCACAATTCAATAAGCAAGAACATATAATATAATGAAATTAGGGATTGAGATAAATTTATAAATCAAATCATATTAGGGTTCAACATAAACCTAGATTATAAAACTACTTAAACATGATGATTAAATAAATAAAACAATGAATAAGAGAAGACATAATAAGAGATTAAAGAAGAGAAAACAATACTTGAATTAGATTGATAGATAATATAAATCACCAAAGCTTTTCTTCCATTGTAGCAAAAGAGAAAACTAAGAACCAAAAGTGAAAACCCTAAAAACTTAAATTAATGAATCCCTCCATGAAAACTAAAAACTAATACTATATATAATAAAAACTAATTTTCATGAAAACTAAAACCTCTCCATAAAATTCGAAAATTATTAAGCTAAATCCCTAAAAGTGGCGTGCAAAATCCCATCCAAAAGAAGTCCAAAACTTCTTAAATTCCTCCCACTTAACTAGTGTCTAATGCCTAGGTTTTAGGGCTACAAAAATATTTTTTCAAAGTGGTCGCCAAGGTGTTGCGGCGCGAAGTGAAGGACCGCCAACGAGGTGCAATGTATGCTGCAAAATTCATCATTTTGCTTGCTAAACTCCAATTTCCACACCTCACATGGAAAGATCAACGTCTAACTAAAGCCATGTTACAATAGGTCTTCAAAAATCCCAAGACAAGGCTACTAAACAATGCATATAGTTCCAGGATGAGTCAAGCACGATATCATGAGAGCTTTTATTGCATTAAAATCCTACAAAACAAAATAAAGCATACCCAAGAAGAGCAATATCAAAATATATGAAATGGAAGCTCGTAAAGGAGGAAAATATGGAGGAAAATTGATGAAATAAGATCGATTAAGGCATTAAAATAATGAACAATATCGTGTTATCAAATTCCCCCACACTTAAAGTTTACTCATCCTCGAGTAAACAAAACAAAAAAAAATAAAAACTATCTAAGAAAGCAATAAAATCCTAATACTCACTTTCGTAGGAATCACGATTGCATTTAGCGTATGTAGCAAGCCCTTTAAACCCTTAATTAGGTTGCCCTAGAGGACGAGTAAAGTCTCATGATGGTTTGCAAAAGGCATACCTGCAAAGCCTAATCAAGAAGTTCCAAACCAAATTTGCTCAACCAAATGATTATTTTAAAAACCAAAATCATTTTCATCCAAAAATCAACAATGTATCACAAGTGAATGGCATGGACGAAACAATAATGTGAAGCACCCTTCAATAACCAACCTATCTTACCGAACATCTCCCCTAACCAACTCAATCATATGCAAATAGCTTCTCAGTTTAGTTGTGCAAAGAAAAATAAAAGAGTCACTCATGTGTTTAATGGGTTAGAATAAGAGATCACCCATCCTAATGCAAAGGAACATATGTCAACTTCATGTAATCGTCCTCTTTAGACTTGCAAATTGACTTTCTCCACTTATAATAATGATGCAACATGAAAATAATGAATTCCTTAAGGAAAGGTAAGCTTGGTAAATAATAGGGTTGGGAGATGTAATTTGGGAATGTGGTGCTCAAAATAAATAAAAATCCTTATCCCACTACATAATCAAATGAGGGGTTCAAACCAACCTTATTTCCTCCGAACTTCATACAAACTTGCCCTTTTATTCTCATATTTCACTTCAGTTTTGAATTTATAATAAGTCTCATTCTTGTAAAATGTTCGCTAGAAGATGATATTGAGATGATTATCGAGAAATTTCTATGATCTTGAAATCCAAATGAGATTGAATATATTTCTTCTCTTTTTTTTCTTTTTTCTTTTGGCACTCAACTCTTTAATTCATACTTCACTTTTAGGGCTTGAAGAATACCCGTAATTCTCCTTTAAAATAAACCTACAAAAAAAGGCTCTATGGCTTTGAATGTAAGGCAAAAAAAAAGGATGACTACGGCTCAAAATTGTTCAACCTAAGAGTGAATGTAAAAATAAATAAAATTTTATGGACATAAGATGTTGGCTCTAAATATCTACGAAGGAAATTCAATCATTTTTTTGTAGTACGCACCCTTAAGATCTTGCCAAGCAAGCAGCTTGAATGCAGCCTCCTAGAGTATATATGTGGTGGAATGGTGTTAGGACATGTTGATGATAAAATCTAGCGAAGCTTAAATCACATAAAAGTTGCCACATCCAAAATTAAATTTTATGTGATGTGTTATGATACTTGGGGTAATTTCACCAAATCACCAATTAATTCGTTACACATGGAATAAAGAGATTATGAAATCGGCCCATCTCAAGGCTCCATCAAATCCCACTCAAGGCTCTTTGGGTATGAGATATCCTCATCTTACCACTTTTCCTCCTAAGGAGTTTTACATGGAATGGTTTGATGAAATAAAATAGACGGAGAGATACACCTACTATGGTAATCTTAACATATTTTAATATTCAATACTATATTTACTGGATGATATGATCTCATGGGATTCACATTTTCGTATTATAAATTACGGGGTAGAAAGTGGAAACTAAATCTAGAAGCCAAATCAATTTCCACACTTTCTGGTTGGCATTTTTGGCTCCTATCTAAGCAAGGGTTGTATGCATGGGAAAGGACAATATTGTTTAATTGAAATACGATAGTCAATTCAGTGTCATGCAAATATACTCCAAAAAAAATAAAATTTTATCTATTTTTTCTATAATAAAAAAATACTCTTCCGTTCTTTTTTTTCTTCCCATTTTCTCCATTTGAAAATTTCAAAATATTGTTCTCATTTATAATCTTTCTATTTTGGTTTACATAAAACTCACTCTATTTTTGAAGAAGAGTTCACTTACTCCTTAACTCTATCAATTTGTTTTTGTTTACCCAAGGAATACACGAAATTTTAAAGAAATACATGTTATGATAAGATCAAAAATAAGAATTTTGGTAACGTGAACATACGATAAAGGAGGTTTGGTAATTGACCATTTTCATTGCCTTTTGGCACTGGATTTTAAGCTAAAAAACATAGTCTTTTTCATATTAATTTTTGTTTTCCAGTGTTTTAATTATCTCTATATCCCTTAATGTCTTACTCGCCAAAAAAGTGTTTTATATCCCCTTGCTATTCATTATAGAGACTCTCCTATATTATCAAGTGTTTTGAAAACACAAATAACATAAAAACACAAATGGTACAGTTGAAGTCAAAATTTTTAATCATAATTATCAAGTGTTTTTGCTAGAATCATATAAGTATATGTGAACAAAAATCTGTAGAACCTCTAAACCTCTAAACCTACAGTTGTCATTGACAGTGGTATATGTTAACTCTAAAATCATTATCTCAAACTCTTTAAATGCAAATGTCGTTACATTTACCCATCAAAAAAAAAAAATCCTTACATATTGGTGGAGGAAATAATACGTCGAGGGGACAAGAAAATTAAAGGGTGATATATGGTAGCATATGGCCTATAAACGTAATGGAATGGGACATATTGGAATTACGGTGAGGGGCCATCCCTGTGGTGGGCAGTCGTTCATATCTTGTGGAAAAATGTTCAATTTTTTTAATATTAGGATAAAAATAAAATAAAATAATTATAATTTGTGTAAATTTTATCATATTAATTACAGTGTATCAACGATAAAGGGCCATAATTGAATTATATTTAAATGCAATTTGACATGGATTCAATTCTCTTTAACTCCATGATTATTATACAAAATATTATTGTCATTTTACTTATCAAATTATTAAAATTTATTTTGAATATTATTAGAAGTTTTTAAATGTTAATATTCAAAACTTATCAAATAAAACTTCTACTAATATTCAAAATAAATGTTAATAATCATTACTTAATTTAATTTTTTATAAATTTCTTATTTTTTAAAATACTACTAGTGATTTATATGATTATAATGCATATTATATTACTTTTAATTAAATATTTTTTAATAATTTATTTATTTTGTAAAATCACCACCAAATTTTTTTATTTGTAAAATAAGAAAATAAAATTATATGAAATATAATATTAAGTTATATGGCCAAATCCTTTATATCACCCTTGGGTAAATTAGTCAGCGCGTGACACTTTGCCTCTAAAATGTCATAAAAGTGCCTAATAGACAAAAATATGCAAAATTTTAAATGTTCTCGTGTTAGTTAAAGATAGAGTAGGGGTAGCTCTCTCTATCCATTGATCTCTATTTTTCCACGTACTTCCGCACTCTTCGTAGGAATGTCATAAAAAGTAGAGGTGTCAAATCGGGTCAACGGGTAGGTTCTGGGTTGACCCACCGCGGGTCGATTCTTATCGGGTCGGTTTTTATCGGGGTCAATTTTGCCTATCGGGTCGGGTTAAATCGGTTATTTGCTTGGTCGGGTTCGGGTCAGGTTCGGGTCGGGTCGTATTCGGTTCAGGTCAATGTCGATTCGGTTTGTATTCGGTTCGGGTCAAGGTCGGTTCGGGTTGTATTCGGTTCGGGTCAAGGTCGGTTCTAGTACAATCGGGTCGGTTTCTAAATGGGTTATATCGGGTTATTTTGGATTTGGGTCAAGGTCGGTTCTGGTAAAATCGGGTCGGTTCCTAAACGGGTTATAGCGAGGTTATTTTGGGTTCGGGTCAAGGCCGGTTCTGGTAAAATCAGATCGATTTCTGAACAGGTTATTTCGGGTCAATGTCAAAAATCGGACAATGATGATGGTTAATTCATAAATTGGACAATGATGATGTCGATAAGTCATTTGAAAACAAAATATTTATGAGGTAATGATTATTAAATGTGTATTATCCTATCAAACTAGTCTATAACATACGATGTTAAGTTTATATATACATAAGAACTTGTAATATGTTTAGTTTGAATCGACAATGACAAGTTTGGTTTCAAAGTTATTAGATATTAGGTAAAAAATAGGTCTGTCAAGATTAGGTAATATTCATGTATATTCAAATTATTAAGACATCTAGTGAATTCGGGTAACGAATTGTTATAAATCGGGTTATATCGGTTATGTGTCGGTTTCAGGTTCTTTTCGGGTCGGGTCCGTAACGGGTCGGGTCTGTAACGAGTCGGGTCCGTAACAGGTCGGGTTTGTAACGGGTCGGACACGGATCGGGTTCGGGTCTTTGAATATCAGGTAAAATCGGTTTCGGGTTAACTTCAGGTCAGGTTGGGTCGGTTTTCGGGTCTCACTTTTTGGGTCATAATCAGGTCGGGTTTGGGTCGGTTTCGGGTAACTTATCGAGTCGGGTCGGATCGGGTCTGATTCTGACAGCTCTAATAAAAAGTGCCTAATAGACAAAAATATGCAAAATAACGTGCATCAAATGACCACACGTATTAAATGTTCTCATGTTAGTTAAAGATAGAGTAGGGGTAGCTCTCTCTATCCATTGATCTCTATTTTTCCACGTACTTCCGCACTCTTCGTAGGAATGTAATATTTGGTTTATTTCTCACCACAGTTATCGTTTGAGTTTTTGTTATTATAATAGGAATAGCAATGAACCTTGAGGATTGCTTTAAAAATATATATAAAGTTATTCTTTTCTTTATCTCAGGAGATTAATGGATTGTTAGTAGCATTTATTTAACTTAGGTTATATTATGGAACTCCCCTAATTTTAACTTAGATTATAAACTAATTTTTACTTATTAAAACTTATTTGCATCGATGAAAACTGATTTTTTTTTTTCTGTTTCACTATTATATTTTATAAATGAGAGGCCCCTCAATAATGCTAAACCTAGCTAACCTGCAGGCACTCATATAAAACCTTTTTATGGGAAGAATAAGGGCGCTTACTCTTACTGGCACTTAGATTGACTAAGGCAAATGAGTGTTCTCTCCTTTTTCCTGCACTTTATTCCCCTCCTCCCTCTGTGGTTAGATTAGTTATGGAGTAGTTTGCTGGGCAGCGGGAAGTTCGCTCTTGCAGCTTGATCCATTAGGTTAATTCCTATGCTTGATCCATTAGGTTCTTCTATTTGTTCAGAAAAGAAACGAGAGCCAAGAAAACATCTTTGATTACGATATAAAAAAACAACGGTTCCTTCATTTATGCTCTAAATTTATTCGATTCCTTCATTTATGTGCCAGAATACAGAGAGATTGGGTAGGAAAGTGGAAGAGACTTTTTTTTATACGAGAATCAAAGGGAGTGGGAAAGCTGCAGTAATTCTTTGGAAAAGCCCGAATCTCTTTGTCTTCGAGCTTTCATTCTTCAATCCGCTTATTTACCTCCCCACCAATAGATAGAGACAAATAAGAATAACCAAACCACGTCTACAAAATGCCAGTACCATGCAGCTGCTTCAAAGCCAACGTGATGTTCCTTAGTCAGATGACCAACATATTGGCGAGTATAGCATGAGATGAGACTAATTAAAGTTAATTTTTATTAATTGGAATGAATTTTTTATTGATTATAATAAATTATACTTACCAAAATTGATTTTCATTGATGGAAATGCATTTTTACATATTTTATATTTGAGTGTCCAACTGCCCAACAAGTTTCAAGATTAATATTATTGTGAGAAATCAATGAGAAATTGTCCTCAAAGTATAAATAATAATACAATATATCGGTTGAATGAAGTCAATAGTATACACAGTAGTAAATACGTGCTAAGCCAAACCTATCTTTTGCCAAGATTGTTCTTTATCCTATATTCCTATGTCATTGGATAAATGGAGAGAACACTTGGCTGCTACTTCTTAGCGTAGAAAATATTGAACATACCTTTCTCAGGTTACCAAATTAAAACTTTAGTAATCGTCATATATTTTAAAAGACTCTTGCTGCTTGAGGCAGTAAGAAATTTCATGCCTCCACCTCTTATATTTTAGTATGTAATAGTTTATATGAGTTCTAATTAATTTGTTTAAATTTATGGGATGTTAAAAAAAAAGTGTTTTCACAAATGACAAGGTAAAAATTTGTTTAATTGGCTTTGTTTTGTAGGATTTCACATCGTCATTGATCAAATAGTAATTAAACAATTCCATTTCACTGGATGGATCAGTTAAGGAAAGTTGATTTTTCAGCCTAAACGAAAAAACTGCTTAACAAAATGACAAGTACATGTTCATGTAGTCATTAACCTTGACTTAGACTAATAAGTAATAACCAAGATATGATTACATCTTTGGAGGTCAGTATAGTTAAAAACATAATTAGTAAAATTACTAATACTATTAGTTGACCCAAAAATAATCCAGAAAAATAAATGCCAACCAACTACTAACACATAATTTCTTATTGTTTTAATTCTTAGATTGACATAAACAGTAGTAAAAATAAAAAAAAACATGTGAAGAAATAGGTGTAGAAAAGATAAGATTAGATAAACATAACCAAAGATAAGCATAGGTTAGAGTTTGAGATTATGTAAAAGAGTAAGAGTACAAGATAGGATAAAGAGTAAGAGTACAGGATAGAATACAATACCTAGGTTATTGCTCTGTATAAATACATGCATTAATCATTGTATCATGAATCATTCAGAATCAATATATCAGTAAAATACAGTACAAAAATACGAGTGTTTAGTTCTTCTTGCCTTCTTGGTATCAGAGCCAGTCGTGTAAGTGGTAGTTCTGTGGTAGTTTCCATCTATAAGGGATCATCACTTACTAATATCCTTACTTAACGATGTCCGAACCACCAAAAAATCCTGATGAGGCTCTTGTAACCATGGCCCAACTATTACAACTCTTTGAAAAGTAAAACAATAGGGGCCAAGAGGGTTACGGATCTACCTTGAATGTCTCAGAAAAATTAAGCCACTAGAACTATGCAAAATGGTCCAGGCTAACGTTAATAGCGATTAAAGGGAGGCGGAGGCTCTCACACATCACTACCTTACCCCCCTCCACTGACACCGAAAAACTTGGCCAATGGAACCAAAAAGATGCAATAGTTTGAACGTGGATTATCGAGAACATTGACCCTGAATTGGTTAATCAGTTTATGGATTTCAACACAACAAAAAAACTATGGTAGGGAATCAAGCAGTGTATGGGAGTGGAAGAGATGGGCAATAAACTTCGATCTAGCCACTCGAACAAATACAATCAGTCAAGGTTAGGACCCAATAGAGGCATATTACAACAAATTAGGCATTCTCAGGAAAGAAATCGATCGACGTATGCCAAATCCTATGCAATGCCCAGATGACATAACAATTTTCAACAAACATCAACAACAAACATGCCTGTACCAGTTCCTCACAGGCTTAGATGAGTCTTTTGACAAAGATCGTAAAGATCTTATCAATTTAGACCCATTACCCACGGTGGAGACAACTTATAATACGATTAGGTGGGAGGTAACAAGAAGAGAAGTAATGAAATTAAAATAACCTCACATAATTGTAGCCAAAGGCATTAGAGGAGGACTAGCCACCACGAAAAGCCGGTAAGACAAGGCATCATCCCGACGAAGCGAGGTGGACAAATCAAAACTCTGGTGCACTCACTGTGGAGGGACTCGACACACCAAGGATAGGTGTTTCAAGTTGATAGGGTACCCCAACTGGTGGTCGGAGAATAAGAGGAAGAAGGGCCGAGGAGATGAGACCCTAAAGTAGATCAAGTCATTAATGGTGGATGAGAAAAACATCAAGCAAGAAGGGGAAAAGAAAGAAACAACGGAAGAGATAGAAGGTAATAAAGAGAGGGAGGCTAAGCCTAATGAAATGAGGGAATGCAACCTCAGAAAACTTAATTTTCCTAATAACCTACCCTTATTGTCACACCTAAAAGACCCCGAGCCCTATCACCGAGACATCCCACCTCAAAAAGTTGTTGTGCACAAAAACATCCTACCTTAGCCTTGACCGAAAAAAACCAACCCCAAAACACTAACCCAATTATTTCTAAGCCTAGATTCGTGTGTCAAGTTGGCATAAAGAGTCCGTAGATATTAGACTATGGGGCAACAGATACAATGACCAACAACAAGAGTGACTTGATAAATTTTACCAAACCTGATAAAACCTTAATCCAAATCGCTAATGGGGAGTATATGGAAGTTGTAGGAGCCGGTTCTATTAAATTTGGGGACAATTTTGTGCTAGATAATTTTCTATTTAAACCTGATCTTTCCTTTAACTTCTCTCTATTAGTCATATTATAAAAAATATGGGATGTAATGTTATACTTACTTCAGATACTTATGTTGTGAAGGATGCTCAAACTCAAGACAACCCTTAGGCATAGTACTGAGAGGGATGGACTGTATTACTTGGATGACATATCTCAGCAAGGCGATGCTGCAGTCTTTTCTAATTCAACTAAAGTACAGATCAAATTGTGGCACCATCGTCTAGGTCATCCATCTCTAGGGTATTTGGAACATCTTTTTCCTTTTGCGTCTAAGTCTAAAATAAGCCTTGACTGTGATGAATGTTTTCGTGCTAAGAGCCATAAATAGTCATATTCTGATAGTAGGAATCATAGAAAAAAAACCTTTTTATTTAGTTCATTATGATGTCTAAGGACTTGCCCCCGAACTTGTAACCATGGTTTTGCGTATTATATTTTGTTTATTGATGATTGTACTCGAATGAGTTGCGTTTACTTTATGAAAAAGAAATCTGATGTTTTTAGGATCTTTGTTTCTTTTTACTATATGATTTTAAATCAATTCCAAACTAAAATTAGCATTCTTAGATTAGATAATGGTGGGGAATATATGAACCTTGATATGCATACTTTCTGTAATACCCATGGTCTCCTTCACCAAACAACTTGCCTAGATATGCCCCAACAAAATGGTGTTGTAGAACAAAAAAACCGTACCCTTTTAGAAATGAATCGAGCAATGATGTTCGACTCTAATGTCCTAAATCTTTTTGGTCTGAAGCTATTGCTACAGCAAATTATCTTACCAATTACTTACCCACTAAAAAACCTAGCTATAACACCCCTATTGCCATAATACACAACTTTGGAATTACTCCCTCAGTCCATTTTTTGCAACCCAAGGTATTTGGTTGTACTGTTTATGTCCACCTTCCGAAATGGATTCAACAATTAGAACCTCGGGCTGTTAAATGCATATTTATCGATTATGGGGTATCTCAAAAGGGGTATAGGTGTTTTGACTTAGTGTCAAATAAGGTGTATACCACAATGGACAACAATTTTGTTGAACAAGCTTATTGGTACAGTCAACCTGACCTTTGAAGTTAGAGGGAGAGTCTGAGGGACGATCTTGGTTGGTTGTCTGGAAATGTTGGAAATGGTATAGATATTGCAAGGATTCCTACTCAAGCCTTAGTTGAATCCAATGTAATAAACCCCTCTCTAGTACCATCTCCAAGTACTACTCTTAGGCCCGAGCATACGTCTCAATCATTTGAGGTAAGTATCATTCCTTCTATTTTGACAAATATGACTAATCTTAATGATATAGGTGATACTAGAGTATTACAAGAAGAAGCAGGTACTAGTGAGCTGTCAGAAAGATAACAGCTACCTCCAAGAAGTACAAGGGGGGTCCTACCGAGAAGGTATGATCCCTTCTTTGTAGCATAAAAGACAAGGTACCCTATTCATAAGAAATCTTTAGGGAACATGTCCTTAACAACTGCATCATTTAATGTTACAGTATATTTAGAAAAGATCCCATCAACGATTAAGGAAGCCCTCAAAGATAGAAATTGGAGGAAAGTAATGAATGTAGAAATTGATGCTTTATCTCAAAATGAGACTTGGGAATGATGTGTCATCCCTAAGAATAATAAAGCAGTAGGATACAAATGGGTCTTCACAATAAAATACAGAGCCGATGGAAGTATTGAACGATATAAAACCAAACTAGTAGTAAAAGGCTACACTTAGGTGTATGGGATCGACTATTCAGAGACTTTATCACCTGCTGCAAAAATTGATACTGTCAGAGTTCTCTTTTGAGTAGTGCCAATAGAGAATGGTCGTTGTATCAATTTGATGTTTAAAATGCTTTTCTTCATGTTAAAATATCTGAAGAAGTATATATGGAGGAACCTCCTAGCTTTTCATAGAATTTCAGCCCAGGGGAGGGATGCAGGTTGAAGAAGGCTCTTTATGGCTTAAAACAGTCTCTAAGAGCTTGGTTTGGAAGATTCACACTAGCAATGAAGAAGTTTGGATATCGTCAAAGTAATGCTGACCGTACGTTGTTCTTGAAGAAAAGAGGCAAGTTAACTATGTGTCTTATCATTTACGTTGATGATATGATCATTACTGGAGTTGATAAGGAAGATGTCGAGTTACTGAAGGGAAAAGTTTTTCAAGATTTTGAAATGAAAGATTTGGGGAGATTGAAATATTTCTTGGGAAGTGAAGTGCTTAGGTAAAAAAGGGGCATTTTTATTTCCCAGAGGAAATATTTCTTGACTTATTAGTAGAAATAGGTATGGTATATTACAAACCTACTGATACGCCAATGATCGTGAATCATGGGTTACAGATTGATAAGAAAGGGGAGCTGACTGATCAAGGATAATATCAAAAATTGGTAGGGAAACTCATCTACTTGTCACATACCTGACCTGATATAACATATGCAGTTGGGGTGGTAAGTAGGTTTATGCACAAGCCTCAAGTTTATCATCTAGAAGTTGTCTTTAGGATACTAAGGTATCTTAAAAAGACACTAGGAAGAGGGGTGATTTTTAGCAACAATGGTCATCTAAGACTTCAAGCTTATAATGATGATGATTGGGCAAGAGACCCTGGATATGTTACCTTGGTGGGGGTAACTTGGTCACTTGTAAGAGTAAAAAATAGAAGGTAGTTGCAATGTCTAGTGTTGAAGCTGAATTCAAAGGAATTGCAAAGGGAGTCATGGAAGTTTTATGGTTAAAAAGGTTTCTGACAGAGCTTGGTGGTGTTCTAGATCAGATGACAGTTGTGACTTATTTAGTGACAATAAAGTAATGATTAGCTTTTCCGAAAATCTTGTTTAACATGTTACAACAAAACATGTGAAAGTGGATAGGCATTTTATAAAGGACAATTTGGAGGAAGGAAATATCATACTTTTGTTTTGTCGATTAGGAGATCTGTTACCAGATATGTTAACCAAAGCAGTTGGAGCAGCTGTGTTTGAAGATATGTTATACAAGTTGGGTGTTAAAGATTTGATAGCCTAACTTGAGGGGGAGTATAGAAAAGATAATATTAGATAAACATAATCAAAGATAAGCATAGGTTAGAGTTTGAGATTATGTAAAAGAGAAAGAGTACAAGATAGGATAAAGAGTAAGAGTACATGATAGAATACAATACCTAGGTTATTGATCTATATAAATACATGCCTAAACCATTGTATCATGAATCATTCAGAATTAATATATCAATAAAATACAGTACAAAAATACGAGTGATTATTTCTACTATAGGCTCCACTTTTTTGACCATCCTTTGAAATTTTGAATACTCATTTTTTAACGCAAAGACCAACCACTATATATAAAAATGAGCCACTACACCAACAATGCATCGCAATTTGAAACATTTTTTTGTGTTTACATTAATGTAGAACAAATTATGAAAATAAATTAAAAAAACGTATACTAGAGTTTAGGGCATATGCAAACCTTTAGATTCCGAAATTTGAAGTATGTAGACTTTTTCAAATCAAAGTAGGAGAGTGGAGTAGGGTTCAAAATGCTTTACTAAGACATATCCATGGAGACACGAGTGGAAGAGAGGAGTAAGCTTCGAAATGCGCTAGGGAGAACGAATTATGGGGACTTTAGAAAGAATTTAGGGTTATAGGAAGGAAATGTGAGATATTAAGAGTGAGAGGACTAAGTGTTATGGGGATTTAGAGTTAGGAAAGTTGAGGGTTAAAGAAGTAGGGAGATGCATGCTGCTGATATTTTTTCGTGTTTGAAATCATACTTAAAATGCTAAAACAAGAGTATATAGTGAGTTACAAGTGCTGCGATTTTTGAAAAACCGTAGCATTTAGACTCACAAGTGTTGCGATTTTTCAAATAACCGCAATATTTGTAACTCTCAAGTGCTGCAGTTATTTAAAACCAAAATATTTGGTATTAATGATATGGTTTTCCAAATAACCGCAATATTTGTGGTTTCAAATGCTGTGTTTATTTCAAAAATTATAACAATTGATATTAAGATATATTTAAAACCATTAAGTGCTTCGAATTACATATAAGCGCAGTATTTATACCAAAGCAATTAAATGGTTTTCTACTAGTATAGGGCAACCAAGTGTTTCAATTGTTTTTTTAATTGCTTATAATATAATGCATGGGATGATGTGATGTTTACCTGTATCTTAATTTTTGTACGGAGTACAAAGAAAGTACATGGGCGAGTGGGCAACATAACCTAGTCAGTTAACAGCCCATGCCTCTGTGAGTAAGTGGTACCACTAATTGTACCCATGGAGTCTTTCAATCATATTGGGATCTTTGCCTCATCTGATGGTCTGTGCAAGCTCAGAGAGGATCTCTCAATCAATGAACATACTCAAATTCCTACATTAAAAGGAGTTTCAAAGGAGCCAGCTCACTCACATCTCTCAAGGTTTGTTTCAAGGCTTAATTTTGTAGAGTTTGAACTTGATTGTGTGCGCAGGGATCTTGCTTATCTTCTTGCCCATATTGAAGACAAATTTGATGCCTTGATGACTGATGTGAAAAACCCCTTTCGCGATCTTGAAGAATGATTTTTTACAGTTCCAGCTTATAAACATTTTATTTAATTCGATATGGTTGTAATTAACTCTTAACAATTCTGGTTTTACTATCCATACATTATTCTCCTACATTGACGAAAATAAAAAAGGGGGAGATATATCTCCGTTTATATTTCTGCCTATCTAGATATCTCATGTTTGTTCTTATGACATTGTGCTATTGCTGTTCATGGTGTTCTTGTTCATGCATGTTTTGACTTCCATCAAGGGGGGGATTGAAGACTCAGCCTTGATGATGATAATATGTTCTGTATGCTTTATATGCTTTAACATGATTAAATATAGATGATGGAAGTCAAAGAACACCTTATGATATATGTCATGTATGAAAAATGGTTACTATGTGATTAATTGTATTATTTGTGGCTTGGATTATATTCTTGATTTGTCCAGATATACTCAAAGAATTCAAAGTCATTAAGCCGCTGAATTCTTGCTGAAACCTCTCCAAAAAACAAGGAAGTAGTTACATAATGGACTCTTGAAGGTTTTGGTTTAAATTCAAATGGTTTAAGATGAGTTCGAATGTCAAGCCTTCCTAGTTTCATGGGGTTGATAAAGTATTGCAGAAGCCCTCTCCATTTAAATATTGTTGAACGTGTCATTCAAATAAGAAGACTCATTCAAATCTATAACGGCTATTCGGTCAAGACCTTTGAAGCAGACCTCAGTAACTGCCCGAGCATCATGGAACAAACTCTGAAGCAGTTAGTCAAAGGCCTAACATCCGATTCAAGAGCAACGATATTTTTGAATAAACTGAAGACTATCCGTTGCGAGAAGAAACTCTATAAATAGAGTGAGCTGAAGCTTAAAGATTAAGAAGCCTTTCAACGAGACACAATACAAGCTATAGAAATCTTAAATACTTTCCTCTCTAACACTTTATACTTAATTATAATTTAGATTGAGAGAAAAGAAAGGAAAGTCTCTTTGAGTGTGAAAAAGAAAATATCAAAAGAAAAGGAGAGATATACTTTGAGTAGATTTATAATACTTAAAGATTCAAAAAGAAAAAGTAAGGAGATTTTTATCTCTAGGAATTGAGACGCTAGAGTGTAGTTAGGGTAAGCTATGGTATAGAAGATTGAATGTTAATCTTCGAAGGTGGCTTTAGGTCTCTAAAGGAGGAAATAAAGATCGGTTAAATCCTACGGGTAGGAAACCCTAGGTGGAGACGTAGGCAAATTGCCGAACTTCGTAACAAATCATTGTCCCTTTTAAATTTGCTTTACATTTTTTATTCGCTTTATCCTTTTCATATTCTTCTACAAATCAAATCCTGAAAAGTAATTCAAAGCCCTTGAAACCTATCATATCTTATTTCCGCGTCTAAAAGCTGTTTCAAAGCCTCTGAAAGCCTAATTGCAAAAATTGACCATACTCTATTCACCCCCCCCCCCCCCCCCCCCCCCCCCCCTAGAGTATTTTGATCCTATTTATCCCCTATTGAATCTACAACCCAACTATTGAGTGATAAAATGTTGGAAACCATGCAAACACAAAACACATAGGTACCGAAAGTTGAAGGAGTTGCTATGTTATATGAAAGAATGCTCGCAAGCCAACATTTGTGTCGATGTTGGACAAGCAGTTTATGATGCTTCTTTCAATATGATAAGTAGCACTATTTTCTCAATGGATTCAGCTAGTGATGCAAGGATTAGTGAGATTAAGGAGTTGATGGATTGTATTATAAAAGAAATAGGGAGACCTAACATCGTGGATTGTTATCCTCTCCTTAAAATGATTGATCCACAACGCATAAGAAAGCGATTAACAAATTATTGTGTGAAATTATTTAAGTTGTTTGATGAAATTATAGCATTGAGATTGAAATTCAGGAAAGATCAACTGCAATTATCAGGGTCGTACAATGATCTACTGGACGTTATCTTAGACGTTGTGGAAGAACAAAGAGACAAAATCAACCGAGATCACCTCCACCATCTACTCTTGGTAAGATCATTAGAAGTATTCAATTCCTCACATAATGGAGAAATTCTAATTTATCATGATATAAATATATCAAGATATATTTTCATAATTTTTATTTCTAAACCTAATATATATCATAATATCTATAATTAAAAACGTTTTTCTTTAATTTTATATTTGATATTACAATACCTATAAATGATATAACAATAGCTATATCTGATATAATAGTATTTATATTTGAAATCTCAATATTTTTATATAAATTTTCAATATTATATCAGGTATGAATTAAGAAAACTTCAACAATAATATAAGATTTGTGTTTTAATTTTGTTGAAGTTAGGTGAGAGAATCTAGAGTTTTTTTTATTTTTAAGCTTTTTTTTAAAAAAAATTTGAAAAATAAGCTACTGTTCAAAATATTTTAAAAAATAAGTCGATTTAGCTTTGGATTAAAAACGCTGCCTGGGGCAGCGTTTTAACTAATGCAAAATCGCTACCCAGGACAGCGTTTTGCATGGGACTGGATTTAGGAGGGTTAATTTGGGTCAGAGGAAAACGCTGCCCGGGACAACGTTTTAGGTAAAAGAAAAACGATACCCTGGGCAGCGTTTTTTCTGAGGCCCAATTTTTTTTTTAAGTTTTTTTTTTAATTTTTTTTTTTAAGAAAAACGCTGCCCTGGGCAGTGTTTTCCCCTAACCCAGATTAACCCTCCTACATCCAGAATTATTCTAAAGAAAAACGCTACCCAGGGCAGCGTTTTTTCTGACATATAACGCTACCCAGGGCAGCGTTTTTTCTGACATATAACGCTGCCCAGGACAGAGTTTTCATATGACCCAAAATTTCCATCCAAATTCAGCCCCATACAAAACGCTGCCTAGGACAATGTTTTTTTATTAGGTATAACGCTGCCCGAGGCAGCGTTTTTAGTCTGACCCTAAATTCGGCTTATTTTTTAAAATAGTTTGAACAGTAGCTTATTTTTCAAAAAAATTTTAAAAAAAAGCTTAAAATAAAAAAAAATTTGAGAATCTATCCTATTAAAAATCTCACAAATTTTTGACTAAAGCTTTTTCGTGAGGCTGTTTATATCCTCTATATCACAATTGCGTACCATTTCATGTACCACCCATCCTCTTTAGTCCATACCAATGAAATGATATTATATGTTACAGGATCTCCTTGGTGCTGGAATGGATACAACTTCAAAAACAATCGAAGGGGCTATGGCAGAGCTACTTCGAACCCCAATTGCTCTATGCAAGTTGCAAGAAGAATTAGTCAAAGTGAAGGGAGACGGCTATACATCAACAATCATCTTGGAATCACATGTCTCTGAACTTCCATACCTACAAGCAGTTGTCAAAGAAACCCTAAGGCTTCACCCAACAGCTCCATTGTTACTCCCTCGCAAAGTTGAAAAAGACATAGAAATCGATGGGCATCGATTCCCTAAGGGTGCAATGCTTTTGTTGAATGTATGGGCTATTGGACGTGACCCACGCACATGGGAGAACCCTGATTCGTTCTCCCCTGAGAGGTTTTTGGGCTTAAAGCTTGATGTCAATGTCCCCCAATTCACTCAACTATTTACGTTTGGTGTAGGAAAGAAGATTTGCCCTGGTATGCCCTTGGCAATACGTATGGTCTCTTTGGTGTTGGCTAACTTGATTAGCACATTTGATTGGAAACTTGCAGACATTGGGGAGCAGGAACAGGTTTTGGACATGGATGATCTTCATGGAATTACAATAAAGAAGGCCAAATCTCTACGTGCTACTCCGATTCACCGTACGTTATGATATGGGATATTTCATATGTTTGTTGAAGAATGGTTAGTTCAAATTATGAAATACTTATATCACTATATTGTTAGTATTTTCATTGCTTCTTTTTGTTTGAGATGGTTCCTATATGCTAAGGTTGAGAGAGCCTTTTAGAGGGCTTTTCACAATCTTATAACCTACCAGTACCGTTTCTTTCATTATGAATAAAAGGGAAATGTATTCATCTCTTGTGCATAGTGCATTGCATGTTATCATTGCCTCCGAGGTAGCTTTGTTCGGACCTTGAAGTCTTCCACTCACCATGGCAAGGGTGTGTTGTTGATGCTCTATACAGAGACAAATACCCCTCTAGAGAAGATCTTTAATAGTCTAATCCTTAGGGTCTTTACAGTCTTCCTTGGCATGGTTTATGTCATGATGGAACTCACAATAAAGCTTCTGATTTCTCTACGCAACTAGATTGACCATCTTTGGTGAATTGGCATAATTTGTGAATTTAGACTCGAATGGCCTTCTGCCGCCGATCTTGCCTCATGTCTTTTTATCTCCGAACTTGTTGTCATGATTTCTTCTCTCTCTGGGCTCCTCCCTACGCTGCTTTATTTCCTTCCACTTGCAGAAGCTTCATACGCCCCTTCTAGATAGAGAGGTGCTTTTCCTTGGTTTATTTGTTGGCCTTGGACAATACCTAACCTAGTGTCTTCAGATTTTCAATCTTTCTCCATAAGCTATTCTTAAATTCGTTGTCCCTTAACCCTTTCAGTAGGGCGAAAATTGCGATTTGCTAATTCAGACTAGGCATGCTAACCGCTTCAGCATTGAAATGGCTGATAAATTCTTTTAAAGACTCGTTTAATCTATGCTCCATCTTCATAAACTCTACTAAAAATTTTCCCTCTTTCTACGGCTCATGAAGTGTACCGAGATCATAGCCTTGACAACCTCCTAACTACTGATGATAACCTACATAATCTGCTTGAACCAATCTTGGGCAATGTCTGAGAGAGTGGAAGGGAAACTTCCACGCCTAATGTCATCATCATTCGAGTACAATGACATGAGTGGCTGATAGGCTGTTAGTGTGGAAAAGATAGGATTAGATTAATCTCAAGCAAGATAGGATTAGATATTATTCAAGTTCTTAGGATAAAGTTAATCCAAGTACTCAAGATAGACTTAGAATAGAGTTCTAATATAGATCAAAGTATTAGGATTTTGTAAGTATAGATACAGTTTATGTATATGCAAATAAAATTAATGAAAACACTTTTTCACAAAACTCTTCGTTCGGTTAAACTTTGTATCAAAGCCGATAGTGGTGGTTTTTTTCCAAGCCAAAACTCATCTTTTACCAAGCAACTTACCTGACAATATGAATGAACCACCTAAAGATCTGATTAAGGCTTCCACCGTGACAAATGCTCAACTAATAGAGCTTTTTGAAAAACTTTATAACACTAGGATCATTGACCACGGGAAGGCGTGGATAATCGAAAACAACTAGTCCGGCCAAAACCTTTTAACATACTAATAGCCTAATCCACGAAACAACTAGTCTTGATATTCCTCAACAAAACGGAGTTGCTGAACGGAAGATTCAAACCCTCCTTGACATGACCCAAGTTATGTTATTTGTGTCAAGTGTACCTAACTCTTTTGGGCATGAGGCTATTACCTCGGCCAATTATCTCACAAACAGGCTCCTCACGAGAAAACGTAATTATCAAACACCATTAAAAATTCTTAGTAATCATATGACTATTCCTTTGTGAAGACTCCACCTTGATGTATCTAGTCTTATTTATATATGTATGTATGATGGAAGTCAAAAACCCTATCAACAAGCCTACGTAAACAAATGTATAAATATGTGTATGTATGTAGTTGATGTTGCAACTCTATACACGTTCCTATACTTATGTTTTCTAACGTTGTTCTCTAATAAGTTTGTTGTTAGTAGATTATGTTTAAATACTTTTCAGGTATAGCAATTCAAATTCAAATTGGTTCCTTAAATAAAGGAGTTTGTTATACTATGGACTTCAAAGCATTTGAATAAGATTCAATCAAGATAAGTTTGAATAAAGTGGTCTTCCTAAGTTTATGGAGTTGAATGGAAGACATGCTGAGTTGAACAAGTTGTTGGACGTGCCTATATAGAAGAACTTCAGTCAACAAGAACATCTCAACAACAATTCAAATCTGTAACGGCTAAAGTATCGGTCAAGACCTTTGAAGCTGACCTCAGTAACTGCCCAAGAATCATGGAACAAACATTGAAGCAGTCAATCAAAGGCCTAATACCCGATTCAAGAGCAACGACATTTCTGAAGAAGTTGAAGACTATCCGTTGCAAGAATAACTCTATAAATAGAGTGAGTTGAAGCTTGAAGATCAACAAGGCCTTCCAACGAGATACACAATTCAAAGCTACAGCAAATCTTTCTCTCTAGTACTTACTCTTTTAATGTAATTTAGAATTGAGAGAAAAGAATACAAAATATCTCTTGAGTGTGAAAAAGAAAGATCATAAGAAAAGGAGAGATATACTTTGAGTAGAAACTATAATACTCAAAGGTTCAGAAAGAGAAAGGAGATTTTTATTTCTAGGAATTGAGACGCTAGAGTGTAGATAGGGAAAGCTACGGTATAGAAGATTGGGTGATAATCTTCGAAGGTGGCTTTAGGTCTCTAAAGGAGGAAATAAAGATCGGTTAAATCCTACGGGTAGGAAACCCTAGGCGGAGACGTAGGCACATTGCCGAACTTCGTAACAAATACTCGTCCCCTTTATAATTGCATTTACTTAATTCATTCATCTCGTAATAGCCTATTCAGGTCAAAATCCTGAAACCTGCTTCAAAGCCCTTGAAACTAGGTCTATTATACTTTCGCATCTAAAAGCCGTTTCAAAGCCTTTGAAAGCCTAAATTTGAAAAATGACCATACTCTATTCACCCCCCTCTAGTGAATATTGATCCTATCCCATCTCCTATTGATTCTTCACTTTGTTTCATTCTTTGCCTCCGAGGTTATTTGGGTGTGTAGTTTATGTTCATCAGCCGAAACAAAATCGTCATAAATTGGAACCCCGGTTTATTATGTGTGTGTTTGTGGGGTATGAGACAAATCAGAAGGGTTATAGATGTTTTAACCCAGTTTCAAATTATGTTTTTACTTCCATGGATTGTGACTTTGTTGAAAACACCTATTTTTAACCCCAACTTCGACGTCGGGGGGAGAATATGAGTGACGACATAAGTTGGTTGATATGTCATACTCTGGAGAAGAATAGTGAGAAGATTACAGAAGAAGTTGCTGACAACAACGATTACATAGTTCAGTCAACTTTGACAGTACCACAACCACCGACCTCCTCCAAGAATGAACAACTGATAGATGAGGTAAATCTACTTTCTCCTTCTCTATCTGACCCTTGCTCTGTTATACTTCCATTAGATGATGTAACAATGATTCCAGTTGAAAATACAGAGATGATGCAAGAGGAACATGTTGAGGGCAATCAGATAAATCGATATAAGTTACCACCAAGGAGTACAAGGGGAGTACCACCTAAGCGGTATGATCCATCGTATGAGCCCAGAAGTGCAAAATATCATGCGCAAGACATATTCGATGGAATATCTCATATGGTTGCATGTTTCAATGTTGTTAAAATGTCTTATTCCTAAAGGAAAGAAAGTTGGGGGTTATAGATGGATTTTTACTGTTAAATATAAGTCTGATGGGAGAATTAAGAGATACTAGGCAAGATTGGTGGCAAAAGGATATATACAGGTCTATGATATAGACTACTCGTAGACATTCTCACCTGTTGTAAAAACGGATACCATGAGGGTTCTTTTTTAGTTGCATCCAACAAAGACTGGCCATTACATCAGTTTGATGTGAAGAATGCTTTTCTTCATGGGGTGATTACGGAAGAGGTGTATATGGAAGCTCCTTCAGGATTCTCTCAAGACTTCTTATCAGGATAAGGATACAAGTTGCATAAGGCACTTTATGGACTAAAATAGTCTCCTAAGGCATGGTTTGGCAGATTTACATCAGTAATAAAAAAATTTGGCTTCTAGCAAAGCAACTCTAATTATACCTTATTTTTGAAGAGAAGAGGAGAATTGGTGACATGTTTGATTATTTATGTTGATGATATGATCATTATAGGAGATGATAAAGAAGAAATTGGTAGACTAAGGGAGAAGTTATTCCATGAATTTGAGATGAAGGATCTTGGAATACTCAAATATTT
Source organism: Dysphania ambrosioides (assembly GCA_026401315.1). Taxonomy (NCBI): domain Eukaryota; kingdom Viridiplantae; phylum Streptophyta; class Magnoliopsida; order Caryophyllales; family Amaranthaceae; genus Dysphania; species Dysphania ambrosioides. The sequence goes on from CM048663.1 coordinate 16,758,402, forward strand.
CTTAGGGGTAGAAGTACTCACGTCTAAGATGGGTATCTTTATATCCCAAACGAAGTATGTTCTTAATTTGTTAACAGAGGTAGGAATGTTGGATTTTAAACCAGCAAGAACTCCTATGATGGTAAACCATGGACTGTAGATTGAAGAAGATGGCGAGTCTACAGATTAGTCTCCATACCAAAAGCTAGTGGAAAAACTAATATATCTATCACACACTAGGCTTGACATAGCTTATTTAGTCAGTGTAGTAAGAAGATTTATGCATCGGCTCCAGGTACAACATATGGAAGCAGTATATAGAATCCTACGGTATCTAAAATAACACCAGGAAGAGGAGTTGTGTTAAAAAAATAACGGACATTTGAAGATTCATGCATACACTGATGTAGACTAGGCAGGTGATAGAGATAGTAGGAAGTTAAAATCAGGTAACTTTACTCTAGTCGGAGGAAACCTAGTAACATGGAAGAGCAAGAAACATAAAGTGGTTTCTTTTTCAAGTGTAGAAGCAGAGTTCAGAGGCATTCCAAAAGGAATAACAGAAGTATTGTGGCTTCGCAAGCTACTCTCTGAGCTTAGGATTCCGATTGAAGATAGCTACGAGGTGTACTGTGACAATAAGGCTGCGATAAACATTTTTAAAAACCCGGTTCAGCATAATCGTACAAAGCATGTGGAAGTTGATAGGCACTTCTTTAAAGATAATATGGATAGAGGAACTATAAGTCTTTTGTTTGTATGTTCAAGTGATCAGATGGCTGATATCCTGACTAAAGCAGGAAGTGTGAGTGCCTTTGAAGATGAGTTGTGCAAGTTAAATGTGCAAGATCCCACATTCAACTTAAGGGGGAGTGTGGAAAAGATAGGATTAGATTAAATTCAAGCAAGATAAGATTAGATATTATTCCGGTGCTTACGATAAAGTTAATCCAAGTACTCATGATAGTCTTAGAATAGAGTTCTAATATAGATCAAAGTATTAGGATTTTGTAAGTATAAATACAGTTTATGTACATGCTAAATTTAATGAAAACACTTTTTCACAAAACTCTTTGTTCAGTTAAACTGTTAGATGGTCCTCAGGGTCACCCTTCCCATTATACTTACATGCATCTTAATATTTTCCATAGGATAGCTAATTATTTCCATAGAAAATGGAGATGACGTGAGGAAGTAGGGACTACAGTTGGTCAGCTAGTGAACCCCGGCCATGCCTGATGAACTTGATTTCTAGATGATCCCTAATAATCGTTGTAATTGTCTTCTCCCCTTTAAGATGACTTACGATTCCCTATTTATCTAATTCACTTTCTAGGTTTATAACGGGCCCACGAAAAGCCAGGTACGAGTCGACATAGCCAGTGCCCACCTTTATGGACGATATAGAAATAATCCTATATTGTACTGCATACTAAAAAATGGCTCTTGTTGGCCACGAAGTCGAGATCTTGCCAATTAAGCAGCTTGAATGCAGCCTCCTAGAATATATATGTGGTGGAATGGTGTTAGGACATGTTGATGATAAACTAGCGAAGCTTAAATCACATAAAAGTTGCCATATCTAAAATTAAATTTTATGTGATGTGTTATGATACTTGGGGTAATTTCACCAAATCACCAATTAATTCGTTACACAGGGAACAAAGAGATTTTGAAATCGGCCCATCTAAGGCTCCATCAATTCCCACTCAAGGCTCTTTGGGTATGAGATATCCTCATCTTACCACTTTTCCTCCCAAGGAGTTTTACATGGAATGGTTTGGTGAAATAAAATAGACAGAGAGATACACCTACAATGGTAATCTTAACATATTTTAATATTCAATACTATATTTACTAGATGATACGATCTCATGGGATTCACATTTTCCTATTATAAATTACGGGGTAGAAAGTGGAAACTAAATCTAGAAGCCAAATCAATTTCCACACTTTCTGGTTGGCATTTTTGGCTCCTATCTAAGCAAGGGTTGTATGCATGGGAAAGGACAGTATTGTTTAATTGAAATACGATAGTCAATTCAATGTCATGCAAATATACTCCAAAAAAATAAAATTTTATCTATTTTTTCTATAAAAAAAAATACTCTTCCGTTCTTTTTTTTCTTCCCATTTTCTCCATTTGAAAATTTCAAAATATTGTTCTCATTTATAATCTTTCTATTTTGGTTTACATAAAACTCACTCTATTTTTGAAGAAGAGTTCACTTACTCCTTAACTCTATCAATTTGTTTTTGTTTACCCAAGGAATACACGAAATTTTAAAGAAATACATGTTATGATAAGATCAAAAATAATAATTTTGGTAACGTGAACATACGATAAAGGAGGTTTGGTAATTGACCATTTTCATTGCCTTTTGGCACTGGATTTTAAGCTAAAAAAACATAGTCTTTTTCATATTAATTTTTGTTTTTCAGTGTTTTAATTATCTCTATATCCCTTAACGTCTTACTCGCCAAAAAAGTTTTTTATATCCCCTTGCTATTCATTATAGAGACCCTCCTATATTATCAAGTGTTTTGAAAACACAAATAACATAAAAACGCAAATGGTACAGTTGAAGTCAAAATTTTTAATCATAATTATCAAGTGTTTTTGCTAGAACCATAGAAGTATATGTGACAATTCAAGAATCGACAAAAATCTGTAGAACTCTAAACCTACAGTTGTCATTGACAGTGATATATCTTTAAATGCCAATGTCGTTACATTTACCCATCAAAGAAAAAAAAAATCCTTACATATATGGCCCATAAACTTAATGGAATGGCACATATTGGGATTATGGCGAGGGGCCATCCCTGGGTGGGGCAGTCGTTCAGATTGTATGGAAAAATGTTCAATTTTTTTAATATTAGAATAAAAATAAAATAATATAATTATAATGTGTGTAAATTTTATTATATTAATTATAGTGGATTAATGACAAAGGGTCTTAATTGAATTATATTTAAATGCAATTTGACATGAGATCAATTTTCTTTACCTCTATGATTAATGTACAAAATATTATTGTTATTTTACTTATCAAATTATTAACATTTATTTTGAATATTAGTTGTGCATAGTTATAATTGTTTCTCATTTTGTTAATTCAAGAACACCTTATTAATTTGTATATTTAGAATATAGACTAATATTTTGAATAATGACTATAATTATTAATTTATAAAAAGAACTATTTATAATATTATAATAAAAAATAATTATAATACAATAACTTGGTAAATAAAAACTTCTACTGAAGTAAATTATTTATAATATTATTTAATTTAAATTTTTATAAATTTCTTATTTTTTAAAATATTATTAGTGATTTATGTGATTATAATGCATATTATATTATTTTTAATCGAATATTTTTTAATAATTAATTTATTTTTTAAAATCACCACTATTAGTGATTTATGTGATTATAATGCATACTATTAGATTATATGGCCAAAATCCTTTATATCACCCTTGAGTGAATTAGTAAGCACGTGACACTATGCCTCTAAAATGTCATAAAAGAGCCACACAAAAATAAGCAAAATAACGTGCATCAAATGACCACACGTATTAAATGTTCTCGTGTTAGTTAATGATAGAGTAGGGGTAGCTCTCTCTATCCATTGATCTCTATTTTTCCACGTACTTCCGCACCCTTCGTAGGAATGTAATATTTGGTTTATTTCTCACCACAGTTATCGTTTGAGCTTTTGTTATTATAATAGGAATAGCATGAATCTTGAGGATTGCTTTAAAAATATATATAAAGTTATTCTTTTCTTTATCTCAGGAGATTAATGGATTGTTAATAGCTTTTATTTAACTTAGATTATATTATGGAACTCACCTAATTTTAAAAGAAATGAAATAATAGAAGCCCATTAAATTGATTTTTACAATCAAAATTGATTTTTACTGTCAAAACTATTTTTTACTTAGTAAAACTTATTTTTACTTATTAAAACTTATTTGCATCGATGAAAACTATTTTTTTCTATTTCACTATATATTTTATAAATGAGACTAGGGGCACTAATGAGCCGAGTCGAGTTTGAGCTTGAGTTTGGCTGAACTTGACTCAAGCTAGATAACTCAAACTCGACTCGAGCTCGTGAGCTAAAAAGTCGAAGCTCGAGCTCGACTCGAAAACTCAATTTTCGAGCTCGATTAAAGCTCAAACTTTGACTTGCTCAACTTGACTCGTTAATTTATCGAGTTGAGTTTGATCTCGAGTCGAGCTTTGACTGAGTCGACTTTAAGTAGCTCGCGAGTAGCTCAACTCAATAAGCACCCCTAAATAAGACTAATTAAAGTTAATTTTTATTAATTGGAATAATTTTATTACTGATTATAACAAATTATAAAAATTGATTTTCATTGATGGAAATTCATTTTTTACATATTTTATATTTGAGGGTCCAACTGCCCAACAAGTTTCAAGATTAATATTATTGTGAGAAATCAATGAGAAATTGTCCTCAAAGTATAAACAATATATCGGTTGAAGTCATAGTATACACAGTAGTAAATACTTGCTGTCTACGTATAATTTGAGCACGCTCTAATCTAAATTCCGATAAATTTGAAATGGAAAATTTAAATATCATAGCACAAGTGAAACACGTCAGGATGTTTAATTATTCTTGGTTTCTTACCAAATAAACAAGGCAGAAGAAGTGAAGATTCCACTTTTCTTTTCTCTTCTCTATGTTGGAGTTCTGTTGCTTTTCCACATACTTGCTAAGCCAAACTTATCTTTTGCCAAGACTGTTCTTTATCCTATATGCCTATGTCATTGGATAAATGGAGAGAACACTTGGCTGCTACTTCTTAGCGTTGAAAATATTGAACACACCTTTTTCAAGTTACTAAATTAAAACTTTACTGATCATCGTATATTAAAAGACTCTTGTTGTTTGAGGCCGTAAGAAATTTTATGCCCCCACCTATTATATTTTAGTATGTATTTTAAAATATAATAGTTTAAATCTTATTAGGTTATATATGAATTCTGTTTAATTTATTTAAATTTATGGAATGTTGAAAAAAAAAAAGTGGTTCACAAATGGCAAGGTAAAAATTTGTTTAATTGGCTTTGTTTTGTAGGATTTCACTTCGTCATTGATCAAATAGTAAATAAATAATTCCATTTCACTGGATTGACCAGTTAAGGAAAGTTGACTTTTCAGCCTAAATGAAAAAAGTGCTTAATAAAATGACAAATACACGTTCATGTAGTCATTGGACCTTGAATTTTCAAAGTAACTGTAAATTTTTGTACACATAGACTAATAAGTAATAACCAACATATGATTACATCTTTGGAGGTCAGAATAGTTAAAAACATAATTAGTAAAATTACTAATACTATTAGTTGACCAAAAATAATCCAGAAAAACAAATGCCAACCAACTACTAACACATAATTTCTTATTGTTTTAATTCTTAGATTGACATAAACAATAGTAAAAATTAAAAAAAAAAATGTGAAGCAATAGGCTCCACTTTTTTGACCATCCTTTGAAATTTTGAATACTCATTTTTTAACGCAAACACCAACCACTATATATAACAATGAGCCACTGCACCAACATTGTATCGCAATTCGCAACTGACTTATTCAGCACAACCGTTTCTCAAAGCTCCTCCTCCTTGCGTTCTTCACTACTTACCATTCCAGGCCCGATGGGTTTTACAACCCGGTACACCAAACAAATGCTCCCAAATTTCCTAAGTTACTTAAGATTCTGTATCCTCACCCTCTTAAGATTCTTGGGTCTCCTGCACATTCTCGAACCACAAATTTGTTGGCCCGAGCCAGAGCCCGATTCCAGGCCCGCTTCGGCTTCCATCATCCAAGAAATGCTGCCTGTTATGAAGTTTACAGACGTTGCATGTGCCAACGGGCCCGATCCGCCCGAGGAGTGCGCCGTGTGCTTGTATGAGTTCAGATGTCATGAGGAGATAAGACAGCTGACAAACTGCAAGCACATATTTCACAGGATGTGTGTGGACCGTTGGATGGACCATGATCAAATTAGTTGCCCTCTATGTAGGACCCCCTTTGTGCCTGATGAGTTGATGGAGGTCTTTCATGAGAAGCTTGGCGCTGCAGCTGCTACAGTTTCCGCCATTCCTGAATTTGGTGGGGAGTTTTGTGTAATTAATCGTTTCTTGTAGTATTTCTTTGTAGGTGTATGAGCTCATTATTGCAGTGTACATAGTAATTAGAGTTATCTACTAAAGGTAAGATCAATTTTGGTACTTATAGGCGATGTCGCATATACTCTGTACTTAACATAAATTGTTAAGATATATGACAAAGATTAAAAGTAATTTTTGAAATTAATGAATATTAGCTCTCTTTACAAAACATAAATTATAATTAATATAAGTTTCGTGCATTCAAACTCTAAGGTAAGTTTATTCGGAAACATTTTACAGTACCAAGTAATTTGTTAAATTGATGAGTTTGAGTCTCACTGGACATTCATCGTTGAGAAGGAGACTTTGGACCTAGTTACGAAACTCATACACTCCATTAGGTAGGTCCGGAGTAATAATAAGAGTGGTAACTTTTTAAGGTGAATAATTTTCTTTGATATTTTGTAGCATTCTTTACACATACGACTTATTATAGAATCCCAAATGCTCTGAATGTGCATTTATATCGATGTCATTTGTCGATCTCTGTAAATTTAACTGCTCTGCATTTAGTCATGTCCATCCATTTGTTGATAATAAAGGACCTTCATTTAGAAGAGGGGGATGTCAAAGAGCCACGTCTCTTTCACCAACTAGATCCTTCTAGAATCTGGAGATGATACTTGATCTAGATACCAAGGGATTACTGTCGTTGTATCACATGTATGAGTCGACAAATGTAGTGAGCCGCCAGTAAACTTTTATGAATTTGAGATGGTTTGGCAAATGGTTTTTAGGGAAGTACTCAGTCTTTGCCGTTATAATCTATCTAATTATTTATCACATTTACGTATTAATTTTTAGTTGGAAGAATTAATGTGAAAGAAATTTAGTAGGATGAATAGAATCGTATATTAGTTTATGAGAGTAAAATTGGTTACTAAATAGTTCAATTATGTAAAAAAAAATTGAAAAATCTTTTAGAAGCAACTCAAAATGAAATATAGGGTAATTATTTAATGTTGATGGGTACGGCGAAAACAAAAAAAAGTTTGATTAAAATAGGTTTTGGGCTTTAGCTGTTAGTTTTTCTATCAACAATTGTATGTCTTTTTTGTCCACTCATTAAAACAATTTATAAGAAGACAAAAAATTATAACAAATAATTTTATCAACCTTTTTATGAACGGATACTGCTAGCTGTTACACCGTGCTAAGAAAGTACACTGGCAAATAAGCCGAGTTGGGATATCAGTAAGATTGATGAGAGTGTAGAAACATTAGAAAGATGTATTAGGTCAATTTGAAAGACATGGATGATGAACAACTAAGTATGAGCATGGAGTTTTCGGGTTCGATGAAACAAATTAGGCAACGTTCTTTGTGTGATGCAAAGTTGACTTTATAACACAAAAATAGGGAGGCTTTAGCTTCAACCATACATGCTGATATATTGGCAAATGAGAGGGGTACTTAGAGAAACTACTTCAAACACTTGAGTGACATCGGCCTTAAATTCAATTTGAATTTGTTTTTTGATTTTTGATGTGTGTGAGCTGTTTCCGTTTGATGATCATTTTTATGTACATGAACTTGTGCGTATGTTTAAGGTTTTTGGCCTTAAATTCAACAAAGGCGGTTTTTGGCGTATATAGGGTGCTCGATGGAACATGATCTCTAAATTTGAAGGGCCTTAAAATTCAAATATATTTATGTTAGTTTTGTATAATCACATAAAAGTGTAGTTGGAGCAGTGGTTTGAATACTTAAGTTTTTTATCAAATAAAAATTGGGAGTTTAATTTATTGAATAGATGACCCAATTTTAAGAATTTAAATAGGGCTCTATAAATAATATGCAATAGTTGTCTTGATTTTGATATTCAAACAATTAGGGATAAAAGGTAAGATTATGTTCTCCTCAATTTATATTTTATTTAACTTTTTATATATTTTTTAAACTTATTACTTTTCTAGAATTATTTTTTGTAAACGTTTTTTGTTGAACTTGCGTTATTTTTATAAATTTAACTTATTTTTACTTAAACTTATTTAAATAAGACTAAAGAACAAAGCTCAATATAACATGTTAGTCAAACAATTTGAATCAATTGATAACCAACAAAATAACAAATGATGCCTATGCCGACTCCACGTATAAGTATCAAGGTTTGATAGCTAGCTAAGACATGTGATTAAGAGCTATTAGCATCGCTTCTCCCTATGTTTCTATCAAGATAAGCAAAACAACAGCCAACAAGACAATAACTGCGTAGCCTACATAAAAGATTAAACCCAAGTTTGGGATTTGGATATTGAATGAATCAAATGGAAAGATATGGATCTTAATAATGAGATTTACTGAGGTTAATTTGTAAAAAGGTACTACTGTGCCAAAAACTAACATAGGAAAAAAATATAGTGAAAAATTATTGTATAAAAAATTTTAATTGTACGAAACCATCATATACTGGTTTTTTGAGTGTTGATTTGGTTTTGTAAGGTTGACTTCTCACATAAATGATACATATTGGCTAAACTAACCTTTTCTTTTTACTGCAAAAAAAAAAATCTTTATTTTTCCTTTATTTTAAGTAGTAATTTTTGCAAATTGTTTTTATTGAATTAGGCTCATATTTGTAAGACAGTACTTATTTTTTTTACTTGACTGAACTTATTTTGTAAACATATTTGAAGTTGATAAACATACCTTACTTTAGGAAAATAGATCTATGCGTTCAAACTTATGCATGCTACCTATTAGAATATCTAATATACACCTTGATAAATATAAAACGAGGTTTACATAACTCTTATTGCACATGTGTGTATACAAGAAATTCTAGTAAATTAATTTAGATATGGGGTAGGTTCTTCCGGTTTTCCAACCTCGACGTATTGACTAAGATCAGAGGCTGCACGCAATGACCAAAACACGCTAATCTTGCAAAGTTCTTTACTTCTTGACCGCCATAGCCTGGAGTAATTTTTTAAAATCTTATTTTTAAATTTATTTGAAAATTAGCATTTGTATCAAAATATTTTTAAAAATAAATTTTTGCAAGTTGGATAAAATTGTTATCTCATGCGGTTTTGAGTCAGCTTGAATTGGGCTGGCCTAAATGCTAATTATGTGTTTTTCAAAATTTGGCAGCGATTCAATCAAACCAAAATCAAGCGATTTTGTTCCAAATCTCCAGAAGCTTATTTTTGAAAATATTTTGGTGCAGAGCTTATTTTAGAAATAAGTTTAAAAATAAAGCTTGAAAAAAATTAGTCCATAGTGTGTAATTTTTGTTTGTCATGAGGATTTGGTCGGTTTAAGCTTCAAATCCTACTTGGTATGAATTTTGTAGGTGTATAACTGTACAAGGACTTTTGAAGAGACTGTCCTCTGCCTACGAGAAATCTGTATCCTCTAGGCCTCTAGTCCTTATATCGTACGTAGGCCAGGCCTACAATGATTTGTAGTAGAAAAGTTAAGTGATGTGTGAGTTGAATTATAAAGAGAAAGCAAACGAAGCTAGCCTTAAGAGGTGGTGCCCCATAGTCCGATATAACCCCATACGATGCAAAAGCCAAAAGCCTACGTATTTTTGAGTCATATGTGTAGTAAGACAAGAGAGTATGGATCTCAGACATTTAATAGATAATAATTACCGTATAAGATAATCAGATGTTATTGGGCTTTGGTCACTGTGGGCTTTTTTCATTTCTCACTGGGTCAACACTCTACGACTTACGTTGGCCCTTAGTCCTTATATAGCCATTCAACCAGAGGCACAGATCGGAAACCCATTTTTTCATTTTTTTGATACTCAAGAAGTCAAGAGTCGAGACAATATTATTTGATGAAAGTCATGAAATAGCCATTTTTTTCATTTTTTGATACTCAAGAAGTCTAGAGTCAATACCATATTATTTTATTGAACGCCATGAAATAGCCATTCTTTTCATTTTTTGATACTCAAGAATTCAAGAGTCAGGACAATATTATTTTAATGAAAGTCATGAAATACTTCCCTCTTACTCTTGTGCAAGCTAGTTACTATGTCAGTTGTCATTAGCTAGCATTTTTTTAAGTTCTTTTTTTAAAAAAATTATTTCAAAAATGAGCTTTGGTTAAGAGTATTTTTAAAAATAAGCTCGACTTTATTTCGGATATAAATCGCTGCTAGTGAAAGTAACTGGTCTAACCTAACCTTACCCTTAGCAGCCCACTGGAGACAATAGTTTCATTTAAATGAAACATACTGCTTGCTGAGGATAGCAGTTTCATTTAAGGCCTCATTTTGTATGGTGTAAAATATTTTCCCTGAAAATAATTTGGAGTAAAATATAAGATGTAAAACTTGAAATGTAAATTCATTTAACACCCTATTGAAAATATTTTCCTTTAAAACTGGGAGTAAAACAATTATACATTCATTCACTCAAAAAAAAATGGCAACTAATAAATAACTCATGAATTACCCACTCATGCGTAGTGGTGGGCATGGTTCGCGCCGTGCCTGTCATGGACAGTGTCAGCTCGTACCTAGCCTCTTGTTGAGCCTAATTAAGGTTGTGTCGCGCTACCTTTCCCTAAAACCCAGCCAATAGCCTAGCACATCCCAGGTGCTTGGCGTGTCATGTTATGCCTCGTGTCTCGTGTTGGCTTAATTTTTTAAACAAAAAATAAAAATAAAGTATATAAAAGAATTGAAAAAAAAGTAATTTAGATGATATAAATTATATTATAATAATATAATAATATTAAAATAATAATATTAAAGATAATAGTAATAATACTGTATTAAATAACACTAAATAATAGCGTGCTTTTGGGCAGTTTCTCGTGCCAAATTGGCGTGATGCTCGTGTGTTAGTGCCTAAATTTTTTGCTATCCGTGGAGTGGGCCACTGTGCTACGACTATGCTCGTATCAACTGTGCCAAAAGCATACCTGCTCAGCCCTAGTGCCGACTCAACCCATGCCCAATACTATTCACGCATTCTTCAATTTTCGTATTCTCGGTAGCCTTTCTCTACTCCACACTTTCTTCCTCTTAAAAATTGGGGGGAAAATCCTTAATTTCTTTTCATCTTCTTCGAATATCATCAATGTAGTACGTTTTCTTTGAATCTCATGTCTTGATTATTGAATTATCATACTATATCATGAATTTGAACAAATTTTATCCATTTTAGTTGAAAATAAAAAATCCTAGATTTTCCCTGATTCGATTGAACCATGAAATTTTCTCATGAAATGCGGGCAATTAACGGTTTATTTTAAATTAGACTAGAAATATTCTTTCTATTAGAATTATAAGTGTAAAAGTACAAATTATTACATTACAACCAGTTGATTGGTTTACCTGTTTGATTGCGAATACATTTTTCTGTTTTATTGGTTTTCTTATTCGATTGTGAATACTCCTTTATAGTTAGCTTAATGTCTTTTTATAATATTGAACCAGATTTTTTAGGGCTCTCTGGTTTTATAGCGATATTCTATAAAATGTAATATGTTATCAATAGATCAAAATATATTGTATATTTTATAAAAAAAATATTTTTTGTAGCATAAAAAATTTAGCTAATGACAAACAACTAGAAAATACAACAGAAAAAAGAGTTAAAAAATGACAAGAGAATACAATTAGAAAAGTTAATAGGAGTAATTGATTTTCAGTTCAACCAAACAACGAAAAATGTTTAAATGTAAAATCATTTTCTATACAACCAAACAACGGAAAAGCTCCATGAAAATAAGTTTTCCAGTTTTCCATGGAAAACCATTTTCAGTTGAAATGTTTTACGATCTACTAAACGGAGCCTAGCTAAATGAAACATGTTATAATGAATGACAGTTTTTAGTCTAGTATGTTCTTGCTTTTCTTTCTCCAGCAACTGCTTCTCCTTCCCCAATTCAATTTCCCCAAATCAATTTCCCTTATTCCCTACATCTCCCCACCACCCAAACTGCCACACCCTCCTTTTCCGGCGCAATCAGTTCCAACAACTTTACTCTGGTTTGCTACTCAACCCGACGGTTTGTTTGCAAAAGTTTGTTTGTTTAAAATTTTTCAACATGTTTTTAGGGTTTAATGTATATGTTTTTCCTTGTAGCTTCTTCAAGGTTCTCTCTCTATGTAGTTGTTGTTCTCTTCAGTAGTTAAGGTATGTTTATTTGGTTTGATAGCTTTAAGAGATTGTGCATCATAAATGTGGTTTCTAATATGTGGGTATGAAGAAATTGGGTTAATGATTGTGTAATTTGGAAAAAAATTAGTTTGATTTGTGATATGAGTAATGGGATTATATAACTTAATAAATATTAAAGTTTATGACTAAATTAATTGAGTATATGTCATTTTGTACAAGCTCATATACTACACTTGAGTGTGTATGCTAAACTTACCAAATTGACAAATGCATTGTATATATATTGAGTTAATGTTAATTAATTGTGTCTATATACATACGGGGTTGAATATATGCATTGTATTAGTTAGGTAATTTTGGGTTAGTTAGGTTAATTATGTGAACTCCTCTAAAATAGTGAACTTAGGTGTATTAAGTTAACTTAGTGTTATTGAACTTAGTATTTAATTAGATATATAGTTGAACTTGTATTTAAAATATGTTCAGTGCTTTGAAATTGTATGGTAGCCATAACAAAGAACAATATATAGGCATTAGACGCTTGAATTGTATTATTGACTTCAAACAACGTTGAATAATTTATTGCAATGTTGTAGGTGTTATGAACAATCCATGTTATCCCTGTTATGTTGGTGGGATGAAATTTTTATAGAAAGTGATAGTTGGTTGAATATGAAGGTGGAAAAGTAATGTCTATTTTGGCAAGTATTGATACAAGCTTTAGGGAGATAGTTGATATGATATTCAGTTTGTGTGGGTTTGATCGAAATAGGGTGGAATTGAAGTTGAAATGAAGTATCCTATAGGTATTTATCAACATTCATAGCATTGCCCCTATAAGATGACTAAACATTGAAAGTCATTTGGGCGTGTGTTAAAATTTTCCCACGCTCTTCAATGACAATATATGTTGAACAAGTACCTTTCCTTTTCACACAAAATGTCCATTCTTTAATTTTCATCTTTCCTTCTTACACTAGAATGATGAACATATTATCCCATTATCATAAACAAAATTTCTACTCATCCATAAATATAAATAACCATTTCTCACAAGTACATTCCAATCTTTCACAAATGTTCACCCCTAGCTTTCACATGTGCCGAACCACCAGGATTCTGTGGAAGGCGGTTCAAGTGGTGGTGGACACAGTGAAAATCCATGAGCTTGTTGCAAATGAAGAAGCAAAATATCTTCATTCATTGTAGTTTGAAGGAGGATAGGGTAGAGGAAAAGGACGATGATATTAGTGACATACAAGTTGTGAAAAGTTCAACATTGAACATTCTAAAATCGTATCTTCTATCATTTTACAATCATTTACAAGAGTTGGTTAGTAGTGAATTCGCAAAGAGATGGAGTTGGCCAATAAGAAAGAACTTAAAGCAGTGAAGATGTATTGTATTCAATCAAATAAATATTACACAATTGAAACGTCAAACAAATGTATCCTTGAGCTAATTTATTCAAATAGATGTGGTTGGAAACTACAAGTAAGACAGAATAGCTCGGTGTAGCCTTATTAGACCATTGTAACCTATGAGGGTCCCCCTGCCTTTACTTGTGTTAGAGACAACCATAATCGAGGTATTACACATCTGAGTTCTAGTATAGTTGGAAGTTTTGTGAAAGAATGTATTCTAGTTTACCAGACACTGAAGGTTGCCTTAATTGTGGAGATGGTCTATAACTAGGTTTCATCACATCATCCGTTACTTGAAGACCTGGTATGATAATTAAGCGGCAATTGTTGAGATATATGATAGTTAGGAAGCATCATATGAACGACTATTGCAATTTATGCAAATTAATAGATGCTTACCTTAGAATGGCAGTTGAATGGTGCTATAAATAAGAGGGGAGCGGTGTCAGTGTATTCAAGAGGGTTTTTTGGTCTTCAAGTCATGCATTGACTCGACTCAAGCCACTAAAGGCCTTGATTTCATAGTTCAAGGCATCGCTTTGACATCCACCTAGGGCCAGCCATCATACATCACCGCAGGCTATTTTCAAATATACCATGGGAGAGATTGAGGCGATGTTTACCCTCTAGAGTTAGAGTACATCAATACCTTACTTAGACGTTATTTTCGAGGGTGATACTCTTGATTCAGGTTCTTAGTTGTTAGATTTTAGTTAGATAATACGGAGTATGTGTTTATGTAATAATATTATTGATAAGTTATATATTTGTTACAAATTTTGTATAAATCAATCATAATTTATATGTCTAGATTACTCGTTTTGTAAATAATTTACTCTTAGTAAATTGTGTTGGTTTTGAGTTGTTTTGGATTGAAATGGAATATGGATTGGAGTTGTATTGGACGCAAGAATAAAGGTGGATTGGAGTATTCAACTAGTAGTCTTTGTGATGGGCAACAATTTTCAATTAAGAAGAAATCGGGATGCATTCCTCCTAATTAAAAATTGTTCCCCGTAACAGTGACTTTCAATTAGGAGGAATCAAGCTCAAATTCCTCCTAAGTGCAGTGGAAGCCACTGTTTGTCACATTGTTTTCCTCATTACTAAAATTGCTACCCGTTACGATATTTTTTCCTGAACCTGAATGAAACTCATTTTTTAAAATAGTTTCAGGCAAAACTTATATTCAAAGTATGTTTACAAAAAAGCTTAAAAAAATTTCAGCAAGAGTAGTTCACTTCATCATCACTCTAATCTTCTCAAAGGTTGAATTGACTTCTCAACCGTGAGTTAGGGTTCTTGTTAGTGACAAAAGCAAACTTTTTAACATTCTTACCTATGAACTTCTTATCTCATGAATTCTAATTAGCTTGTTGTCATAGAACACCAGTCACATTATCATAAATTTTGGTATGTCTACTCACTAGTCAGTAATCTTAATGGTCGAATATTGGATTTAATCTAAAGGATGCTTATGTAGTTACGTGATATGTTCTATGGAAAACAAGTAAGCTTAATATCCTCTTTGTTTAAAATAACCTATAACTGTTGGAGCTCAGAGGTTCTATAATATAGAGTACTTCATATAGAGAGGAATAAGAAGACAACCAAAATTTTTTAACCTTTATTTTTAAACTTATTTTAAAAATAAACTACGGACCAAAATATTTTTAAAAATAAGCTTTTGCAGGTTAAGATACCGATGTTGGCTTGATTGAATCAAGCTGACCCATTTTCTTAATTAGAACATCGCTGCCCCATATAACGATTTTTCTTCGCCTATTTCAGTAAAAAAAAAAAAAAAGATTATAAAATCGCTGCTTGGGGCGGCAGCGATTTTGATTAAATTTTTTTATTAATTCAACCAACAATTTCGATTTTGAATTTTGAAAAACATGTAGATAATATTTGGGTCAGCCCAATTTAAGCTGACTTAAAATCGCAGCGATTTTACTTGAGTGAAACCATTGCCCCATACAACGATTTTCATCCGAACCTGTAAAATCTTATTTTTAAAAATATTTTGATTAGAAAACTATTTTTCAAATAAATTCAAAAATAATGCTTAAAAAAGTTAGTCATAAAAAGACACCTATGTAAGTTGGCAAAGAATATACCTAGTTGTTTTTCCAAAGACTACTAATCAATAAGTACACAAGAAAAGTACATAATTATTGTATCAAAGGCCACATTTATTTATTTTTGTACATCTACACATGTATTAAAAACAATATGATCATGTCTCTAAAATGGCTCTCTTAAACTAAGCATATCAGATGTGGCTTAGTGAGAAACAGAAATGGAGAAGAGGACTCTTCACAAAGCCCAAAATGTTCCTTCCCATAGATTGAAGTTGTTGATGGGTGTCTGTCAGCGAGTACTGCCCCTCCAAAAAATCCGTACCAAAATGAACCAAAGCAAAGTTAAGGTGCGACTACAATCGTCACATGCCCTTGCATAGTTGCATGTTCTTGTTTGCTAACTGATGCATGGAGTACACTTTAGACCAACATGGGGGACAAGTGGCCAATGCGCTCTTCTTACACTTTCCACATACCTTTTTAATCTTTAGGGGTATGTTTGAATTGGGGGTAATATATTAGGAGAGTAATAAAAGTAAAATCAATGAAAAACAAACTTAGTGAAAGTGGTTTATAAAGGAAATAAAATATTGATAATGTGATAAAAGGGGAACTAATACTCTTATTTGAGGGGTAATAAATACTTTTCACACCCATAAGGTAGTCATTACCACTATATTAAGAGAAATTATCAATCTCCTAATTCCTTCTTCTTTTTCATACCATCACTAATTCACTATATAATAGTTCTTTTCCATCTCATCCCTTTGTCACCACTTTTATTTACCTTCATTTTTCATTAGTTTGACTTTTATCACCCCCTTAATTCATCTCCCTCAATTCAAACATGGCATTAGAGTTTCAGAGCTCTATACACTTTCATGCAAATCCATTTCCATTTAGCATCAAATTAATGTTGAAACGTGCATATTTCGACAGTAAGTATCATATAGCTGTCTTGAAAGGAGTTTCGGGATAATTAATAATGAAGTTCATTTAGTACTCTCTCTATTTCTTTTGATTCTTTCCGTGTAAATTTTAAATATTTTTAATTATGTATTTGTAAAATTATAAAAAGTTAATATTTAAAAAATATACATTGAGACGAATTTTTTAAGACCCCATATAGTTATATTTTTTCTTGTATATTAGGAAAAATTTATAGTCAAAGTTTGGCTCTAAAATTTATAAATTTCATACGAGACGAATAAAAAGAAACAGATGGATCATATAATTAAATGAAGATTACTTCTAAAGAGTTCTAGCAAGGAGTAGATGAATATAGGTAAAAAGAACATAATCAAAGCCAAAGAAGAAAGCAGAGCGCATTTCATTTGATTCTTTATGGTGCTTTGCATTTTCTCATAATTTTGATTATATAAGTTGGTCTTATGTTTATAGCAAAAGTAATAAAGTATCACATTCGTTGGCTCATTACCATCTAGGGTATCATATAGCAGTGGTGGTAACTGAATCCATACTAAAACAACATTATATATTATTTTCAATATGAATTAACATATATGGAATTTCCAGCTCACTTGGTAAAACACACCTAATGCCATGCCCAAAACACACATATATTATTTACAGTGACTATTTCTATTGTTATAGTGTTTATTTTATTATTATAATAAACATTTTTATTGTTATAGTAATCATTTTTTCACATGAAATCTCTAATGTTGAATCTTACTATTTAAAGGGCCAAAATCTCTTCTTATTCTTCTTATTTTAAACTCTATTCTTATTGAATCTCTTCCCTATATTTCAAATATCCGAAGGAAATTGTAAGGAGACATGAAACAAGAGGAACCACGTGAGGCAACCAGTTGGATAACCCGCCAATATACAATCAAAATTGGCATCCCCTCCAGCTTGACGCATGCCTTTCAACCAGGTTTTTGGATACTAGTTGTTGGCTTGTTGCTATTTTGCTTTCATATACATACCGGCTATTAACATAATAGTAACACACCTTATAGTATTGTCTTATAGCTTAGACAATTTCTGACTTGCAAGGTTGTAATATTTTTGTCACCATATTCCTCGTTCTTTAATCAAAACTATATTAACAGACAGTTGCGCTTAAGTAGTCAGATATTAGTTGGTCACAAGTCTTAAATCTTAATCACTAGCAAATCATTGTCCCTTTCATTTCTATGTAATATCTTTTATATTTTGGAGTACATTTTATTTCTAAATAGTTAAAGATAGGAACTATGGAAATGACTAGGCTTTGATAGGGATTTCGGTAATAAATTAAACTATATAATATCAATTTGATTGAGATTATACTTTTATTTAAATGAATTAATAAAAAAGATTTAGTTGGCAATGTCTCTAATATATCTAACACACTGACAAAACCAAAGTCAGAACTGCGAGGCAATAGCAGCTTTGCAGAATTGGTAGATATAGATTGGTGAGAATATTTGTCCCTAGTAATTTTTTTGGCCAAGCTGGCCAGTTATTTAAGGCTATCAAATCCTTCATTTTCCATTTTTTTTTTTTTGAGTTTCTTATATTTTTGTGTCAGTTGCTAGACTGGTTGACAAATAATAATATAATATAATGCCATTGTTAATAATATATAAGATTTTTTATACTCCGTAAGTGGTATGGTAATACAGAAGGGAGTATGAAAAAGTCGTCCACGACTTATATATCAATTCGTTGCTCTGATGAAATCATATGATCTTCCATGGAATCCAAGTTAAAAGAAGATAGTTGAATACGATAAACCCACGGTTGTCAATGTCATCGATCAAGAGTATGTGGCAAATACCGTGTTAAATCAACAACATATTTTATTACGCGAAAGTAAACCTAAGTGCAATGCATACATAAACTGTATCACATGACGGTGAGACGTAAGGCGAATCGAAGGCATCACCACAAAATTCTTGGCTTTCAACAACTCTATGCCACCCCTCTCCCTAATCACCTAATACAAATGAAATGAAATTCCCATCAATTTTTTTGTTGGTCCACAAAATTTCTTGAATTGAAGTTGTTTGGATAACATTTTCGCTCTTCAAATAGATAAGCCAAAGTGCCCAAGACAAATCTAGGCGCCCCTCTTTGGCCCTATCATTTCGTCGTTCAAAAGAAAGAATAACTATGCCCCGTACGTTACTTAGGAATGTGTCATTTAATTTGCCTCTGATAGAACCCTTAAGTGTGCATAACCACGGTCTCCCCACCCACGAATCCACGAGATAGAGAAACCTACAGTCCTTTTGGGGCTATCAAGGTGTGCTTTTGGTGTTTAACAAAGACATGTAGACGGCATTCTGAAGAGATAGTGAAGGGTGATATTGGAATCTTTAATAAGTTGTTCAAATAATATTCTATATTTTAAAGGAATGAAAGTCATGAAACTAATTGTTTCTGTTCAAATAATAAAACGAATTACTTAGTAATCAAGTATGGGTAAAGAAAGTAGTTTTTGTAATATTGTTAGTAGACCAATTGATGAGCTAATTCAATTCGATCCTTGGGCTGTAGCGACGAATAATCTGTGAAACATACAAGTGAAACTAACCTCAGGGTGGTGCTTTGAGAAAAGTTAGTGAATATTTTTTCTCAAAGTCTGTGTCAAAGTTTGTGTTTACTTTGGATGTATCTCAATAAATGTGTTAGAAACAATGTTAGTGTTTGTAATTAAAAAATCAAACACCTTTGTCTTTAGCTTATAAATAAGAATTTACAGTGCTAAAAAAGTCTTTGAGTTGGTTGTGAGCATAAGGTGCTACTTGCAATTCGTCCAACATACCTACCGACTGGGCCCGACCTAATAGCTTCTTAGCATAATGATGGTTCAGTCTATATGGGTGGATCAAGTTGTTGGGCTAGGTGATTGATCATGAGATACTCATAGAGCTTATGGACTATGGCTTTTGGGCCAACCCATACACCATGGATGTGCAATATATCAATGGAGCATCTAATATTCATTCGGGCAAATCTAAAGTTTAGGAGCATTTATGGATATTTTTTTGGCCTATTTGCTAAACTTTTTGTCCATGAAAGTTTCAAATGAATAATAAAAACCCTTAGATATAGGTGCACCTAGATATATGTAAGAAATTATAATACATCAATATGGACTAAATTGACAATTAGATACGTGCCTTGTTATTTACCATCACGAAATTACTCGAGTCACCCCTGTATTTACTATATTACCCCTCCTCAATCCCTCTTCTCTTCTCTTCATCCACATTCACTTTCCATCTTCACCCAACAATTCCTAAATTAATGCTAATTAATTGACCATGCAACTTAACAATAATAATTAACACTAATTAACATAATTAAAATAAAATAATATGATCTTACTTTTTCGGCAAGTCCCCGGGGCTTACTGTCTAACTTTTTCGGCTTAACCTAGGGCTTGCCGAAAATTTCGGCCGGCACCCCCTACCGGCAAGATTTGTCGATTTTAATTAATTATTAAGTATTGTTTAATAGTTTTATTATTACTTTTTTTAGTTAATATATATTATTTGATAAATTAATATTATTATTTTTTATGCATGTTTAATAGTTTGTTAAAATGATATTATTTATGTTTTAGTTTATAATTTAAAAATAATTAATTAGGAGTATGTTAGGTTTGGAAAAAAAAGTTAGTAATATTTAAAGTTAGGAAAATTTTAAGTAGTTTAAGTTATAAATATTTTAAGTTAGAAAAATATTATAATTTAGGAATATTAACTTAAGTTATTAAATGTGAATTTTAAAAATAATATATTATGAAATTATGAAATGAATAATGAAATTATCAAATTAATCGTAAATTATGAAAATAATAACTTTTATATTATGAAATTATAGTAAGATTCGTTATTTATTAATTTTTACGAGAAAGTGAAGTGGGAAATAAGAATTGAAGTGTAAGATGTTCGATTTTATTTAAAATGTGTCAAAGAGCAAAATCGTCGATAAATTTTAGGGCGACGTTTAGCGCTCCACCTATATATTTATTATGTCTTGATAATCCATTACTTGTTTGACCAACTGCAATAATTACGAGTATATTTCGTTTATTTAATTTTTTATGTCGGATATTTACAACATCTGCTTAGTAACTTTTGCTGGTATCAATGTATCATTTTAGCTCCCTATATGAAGGGATCGGTTGTTTATGTAAGGTTTATCATTTAAGCACGGAGCTTGCTTTAATTCTTACTGAAAAGTGATGAACTCGGTACCAAGTGGGTAGATCTTTCATTATTTGACTACTAAATGTAAAAACATTGAAAATGAAAAATGGACAAGCTAAAGGTAGAAGGCTAATGAATGATGAAGTAGACTGTTGAGTTGTAGTGAAGTACAATTTGATCTTAGATGAGCATGCATGTAGTCGCTATGACTTCTATTTATGAAGGGTAATAGTCTGCTTATATCACCTTCAATTTTTGGTAGTGGACCATTGACAAGCAAGTGGGAAACATTCATTATCTGATACTCTGATAGTGTTTAAAAGCCTTGAAAACTATTGATTCATTATTGACCCGACTTGATCATTTAAATACACAATAAAACACGACTATTTAAAAGACTAACTCAATCAAGCCCATAATTTATTTCCTTTTATAAGTTGGCGGATCAAGGGCCTTTAATAGAGCCCTTCCATTTGAACATATATAGTTTCTAGCATTGTATGAACCAAATTGTTGCCTTGGATAATTGTTCTGAGGCCTAAAATCATTCTTAATATCGTATGAACTAAATTTATCATTGAATTTTCTTGCAACAAAAGCAACATTCTCAGTTGAAGTTTAAGCTCTAGTGGAACTTAGTTTTCTGTCTCTCCTCTTGAAGTAGTATTCTATCATAGAAGGTAACGGATTCATCATTAGAATTGTACTTTTAATATGCTCATATTTATCATTTACTTTCATTAAACAATTCTCTAAGTCTATGTGTTTGTTGTGATTTTAGCAATTGTTAAGTCTATGTGGAACTACAAAGCGTCAGGCAGTTCATTTTTTGGAAACATTAGGGGACAATATTAATTGCTTATCATAAACTATACTATGTAGTCGGTACTAATCTGACAGATTAGTATAAAATAATTAAGAGCTGCAACGTTAGTAAGGAAACATGGGTCATAATATATAGTATTCATATTGCTAAGGAGGCTTTCCTAATTTTATATTTATACCTAATATTATTATTTTTGTACCAAAGATGATTATTTATATACCTAATATTATTATTTATATACTTGATATAATACCACTTATATCTGAAATAATATCACCTATATATGAGATAATAATACATATATTCGAGAGTAGCGTTAACATCTAGCGGATTTGCCAATTGAGCATCCTCGTCATCACTTCCTAAGCCGTTATTTATTTTGTTTAATTATTTAATTCCATTGTTGATTTTTTGTGCTAGTTCTCTTGCATCAAGTCTTGGCTTTAGCCTTGAGCCAAGATCACACTTGACATATCTCATAAACTAACCAAGTGGTCTAGTCTAGCTAATTGATTTTTTTTTTTTCTTCTTCTCATAGTCCCATCAATTTTGGCTGGTTCGGTGGTTAGGGTTCAGAACATCACACCACCCAAACCCCCTATGACCCAACTGTGCTCATACATCTCTATCCTGTCTCGTATTGGATTATAATTATCCCTTATTCGTCTATATGTTGCCTTTGGCTACTATCAATTTGTTTTATTACTACTATTGTTCGCAGGTCTAGTAATTGTCATCATAGGCCACCACAATGTTTTGTACTACGTACATTGACTAATTAATTTTCTTGACAACATAATCTTGGATGTGTGGAGTACATCTGAATTGATAATCGTTTGATTAGTTGTTAAACAAAATATATACTTAATTTAATGGCATTAAACATTACAAACCCCTGTCATGTGGGAAGTTGATTTCTTATTTTATGTAACTATGTTGCATTTTTTTTCTCCACTAATCATTTGGCAGTTTCTACTCCCCTACAATTTCCATCTCCTAAATATATCTCAACATATATCACCTGTCTTAATTAAAAAATATTTCTATTTCTATATCCACTAAATAATTCAAACACTTAATTATACTCAGCTCGCGAGTATTTCATCATTTTAGGTTCTTCCTTTCGTCAATATCATATGGGAGTTAATAGCCAACAGGCTATTATGCCAAAAGGATAAGATTTCTTTAAGTGGTATGGTAATACAAAAGGGATTCCACGACTTATCAATTCATTCCTCTGATCATATCATCCGATCTTTCATCAACTTCGAAGGCAATGGCTCTCTCTCTTTCCTTAAAAGAGTGGGCTCATTACTATATCCAGTTGAGTCCAATGAAAACAAACTTTCCTTCTTTATTGGTAGTATCTGGGGTATTTGGAAGGCAAGAAATGTATTCGTCTTTTATGTAGGAAATGGTGACCGAATAGATTTCGATGTTCAGGCAGATCATACCATATTGCAATGCCAAGTCTAACAGGTTTCAGCATGAAGGTTAAAAGAGACCAAGTCTAACAGGCACACGAGATTACAAACGGATGTAGACTAGATTTGATTACTTTCATTATTAGTGTATATTCAGTTTTAACATTATGTAAAAAAATCATATGGAGTAAGTCATGAAAAGAAAGAAGGTACCACATTTAATTATCTCTATCTAACTACCTATATACTCGCCAACATGAATGCTAGCTATTATTTTTTGGTTCTAGTCCTTGCAATGTGTTCATTGTTTTAACATGCCATACTTATAAAGTATGAAATTTCGCATAGTGAACAACAGATTAAATCATAAGAATCACCTACAATAAAATAGTACTCTGAACTTATTCCCTAATCTGCTCCACCACATAAGATGCCTAACTTTGATGGATACGGTCCAACATAAATATAATCTCAACATTAACACATTAATAGTTTTCATTAAGGTAGTGGCAATACTAATGATGAATGTTCTCCACACCGAGTGCAACATGCAAATTAAAGTAGCCGTTAGCTAGTGGAGTTAAAAGACACGGCCCATGAAATCAATTCTTCTAAAATTCTTCCTACCTACTGGCATATCGTGCGCTATGTATACCACTATACAGAGCACCAAGGCCTCCAACTATTTTAGAATGATTTATACTATGCAAACAATGGTAAGAAACATTCCAACCTCTCATGAGCCAAGGAAAATAAATGGCATTCTAAATAGATTTAGTTCATAGTTAGTGAATTCGGGATGTTCCGGATCTTGAGTCTTTCACATCTTTCTTTTGGTCAATTCAAGTCGGTCATAGCGGGTCATTATTGGATATGCATGATTAGGGGTACGTAGTTAATTTATAACAATCAATTGCTTGATTAGATTGGTTCTATGTACTATGTAGTGGGTAACTTTTGGTCAAAATCAAGTGTTTGCATATGTAGCTTAGGTTTAGATCGGGTTCTACGGATAAGTTAGTTTAAGATGAGTCAATTTTTCGTGATTATTTAAGATACTTTAATGTAGATTCCTCCCATTATATGGCTTTGCATCTCCTTTACTTTACCTTTTAAATACTTGAGAAACTCAAATGAAAGTGAAATATCTCCTAACTTATACTCCATCCGTATCCTAAAAATTGTCTCAAGTACGAAAAATAATTTTTTTAAAATATAATGGAAAATTTTTGGGGAATAATATAAAATGGAAATTTTTTAATGAATGGTGCAATATTTTGAAGAACAACCCAAAAAAAATAATATGGCAAATTTTATAGACGGGAAGAGTAATTTAATTCGTTTCCCTAGTCCTTTTGCATTGTTTTACAATTTAATACTGTTTGACAATGACAAGGTTAGGGTAAAGTTATTCCTTCGTTTATTTTTTACTCATAGAAGTATATATTATGTATAGGCTTGTTATTGAGTCATAGACTTGGTTCTATTTGGAATTATCCATAAGTCTATGATTAGCAAGCCCACAAAAGAAAATACTTTAATGCACAACATAGATTTAAAGGTATGAGAAGGAGAAATTGGGTCAAATCCAATAATCTTAAGTTAGATAGTCTGATCAGTAAGCGCACATAAGCCCATGATGTGATATATTTTTTGTTTCCCTCAATGTCATTTAGTTTAGTTGACTAAACAGTGTGTAGTTCTGACAATGTCCCGAGTGTATACATCAAGCATGGTATTTGATGTTATATACTTTTTGTTGAAATTGAACACAAAAATTGATCTTCTTTTCCAAGATCATCTATCAAGAATGATAAAAACAAATTATCACAGTCACATTTAAAAAAAAAAATCCTAAATCTATTCTATAAATATGAAATAAACTTAATTTGGAACTAAGAACGAAATGATAAAATTAATCAAAATTCTCTTGAAACGAGAAAAGTATTAATCCTAAAGTCTCTTAACTTTATGCAAATAAAGGAAAATCCCCATAGATGAGTTAAAGAGAGGTTTTCTTTAGTACACAATGTCAACTTTGATTAAGAGAGGTGATGATACCGAGGTAAATATTTTTTTAGATAAATAATTACATCAAACATGTTAAAGAAATAGTAAGGGGTGGTTTTCATTATCGGAGATCAAGTGTTCAAACCTTATAAGGATTTATCATCAATATCTTAACAATATATATTTGGTAGGACGAATGGTTTTTAATATATTAGTTTAGATTAGCTTTAGGAAAAGAACTCAATATACAAGGATATTAGCACAAATCGTTACAAACTCTCGGATGCATCACTGTCTTGTGTGAAACCTAATCTAAACAACTTTTAAAAAATATATACCTTACTTTAGAGTTTTGCATCTTGCCCATGGAACTTAGGTATTATTTTATTTTGCATCTTAATCAGCACATAATGTAATCTCGCCTACTTCTTTAAGTTTATCAATAGGTTGTGAAGCATCAACTCAAACCGGAATGACTATCAGCTTAGCATCCAAATTAAAATGACTTCAGATTTTAATTTCTTCTATAGTTCCTAATTGTCCATGGTTAAGGGAGGTAGAGGGAAAATAACAATGGTATTTTGAGATCTTATATAATTGACATTATCCAATAGAGATATTAACAATACTTGAGAAACGAAAAATTCCTAATTTATACCTGATATAAATATGTCATGAGTATTTTTCGTAATTTTATTTCTATATCTAATATCATAATGTCTAGCTATATCTGATAGGATTTTTTCTGTATTTTTATATCTTTTGTATTTCTATATATAATATAACAATATCTATATATGATATAACAATACCTATATATATTTGAGATTTTAATATTTAAGTATAATTTATATAAGGTATGAATTAGGAAATCTCTTCAAGAAACCTTTTATTATATCATATTTATAACTCTTTGATGCCTATGTATTGTTTGAATTTATTTTATAATCTCTTAATATGATCAAAATGTAAGTCCTTAATGTATATTTTTATAGATTTATAAATAAAATTATTTTACACAATGATAATATCTTAAAATGTCACATGAACATCATTTTATGATCTTAAAAACTTTTAAATTAAAATTATGACATTTATTATATCTAGTATTTTTATTAGTGAAAATTATTGGACGGGATTCATAAGGTTCACTAATCAAAGTTTATTTTGGGTTTATAAGGCTTTAAAAGCATTGATATAGTGGTTTGTCTATCTTAGCTAGTATTGAATAAGATGTATGCCATACTATCAAATGATATACAATTTATTTTTCTAAAAAACTACTTAAAACGTGCATTATTGCCTTGCGTACACGCAATATTTTTTTTTTCCCCGGTGCGGATTAGGTCTAGACCATGCTTAAAAACCTCGAATCTATGTTTTTATCTCTCAATACGTAGACACCCGTTGAAATATGTTGAACTTAATGAATAACTATACTCCATAATTATTTTCGGGCCACTATAAAGTAAGTAGATGTACAAATAAATTCCATGGATAAGCAAAATACTTTATTTGTTAGATAGATATGAAAAGAACATTTTCTCATTCCTCAAAGCATGCACTTCCGCAGGAACAATGCACCTTTGGTACCTTAATGCACATACTGTATGTCCAACAAAAATGCCTTCAAGCTCCCCCTCTTAGAAAATGAACAGACAGACAGATAGACAGACAGAAAGTTGTGGCATTTTGGCATAAACCAACCAAGGAACAATATCGATTTCAAGAGGAGTCTATCTTGCCTTGCTGAAGACATTTGGTACCCCTGTCGAAAGAACTGTTACCTGTTATGTTGTAATGCATGATGTTATTTTAGATAGCCCAATTCATACTTGTGCTAGTAGTTTAGTTGATATGTTGCAATTAGTTTGATTTTAGATGTAAAAAAAAAACACTTGTGGTAAAAAAATAGAAAATAAAAATGATTATAATTAGGAGGATTTAACCTCGTCTCAAAGTTACAAGGTGAATCTCCTGAGAATGATTATAATTGTACCTAGCTTATACATATTACATAATTTGTTGTTGACATGTCTGTAGGGACGTATTACTGTATTAGACAAACCTTTGTAGGGACGTATTACTCCATTATTGGTATTGTTCGACAATTTTTGTCAAGTGCTTGGAAAAGGTTATAGAGGAAAAGAAAACAACATAAGCAAATAGGAAATGAGCAACTGAAAGGGTATATAATGCGTATAGTACTTAGTACCCAGCCCCATCAAGATGCATGAACAGTGAGCATTGTGGCATAGACACCAAGCAGAGTCCCCCACAATAAGGGTATGCCCATTTTTGCTCCCAATGCATAAGATTTGTTATCTGTCAACGCCTTGGCTTATTTCTCCTTGCCTTCTCTAAAGTTGCCTAATTTCTCGTCAATCATCATGAATTTGGTACACTAGCTAATTGGATGCCGTAGGGAAATGGTAAGACTTGAAGAACCTCTTAGGACCCCGTTAAATGTGCATTTCAGGCTAAAAAAGAAAAAAGAAAAAAGAAAACTATACTCTTAACTTCAATATAATGGAGAAATTTTCAAAGCATTTTTTTAAGAGATATTTTATAAAAATCAAGCCAATTTGGCTTCCGGACTCCTCTCTCAGAAGGGTGCATTATAAATATATTCCAAAACACCTCTAGTATCCCTACGGATAACCTAATGCCACCGTATTTCCAACCCTCCTCATATGAGACACAATAAAACAAACGTCATCTCTTTCTCAGTTCCATAGCACATTGATGCTACTTTGGTGGAATATTTAATTCCCGTATTACCTTCCCCATCTTCTCACTGTCATTTGTTGGTGCGTCCCATGAGGTGTCCCATGAGTTCCATAGCACATTGATGCTAGCTTTGGTGGAATATTTAATTCCCGTATTACCTTCCCCATCTTCTCACTGTCATTCGTAACCCCCTCCCTTCCCATCAACCCTAACCAATAGCAAGATTTAACCGTAAGGTCACCCTTAGTGCTCCCTAGACAATACGAAGTTTCACTCTTGACTTTAGGTGATAGTGGTATATTACACACTATTTCGACTTCTTCACGAGTAAACACGTGCCTCACCATCTCCTTAATTTATCCACGAATAACTGCCATCTTAATTGAATCAGTCACTCTAAGGTTGGGATCATGGTGGTGGCTGGGACGTTGTGCCTAGCCGGCATTCCCAAAGATTGGTCTCACACCCTCTAAAAGAAAAGCTTTATACACCCTTCCAAGCTTCTCCATGTGTATCTAGGATCAAATCCCCGATATACACTCAAAACATCATACTTCTTGTAGTACCTAGCTAGCCTTGAGGGTAGCTGCCACTAACGTATTCGGGTATTGTGATGAAATGCGTCATATTTGCTAGGCTAGTAATGCTTTATTGAAGACCCTTGGATTCAAAATCACATCCTCCCTTGCCTTCGAAGTGCACAATTTCTCCCAGGGTATCCAATAATGAATTTTCTTCATGACACCATATCCCCACAAAAATCATGCCATCAAGGAGCTCATCAATTAGTTATCTGATATTCTGAAAACACTCATTAAATAGGTGGGAATAGCTTGAGCCACCACTTTGATGATCCAAATTTCCTTCCCCAACCTCGAAAAGAGCTTTTCCTTCCATCCCTGTAGTTTCTTCCACGGTCTTTCCTTCAATCCAGCAAACACCTCTCACTTTGCTTTCCCAATGATAGTAGGGATGCCAAGATATTTCCCATGCCATTCCACTTCCTTAACTCCAAGAATATCAACAACCTATTTTCTCCGGTCAACCCTAATTGATTTGCTTAATACAACTTCTGACTCGTTGATGTTGACTTTCTGACCCGATACTCTCTCATATTTGCTCATAAATTTAAAGAAGTACACGAGATTACATTATTCAGAAGCATTGGGATTTTGCTCTCTCCTACGAAATCCTAGCCTTCGCTAGAAGAAATCCTCCCAAGCGTTAAACCCTAGAGGAAAAAACAAAAACTTAGTTTTCAAAGCATTAGTCATAAAGAGTATGGAATATGTGGAGCTACTACTTATAATTGACTAATTTCCTTT
The DNA here is from genome assembly GCA_026401315.1 of Dysphania ambrosioides. Classification (NCBI taxonomy): domain Eukaryota; kingdom Viridiplantae; phylum Streptophyta; class Magnoliopsida; order Caryophyllales; family Amaranthaceae; genus Dysphania; species Dysphania ambrosioides. Next base: position 16,787,684 of record CM048663.1, read on the forward strand.
TATTGAATCAATTATCGTAATTAATTTTTTTTCTTAGGGGTTGTTTGGAGGTTAGACTACTACAGGATATTAATGTTGTACAAAAATTTATCGGTACTGAAATTATACGATCACCCCCTTAATTGATACGGAGTATTTTACTCTATAGTAAATTGTTCATTCAACGTGCTATTATGAGCCTATGACTCTTCGCAAACCTTGTGCATTTTTCACGATGACGGAGCTTATTTGTATACTCCATAATAGTATAATACTAACCCGTAACTCAATAAAACAATAAAAATGAAGTGACTAATTTGTTTCAAAAATAGGTTCGCCATAGCTCGACTCACCAAATACTCTTCTACCAATTAAAAAAATGGCTCGTGTAAAATTTTTGAAAAACAACCCAAAATATATTTTTTTTTAAATAATGAGACAATCTTTTAAAAACGGGCCAAAATTAAAAAAAAAAAAATAGAAGAAGTAACAAAATTATTTAAATTATATGTAGACTTGTTCATCAGATAGTTTTATTTTTCACAAGTCAAATGTCAGCTTTTCTTACTCTGTAGTAACTTTCATCAGATAGGTTGTTACATATCTTAAACCACCCCACCTCCTTCCCAAGGAATAAAAATAAAAAATAAAAAAACCAAATACTTCTCTGTTTTATTTTAATTGCAACATACAAAATTTCCACTATTTACACACTCTTAAATAAAATTTACCAACCGGTTAATGCAATGAAGATGGATAAATACTTCGTATAATAATAATCATACAAGATTTTGTTGGATTTGTGTCAACAAATGTATACTATCAAAAATTCAAAATATAACATTTTATAATTTTTATTAAAATATAATAAAAGTTAATAAGGTTCTATAATGCAATTGAAAAAGAACAAAAAAAGTACGTCATAAATGTTTTGATTAAAAATGGGGATCTGCAAGTCTTATGAAATTAGTTTTAATGTTGTATTTGATTATCTTGTACAATTCTTGTGAATTTCATCTTCTTAATTAATTTGATTTAATATAAAAATAAGTGAAATTATTGGTTGAGACCGTCACATTAGCCGAGTGGTGTGACAATGATAAAGTATAAAAGGTTATCCCACACTCATTTCAAATTAGGTATATCTTAATTATAGAATAAAGGTCTCAGGTTCTGAATTTATTATCTCAAATATACAAATAAAGATATCAGGTATTGAATTTATTATCTCCGATATACAATTTAGTATGTCTATCTCAGGTTTAAAATTTAATACAATTATCTAAGTATAGAATTTATAATCTCATGTATAGACATTCACATATTAAACAAAAAAAAAATCTAATTTCATATATTATAAAATTAATCTCAGGTATACTAATGTATATGTAACATATAAAAATAAAAATCACAGGTACAGAAATAAATACTCAGATATGGTAGTTTAAGTATAATGAATAAAATTATTGTCTCAATTATAGTAATAATAATCTCAGATATAAAAATTAATTTATTAGGTATATTTATTTCTATATGAGGAATAAAAGTCTAACATTTCAGTTTGTAGAAATTATATTCTGGTCCTTTGTATATAAGTTATGATTTCAGTTATAGAATTAAATGTCTCATTTATTGAATTTATTATTTCAATTATACAAATAAAGGTTTCGGATATACAAATAAAGATATCATGTATTGTATTTATTATCTCAGTTATACAAATAAATTTATCAGGTATTAAATTTATTATCTCAGATATACAAATAAATATCTTAGGTATTAAATTTATTATCTCAGTTATACAAATAAAGGTATCAGGTATATATATAAATAAAAATATCAAGTATTGAATTTATTATCTCAATTATATAAATAAATGTCTCATGTATTGAATTTATTATCTTCACACTTGGAGTTTTTTTTCTGATTTAAAAACATCATATGATTCCAATTGCAATTCATTCGAACTTGTAGCTTCGTAAGATTTGAGCAGCAATGCATTCGAACTCGTTGCTTCGTAAGATTTCATAATTCTTCTAAAAATGTTGCGAATAATTACAAAAGTCAGTATCGAGAGAATGAAAGAGAGAATGTAAGAAAATAATGCGGTGCACGTTTTAGTGCTCACGAAAATTAATACAGTCTTTTTGTTAGCGGGTTTGGATTTGTTTAAATTAGGTTTGTCACACCAATAAAATGGTTTTATAAAAATAATTTTTGAAGGATGATTTACGATTATTAAATAACACATTAAATCTTGAGAATTTACAATGACTAAGGGGAGTTTAGTATTAAATTTTGAATGATGGATAAACTTCCATGGTCTACATTTTCAGATTTTATTGCCAATCAACTCCTCCCCGAAAATCCCAAAAATTTCTAATTACCACTTGTTACATTTCTATACACTCTAGGAACCCGGCCACTATCCTCATTCCATCACCATCTCCCTATATAAATAAATCCCATCACTCATCAGCTCCCTCCTCATCTTGGCATTTTCCCATTCTCTCACTCTTTCCAACTATACTCTTCTTTAACTTAATAAAGCACCCACCTTTAATACCACCTTACTAATGGGCTTTGCGGCAGGTTACACGGAGGTGCTCCTCCCTAAGCTCTTCCTCATCACTCTCTCCGCCCTAGGCTTCCTCCACAAGCTCATCCTCTCCTTCCTCGGCCTAATGGGCCTATCCTCCTTCGTTGACCCCGGTGTGGAACACGACGAGCCTGAGTCCGGCCCGGTACACACTATCTCCTCCGCTGGGGCCCTAATCAGGGAGATGCTCCCAGCTGCCACCTACGCCGATGTGCTTGCTGACTGCTGGCCCGGAGAGCCCGGTCCGCCCGAGAGCTGTGCAGTGTGCTTGTATGAGTTTGAGGAGGAGGATGAGATCCGACGGATGAGGAACTGCCGCCACATGTTCCACAGGTGCTGTGTGGACCGGTGGATCGACCACGATCGAAAGACGTGCCCGCTCTGTAGGAAGCCGTTTGTACCCGATGAGCTGCAAGAAGACTTCAATGAGAAGATCTGGGCTGCCTCTGGCATTCCTGATTTTTACTCTGAATACTCCCCTATCACTAATTTCTAATAGTTTATGGAAGGCGGTAAAGAAAAATGAAAAAACTGAAGTAAATAGATGTTTCTTCAATCGGCTAAGTTTTTGGGCCAAAATTTGTAGGCAGTTTTAAAAATCATAGGTTTCGAGTTGATTCGAGACCTTTGTAAGTCAGTTGATATCCTTATCATTAGAGACTCAGTTAGAGTCCAATGAGATGTACATATTTTTAGTGAATACTCACAATGGAGAGGAAGAAAAGAAAACAATAATTTCATGTAATATATGCCTATCTTTATTTCCATTAAATTGTGAAGATTTTGAGGATAATTGTCAATTAATTGAGTGCTAAGAGGGGATCATTGGGTGCTATTGGTAGGAGACAAGTTTGCTTTTTAAATTTTGTTTCTTTGATTGTTGTGTGGCCAGTGGCAAAGTAAATGACAAGATGTTTTGGCGCATTGGGTAGATTCATGGCACATTTGGATGATAGAATTGAATGATGCAAATATAGTAAGATTTTACAGCGTACTATTGGCGTATGTTTAGGGATACATCATCATATTGAAATTTAGTTCGCCCGTCAAAATCAGCAATGTTTTTTTTTATCATACAAGACTATTTCAGTATACATGAGTGCTTAGTGGTCAGTTATGGTGGCTGTTACTTATCTGGAGAAGAGCGATATCTTTTGTAGCCTGTAGGGAGACTATGTTCTTTTTCGGGAATATCTCAAGTTCGACAAGTATAAATCTTAAGCTTTAATGTTATGTCTTCAATGGAAATATAATCCTAAGCAAGGCCAACAAAATCACCTATACACGTTATGAAGGACAAGCCAGAATTTTTTTTTAAAAAAACATTTGCAAAAAAGAGACACTTTCCAAACTAATTTAAATAATAAGCCAATTTAGACTCGGATACAAATCATTGTCCAAGCAACGATTTGTAGTAAGGCCAAGATAAATCGTTGACTGGGCAACAACAATTTTAATATTTTTTATATAAAATCATTGCCCCATGTAACGATTTTCATTGAGCTAAAATCAACGATTTCAGTCAGATGAAAATCGCTGCCCAGGGCAACATTTTCATCTGACTAAAATTGATGTCCAGGGCAACGATTTTTCTTGACCCATGTTCCTGCCATTCCCCTATTCCAATTTTTGTTTGAAGCAAAATTGGCTTATTTTTTAAATTAGTTTAAAAGTAGCTTATTTTTGCAACTTTTTTTTTAAAAAAAAAAGCTTAGAAAATAAAAAATGTCGACAAGCCGAATCACCTTAAAAAGCTCCAGGGTGCAAACTACTTTTTATTGTGAGGATGGCAATCATCTGCAGCTCTGCTCAAGATAAGGTACAGTAACTACCTCCTTCCTTAATCGACCAATATAATGTAATATTGCAAGCTTTCATTGACTACTTACTTGGTTGGCATTAACTCTATAATAGATTTGGTCCTGGGTTGCGTTTGTTATTGATGAAGTGACTCTTGAACAAATCTTCTAATTGGGTAAAGCAATAGATCAACCCCGTGAACAGACATTAGAGCCAGTCCTAGGCCACGTATGTTAGAGTGGTGGGGAAATGCTTATACTAAATAGCGTTTATATACTGTTCCAAGAAGAGTTGACCTTTAAAGGATGAGACATGGTCCTGGGGATCTCCCTTCCCATCTTTCCATCGTAATTGATATGACTTGGCAACTTTACTTTGGTCACCAGTTTGCAATATATCTACATTAAATCGAGACCTGGTGAGCACCCTAACGACTTTTGCGCAAGTCACCCATATTAGGCATTTTACTTTCTGCGGAACTCTCGCCTTCGCGTATGGGGTATGAAGCTTTCACGTGCTTCCCAACTGAAGGATTGAGTGCTAGATATCCTTTTAGATTTTTCTAGCGATAAACCGATAACTCTAGTCTTTTGCAGACTAAATCACCCTTTCTAATGAAATTGCGTTTCGTCTAGGAACTTGTTGGACAGGTCTCTTTTGATTAACCTGTTTCCCTTTCTAGGTTGCAGTCAGGATCTTACGAGTGGCCAGCAAGTCTACAAAGGTAGCATTGATGCCTTTGGACATAAGTATGCATAACTCACGCTAGTAGAAAATCATTTAATTACTTCGGTCCAAATATTGTGGTTATATATAATTCGAAGCACTTAATGGTTTGAAATATACATTAATTAATAACAAGTACTGCGGTTATTTAAAAAAATGCAACACTTGAAACCACAAATGTTGCGGTTATTTGAAAAACCGCAGCATTAGTATCAAATGTTGCGGTTTTTCAAATAACCACAACACTTGCGAGTTACATGTGCTACGGTTGTTTAAAAAACTACAGCACTTGCGAGTTACATGTGCTGTAGTTATTTAAAAAATCGCAGCACTTGTGACTCATTATATATTACTCTTTTTCCAGCGCTTTCAGTATCATTTCAAACACGAAATTCACATTTTCCCTCTTCTTTAACCCTCAATTTTCCTAACCCTAAATACACTTAACACTTAGATATACCACTCCTAATCCCTCGTACTTCCTACCTATGACCCTAACTTCTTTCTAAACTCCCCATAATTCATTCTTCCTCATGCATTTTGAAGCCTACTCTTCTCTCCCACTCGTGCCTCCATGGATATGACGTAGTGAAACGTTTTGAAGCCTACTCATCTCTCCCATTTTGAAGAAATCTACATACTCTAAAGTTCGGAATCTAAAGATTTGCATATGCCTTGAACCCTAGTATAAGTTTTTTTATTTTTTGTTTTTCGTAATTTGTGATATATTAATTAAGACGAAAAACTCTTGTGTGTTTAGATTTGCAAGTTATATGTTGGGTTTATGAAGGAATTAACCATTAAAAATCAAATTTCATGAATCATATGGTGTTATAGGGTTTTTTTTTTTTTGAGAAAATAAGTACACAATTTAGACATATTATAAGCCTCATTCGGAGTCCCGTAGCCAATTATATGACATGTCAAAGATTTTTTTAATATCTCAAATAAGACTCTACCGAGGCCACTAAGGAGAAACATAGTTGTGTAGTACCTTCAAAATTAGGGGGTTTCAAAAAAAATTACGGCGTTCGGACTACCGAGCTAAGAGATATGTCTCTTCGAAGTTTCCGAAACCTCGGAATTCACCCAAAATCTATGAAGAATGAATTGGTTGTTTGTTTAGAGTATAAAATCTTGTAGATCGCAATTTTGCGTGCCAAAACGAGTGGTCATAATAGAAATTTGGATTTAAAACACATTACTTCTAACATTTTATGCATGATATTCTTAGCTAAGATCAGAATATGTTCTTGATTGAATGTGGTGTAATAGTATATAACAATTAGATTTGCAAATATAATAGTTTTAAGAGATATTAATTATTAATAATATATTTTTATATATAATTAGCACATAAAATGACCTATTGAATTTTTTTGATTTGAAAACCATTAATTGCTGCAATTTTCTAATATAACCACATCATTTAATATATATATATATATATATATATATATATATATATATGTATGTATGTATGTATGTATGTATGTATGTATGTATGTATGTATGTATGTATAACCGCAGCACATATAAATTTCAGAATTAAAAAAATAAAAAACCCATTAAATGTTGCGTTTTTTGAAAAACCCCAGCATATATATCTAATAATTGCTGTGATTTTTCCAAAAAAACTGCAGCATATAATGATAAAAAATTATTTTTTAATTTTTAAAAATATATATGTTACACTTTTTTGAGAAAACCACAACATTTATTAGATATATATGTGCTGCGGTTTTTTGAAAAAACCGCAGCATTTGTTGTTTTTCATGTGTTTCGCCTAGATGTGCTTCTTATCAATAACTACAACATTTAAAGCTAAAAAATCACAGCATATAGACATTTCTCTACTAGTGTCAGCTTCAGGTGTCTTTTCTCATGTCGTAACCTACTCCTCTACTCGTGAGAATCAGAGGTGCCTTGAGCCAAACTATGGCAATGTGAAGCACTCGTGTTTTCTGGGGTTTTCTTGACCTCACCCCTATGTTGCGATAGCTTACCCCCTGTAGTTGGGATGCGCCTTGTTATTGTATTTTGTTTGGCAATTCTCCTTGAATAGGGTTGTTAAAATGATGCTCTTGCTGAAAATTTGACTAGGATTTAGTGTTGGTAGTGCACACATTGTACATCATGGTTCAGAGATTCAAAAGAAGTTGGCTTTTTTTGAAGGCCGTCCTTCCAGCACCAAATTATTCCCATCCGAAAATGAGGTACAATTATGTGTTGTATAATTATGTTGGTTAGGAATTCGTGAAAGGATGATGAACACCTCCATAGAAAAGGTTACCGCCCAGAGGTGGTGTTCGAGGAAATCCTCTTTGATGCTTAAGTCAGTATAATACTCAAGATTTAATTAAAAGAATCCTCTAAGACTAGTGTTTTGTGACTCAAAGGTGAATGTATTTTTGCTTGGATCATAGATGAAGTATTTATATCCAAGGGTTAGGTCAAAAGACAATGGGCTTATGAGAGATATCTACCACTGTTCTTAGCTGTGGTGGCTTATTTGGACCCAGTGACGAGGTTGTCTTAAATCTATCAAAAATACCTAACTATTTATACTATTATGTAGTTAGAAAAGTAAGGGTCCAATTCCATAGAGAAGATGGGATAGTACATCGACTTGCTAAAAAATCTTCAGTTAAGTCAAATGAACAATGGGGTTGGTGAATTATGGTCTAATATACTAAATAATGAACTAAAACTCTAGATAATGAGTGTCCCCGCTAATATATACCAATGCAATCTTCAATATGTCCCTAACTAATCGAATTATGTTCAACAGGATAGATGTGCATATATCAATACAAAGTAACTCTTTTAAGAGTAAATGACTTTCTTAACTACGCAATTATGCCTGCTGTCATAGAGTCATTCAATTTAAAGACATTAAACATAACATCCTAAAAATTCTAGCAAAACCCATCAACTAATATAGTGATGACTTCTCTTACTTTAAATTAGGAATCTAAAGTCAATTAAGAGCCAACTATCGTTGTAAACCTAATTACACTTAATAAACATACTATGTTTAGTCGAATACTGAGAATAAAACCAAAACCAAAACCAAAACCTAAGAGTTATAATTCTATAAAGTATAAATAATATAAATCTGAATCTCCTTACAAATAATAGGCCTTAAGTATTTATACTAAGCTAAGGAACCAAATAAAGATAGAAAAAGGCCAGAGAAATTTGAGTCTAGAAGTGTGGAGGCAAGGAAATGACAAACTATCAATTTCAATACAGAAACTTCGGAACTTTGGTTTCCAGAGGGGCACGGACGTGCTTCTTTAGGCACGAACGTGCTGCTAGACTAACTCGCTCAGCTCATTGATATATGGACCTTTGTTTGAGGTGTGTGATATATCGTTGGAAAGCTATTGAAATCTACTCTCAAAACCAAGTAGAATTACACTATAGCATTTGTAAATTTTAAGATATGGTCAAAATAGTAAAGCAATGTTAGTTTTTGAGCAACTTTCATAACCCTTTTGCATCATCCATGGGCCGCGATTTTTACTTCCTTCCATGAGTGCCTAAATTATATATGAAAATCATTAAAAAAAATGAAAAAAAGTCATGAATGTGTCATTAGAATTAAGATAAGTCAAAATCATGCATTATTTGTTCTAAATGCTCTAAATCTATAATAAAATTCATCATAATATATATACGTCTAAAACATGGCAGAAATACGACTTATTACTCAGAGTATTAGGTCAGATCCACTATGTTTTTATCAATTTTGTTTAGAGACAAGTTTCAAATGAGACTCTTGTTTATGAGTTTTTGGACAAGTCCAACTAGCTTGTAACTTATGACTCTATCACAAACCTATACTCATATAATGCGAAACTACTACCCAATTTGTACATGTAATTACACAATCCAATTGGACATAGTAATGGACATTTTTACTCCATTTTTAAAAAATAGCAAGAATTTCCATAAGCATCATATATACAAGTTAAAAGTACTTTTACTACTAAAAAAATTCTTCAACAAGACAAAGATTTGTATACTTTTGAATTCTGACAGTATATTCAATTTTATGAAATTTAAGGTCTTTCTTATAGTCAGAATATTGACACTGCATTTTTGCAGGCGTATCTTTAAAAGTATAAGCAATATTTCAAGGTCGGTTTAACTGGAAATTCGATCCTTTTGATTTATGACAATGGTGAACCTTCCACGTCGGGTAAAGGATGCGTGTTTCACTTTAGAATATACGGAGTATTAAGCTAGATAATACGGAGTAGCTATAACAAAATATGTACTAACACCACTATCAGTAGTGCGCAAAATTTTGCCATCTAATGGTCATAAAAAGGTGGGCCCCATATTTTTTTATTTCGTTTTATAGTTCAACGGCTATTTTCGGCATTTAAACAATTTTAAAAAAATAAAATAAAATTACCAGTGGTCATAAAAAAAATTCTCTATAAAATGACACCCATTTTGCTATATTTTTCCACAACTTAAAAAATACATTTTCCTAATTGAATTCGTTTTTCACCATTATCTACTTCCCAACTGTTATCATATACATTTTTTTTGCAAATCTTCATTAAGGTAGATTATTCTGCTGTTATTTTCATAAAAACAATACTAAAGACGTTAGTTAAGACGTTAATTTAAAACGATTATCAAAAGTGATAATTATTAAAAAACGCTATTGTTAACCGCTAATTAAAAACTATAATTATTAAAAAAATGCTAATTAAAAGCGATAATAAAGTAAACGATAGTTTAAAAAGACAATTAAAAACCGATTATGAAAAACGATATAAAAATGTGATAATTAAAAATGATAATTAAATACTGTAGTTATGAACGTTAACTATAACCGCTAATTAAAAATATTAAGTAAATTACAAATTGATTGAAATGTTAACTACACAATAATAACATAAATTAATTAATAATGATATAAAATTATTAATTATAATCATACATTAATTAGAAAATTAAGTAAAATTGATGAATATGGAAGAGAGAGAAAGTGTGGTGGGGTATTGGAAAAAGTAAGAGAGAGATTTGTGAGGAGTTTTTTTTACTCACTGCTGGGATACATTTTACTCACAAAAAAACTTATGAGGATAATTGGGTGGGATGGGTGAGAAAGTGGTTAGAGAGATAATTGGATGGCAAAATTTTGCCTACTACTGATAGTGGTTTAAAGAGAATGAAGATGGGTAGAAACTAACCGTAACAAATGGTTAAAGATAGAAAACAATAGAAGAATGTTACCTTCAAATAAGGATACTAGATAATGCCTTTGCCATATTCAATTATATGTTCTTGTTTCCTACTATATTTGATGATGATGATGATGATGATGATGATGATGATGATGATGATGATGATGATGATGATGATGATGATGATGATGATGATGATGATGATAATACACAAGATTCTGTATACGCACAAAATATAATAAAGATAAAAGTTACCTCTTAATATAACAAAAGTTATATCATAATTTTTGTTATATTAAGAATATTAAAAGATAACTTTCATTAGGATATAAAATCCTTATTATATTTCGTATGCATATAAGATCTTTTAATAATCATAATTTTTTTTTCCAATATTTTCTCTAGTTGCGTAAAGTTTTACCACAAATCCAAAATGCCTTCCATCCATTCATTCCTTTAGTTCCATCCCTAGTTTTCCCCCACGTCATGTTCCACGCATTTGCAAGTGAGGAATTAACTAAGGACTGAAGGAGTAAAGGAAGGGACCATGATGCTTTTAATGAAACGTAGCAGAGTTCAAGGGAGGACGAGCGTGCTCGTTACATATGTCATGCCCTTATCGCCTTATATTTCTGACTAATATCTACGTACAAGCACAACGTAACCCTCACGGTCTAACGGCTCCATGGAACGGTAATTGTATAAATTTATGACAAGATTTAATATTACTCCGTACTTATTATGTTATATTTATAGCTTTTAATTTTTTTAGGAAAAGTTAATCAACTTATGGTGTTTAATTTTTCTGTAGAATTATACTAGCAGTTAAGATCTTGCACCAAAAAAAAATAGCCAAAAAGTTGAACTTCTTGCTTTTATGAATAACTTCATCCATCTCTTTATATTTGCTCTATTTCTATTTATAGAGTTAAAGTTTAAAAAATTTGACCATAAAATATCATCATGTCATAAAAAATAGTATATTCAAGTAAAATCTTGTTGAATTTATCTCAATGTAAATTTTTAGAATATCAAGTTTTCATAACTTTTTAAGTTATAAATTTGGTAATAAAAATATTTTAAGTTGTGTTTTATAAACCTTGAAAAGTCAAATGAAGTAAAAAAATTATAAACAGAGGTAGTACTAGAGAAATTATACTGAGTAAACAAAATGAATAATAAAAACCTAAATGGTGATCACTGCTTGGTTATGTATCCAAATAGGATCCAACTCACAGAAAATGTCTCACATAACTTTTAAGAAGAAGATTTGCACGATTATGAAATGGATTTGATCCCATACATGGGCTTAAATAAGACAACAAATCTGACTTAGACTTGAAACGTAACACATTTGACTTCATATATATAAAAAGTCGTCAACAAAGTGGCCAAATAAAGATTTAATCAGCGAGAGAGTTGGCACCAACACTAAAACATCAACGTGAGGCATCACCAGAAATGTCGATCACATACTAATCAATGTTTAAATGATGAAATTGGTCAGAAGGTACGGAATCCCAGTAACTAATAGCAACAACGCGTAATTTCAAAGTATAAGCAATTTTATTCAATCATTGGTCACCGTCATGTCTCCTATGCGTAGCTTCCGGGATATTGTGCTCGTGCAGCTGATGCAATATACTATACCAGCAGAAATGACTTGTAGAAGAAACCACGCTTCCCAGAAGCCTCTTGGATGATATAGGGGTCATAACAAATTCATATGCTGACGAAAAAGTATAAAGCTGAGGTAGGAGACTTAATGACTGTTTTTAATGTGTTCGTACGAGTATGGAGAAAGTTTTTGCTTTCCAGCAAAGATTACCATTTTTCAAGTGTAGGAAACTTTCATAGATAAGGTCCCTCGACTTTTTATGATTTTTATAATATAATTTAAAATATTTTCTTTTAATTTTTAAGATAAAAAATTACAAAAAATCCCGCTTAAATATTATTTATTATAACATAATTAAAATATATGACCAAAGTTTTTAAATTTCAACTTCAAAATTGAAAACATAGCAATTAAAAAAAGGAGTAAATAATCTCATTGTCAACTAGTTTTCCATTTTTCCTCCCTCCAAATCATTAGTCACTAATTGACATTTTCTTCTAAAAATTTCTTTCACTTGCTGAGTAATAAAAATTTCTTTGTTTTTTTGTTTTTTTGTTTTTTTAGAACATTGAGTAATATACTTTGATACACTCTTTTAAAACATATTCTGTTAACAAACAAATAAATCAATATGTGAGAAATATTATTACGAAAATGTATTCAAGAAAAATTATAGACTGCGTTGCTTCAGTTTCTTTTCACTTCTCCCATATTGTATGAAGATTTGTGTTTCCACATTTGTTTCCAGATATCCGTTTTGAGGTAATTTGAATAGCAAGAAACCAGTAGTGATTCTCACAAAAGGCAATCTGAAGCACAAAGAAATCAAAAGAGCATATAAAAGCGGAAATAAAAACCATATGACACCATTCTTTGATTGGGGTTTCTGATATAGGCATCGTAAAACTTACAATTCACAGACACTCACTATAAAGGATAGACATCTCAGGTCTTAGCCAACTTTTTATAGGTAGAATCCACAACGCAAACAGCTTTACTGCTACAAGAGATAGAACTTGTTTGAGAATTGTTAACGATAACTCAGAAAGAATTAAGATTGGGTAAAATCTCCATATATCACACATAGCATAATACAATGATAATTTTTGGTAACTGCTTCAACTTGCAAGATAAAATCACTTGGGATAACCAGCTGGTGGGTAGCCTTGTGGAGGATAACCAGAACCTGCTGGTGGGTAACCTTGAGGAGGATAAGCTGAACCTACTGGTGGGTAGCCTGGAGCAGGATAAGCTTGGGGTGGAGGTGGATAACCATAGGCTGGTTGGGGATGGGTTGCATATCCAACAGTGGGAGGATACGGCTGGTCAATCCGAGACATCTGCTGAACTGGGGGAACTGCCATCGGCTGAGGCCCAAACTTGCCATCGCGCTTGTCCATTTCAACCTTGTGCTGTGTCTGCATTAGCAGGCAACTTGCATTTAGTTATCAAATTGCAGTAAGAATAAGAAATCAACAGATTACAGAGTAACAAATCAGGCAATTAGCCTCAACGCAGCAGTAACTAGAAAAAACTTTGGATGACCAACCATAGCAAGTTGATCTCTGACCTTACAACAACTCAGATAAAAAGTAATAGATGCCTTCAAGCAATAGATGCCTTCATGAGTGCACCCTTCAAATATTTAGATGACAATATCATTAACTACCACATCTAGAACCCCCTCTTTATCCACAACTTGGCATTTTTCCACTATGAGGGAGGGGGGAGGTCTGATTCTCTCCATAAATCTCATGACTCAGGCAATGCCCCAACTGCCAATAAATGATCATTGGTCACTTTTCAACCCCTTGGACATCCAGGACTCCAGGAGGTTCCACCCATAATATACAATATTTTTCACCTTGAAGAGAATCAGGATAATAAAGATTAAGATTTAGGCCTGGCCACAAGCTACCATTATGAACTCAAACTAAGAACAGTTATTCAATCACTATTTAAAGGTTTCAAAGCCTTGTAGATGTAAATAGGAAGAGTACTAGTTATAATAAGTTCATGATACAGATAGAAATGTTTTTTTAAGTCAAGCACTATAGTCAGGACAGTTCATGGCTACTGGAGCAAGTACTTTGTAGCTAGTAGCATAGTACAGGCCACCGCAACTTGGTCATAAACAAACATGTGGTTTAGTTGAAACAAAGGAAAATAGACATTTTACAGTTGAAACTAAGGCACTGCCAAATAAAACTTGCATAAATTCCTCTATCCCAAAAATATGGCTTGTTAAGTTGTTCCGCATTAATGTTTTATCTTTGACCATTATTATTAAAAAGCACTAGACTAATTAGAATCAGGCATTGTTTGGATCACCTTATCTACTCATTGGAAAACACATATCCATTTTGGATTATTTCCAAAAAAAATTATTAATCCTTCTAATAGTTCAACCCTGATTCATAAAAAGTAATAAATGCAAGATGAGGATAAAAAGCAGGATGAACCCTTGATAAAGTTCAGTTGGATGCTGGTGGGACTGGGGGTGGGGCGCGAGAGATTGTCTGCATGATAGTCCACATTTTGAAACGAAAGGAAAGGGAGTTAAAAATAAACACAATTTTGATATTTAAAAATTGAGCCTTGTAGGTAGTTATCATAAACTTCCTCTATTTTTTTTTAGCTGCAACCGTTTGACTTTAATATCTTTCACAACTATTGCTTTGACTCCCATTTGTGAATTATTCTTAAGTAAAAACTAGTCATGTAGGATCTTGTTAGATTCATCTCAATGTATAGTTTACAAGATATCAACTTCTTACATTTTTTTTTTTATTTTGTATAATTTGAGATATTAACATGCTTAAAGTGTGCACTGGTAAATGTGTTGAGAAGTGTTGCAACTGAAAAATAGAGGAAGCACTTTGTAGTATAAAATAATGAGTGCAAGTTAGCAAACTTTAAACCATATACCATTTTGAGATAGAGAGCATATAGTTACTTATGTTTCTCCATAGACCTAGAAGAGAGCAGACAACGAAAAGGCCTATTTGAATGAGACAAAAGGAGCATATACTTCAAACATTTAGGGGGAGAAAACAAGCCAAACTTGTATCAAGAACTGAATGGAAGACCCTTTGTTGGTGATGAAATGGTGTATAGTAAGAATGAGAGAGACAACAGTTTCAATTAACACCAGTATTCTATCATGAGTTCATGACAACAGCCATCCAAAACCAAATAGGTTTCCCAGAAACTAAGTATGCAATCAGGCAAACTTAAGCAGGTATGCAGTGAGTAGCAGAGAGAGAACATGCTTTGAATGAAACAAGAATTGCACATAGAGCAAGACATCTCCATTTCTAGC
The DNA here is from genome assembly GCA_026401315.1 of Dysphania ambrosioides. Taxonomy (NCBI): domain Eukaryota; kingdom Viridiplantae; phylum Streptophyta; class Magnoliopsida; order Caryophyllales; family Amaranthaceae; genus Dysphania; species Dysphania ambrosioides. The sequence goes on from CM048663.1 coordinate 16,802,938, forward strand.
CAAATTACAACAAGAGACCAATAATGGGAATGTTGATAATCAGTTACATTTGTTAGGCAGGTTCTGATAGCCAATAGGCTATGATATATCAAACTAACTCATGACAACGAGCTATCGATTGAAAATTTTCATAATATGCTTCACCCTGCTACAATTTCTTGTTAAAGGATATGCTATTGACCACATCCGACAACAAAACTTGCATTCCCACAAATAGGAAATATGACGTATATTCAGAAAGCACTTCAAATTACATGATGTCCAAAATTAATGTAAAATTAGGGGGCTTGTTAAAGGTTGTGATTGCTTACCTGCATACACGCACAGACACTGCAAAACAAGAAAACCAAGTCAGGTGGATATTTGCAAGTCAGATCAGGCCCATCATAGAGAGAATAGGCAGAAGAGACTTACGAGCAGTAAACGATATCAGAAAGGCAATTCAAAATCTGAGATGCTTCTTGAATTTCTTCACTTCCCACAATCATTGCTACTATGGAAAATATGCATGCAATTTGGTTCAGGCAGATCATAAACCCCTACCATAGAAAACATGTTGATAAAAGAGCAAAAGGAAAAAGAGTTAAAAGGACTAATGAAGGAAAAAGAGTGGGGTAAAAGGACTAACAATAATGCAGTTATCACATTGTGTTGTCTGTATGTTGAACTCATCCTGTAACATAAAACGAGTAGAGGCCACAGAGTTCGCAAAGCAACACAAGACCTGTAAATCAAAGGCAGAAAAGATAGTCAGGATTCAGTATGTAATTGTTTCAACCTGCAGCCAATCTACGTACACAAAGAAAAACTGTAGTCAATTAGACAGGAAAGTGTCAGTGGCTCATAGTGAAATTTTTTTATGAAAAAAAATTAATACCGATATGAATAACAAAGGACAATTTTTGTATGTATAGGGATTGAAGTAGTTCAATTTCACACAGCACGAGGCCACAAGAAGTTATTAGCAGAGATACCAGAACAAGAAATAAGATAAGATCAAGTCTGGGATACCAAACAGACAATAAATAGAAGAGGAATGGCAAAGGTTACATCCCATATGCATTATACAAGTCTGGGAGTTGGCGCCTGGTTGCTTGCTTACCATGCCATCCCGGCAGGCTTTACAAAGCCCCCTGACCGAACCATTCAAACTAGCAAGACTTAGGAGGATGTACCAGTTCACAAAAGACAATAAACCTGGTCAACTGAGAGTCTGTTACCATTTGTTTTCATTCCTTTCCCTAGATCATTGTCTTGATGACGTGAGGAATTAAGATTATTCATCCCAAAAAATAAAACTTTATAATAAACCCAACCTCAAAAAAATATCAGAAATTCAGATCCAGCAAACTCATGGAATAGCATAACAAATTAAACCCCAGACAAGGTACCTGATGAAACTAGGGAAGCCACAGAAAGAGGTTTACAGAGAGGTTCTTCGAAACAAAGAACTGCTTCCTCCAAATAAAACCTCTTAGAGGTAGAGGTTGGTTAAGAAAAATTCCTTCTCCAGATACAAAATATGGACATTTTATTATAAGAGAACAAAAGATAGAAGGGGAAGAAAGGAGGACAAAGAGAATCAAACAACAATACCAAAGCCATCCAGGAGATTTTTCAACAACAAAAAACAGGTTTATGAGAGAAGGCAGTTTAGCTTTGAAAGTGGATGCCCTTAGTTTCAATATAAGGAGCTAATAATCAATTGTTTATTTTGAATGTAGATGCTCCAAGTAATAAAAATGCCTTCCAGTCTAAAATCTGTTCATTTTACCTGGCAACATGCTCCAAGTAATCATTCACAACTTCAAATGTCTTCATTGCAACAAAGCCCCCATTTCAAGACACAACATCCTCACCATAAAAACAATACAAAGACCAAACATACTACAAACACCACCAAATATGGCTCCAACTATATTCAGGATCTGCAGAGGTCCACAAATATGAATATTTTCTAAACTTCTAAGGATAAAAGTAATGCTCCCTCCATATAGAAAGAAAAAACGGAAACATAGTAACCGCCTTGCAGGCTAGCAACAGTAATGTTAACCATAAGTATAACAGATCAAGGACAAAACAATGAGGAAAAACTGGGAAAAACTTCCAAGTAATATGGATAACTCTCTTGAATACGACAATATTGCTAATTCAGATTGACTGCCAGATAATAATTCCTTGATAAACAGCTAGTTCAAACATATGTACACTTTCCAGCAGGAAATCATTCTTTAAAGTACAACAATTTTGGAACATATCTTCTTGCAAGGCATTAAACCCAAGACTGCTCCCCCATCCCCCCCACCCTCTACCCCCCATGGGTAATCTAATTGAGATACTCCAGGCATCAAGTATACATAATAACCATTGAAGGATCAAGACATTGCAAAATATTAGAGTTCCTAAGCACTTTCAATGATATGGAATTATCCCAAAAAGAAAAAAATGGAGCCTTGGAGTTTACACCAAGCCTCAGAATATCCTGATCAACTTCATGGACCAAGAGCTAATTCTAGAAATATGGTTCAAGTGCGCATTCAGTATTTACTTGCACATGTCAACCTTATCTTTGTCAAAATTCATTTTGTGCCCAAATGCAAGATGAGAGGCTAAACAGGCTAACACATATTTAGCAACTAACAAATAACTCGCTAAAACTTTGTGATGAAACTTCAGCTGTCAACAGTATTTGAGGAAGAATAAATAGACTGGCCTATTTGACACAAATAAGAGATTGTCATTATTTCATTGATTACCAAGATTTAGTAGGGTCAGGTACAAACTTTTAGTTGCAAAGCATGAGAAAGAAACATGTCTTTGGAAAACAACACTTTAAGCAAGCAATTTATCCAAACTTTCAACCCAATGGAAATAGTACGAAATACTCCCCCCTTCCAATACAAGTCCTAGCTGCTATCCACACTCTCTTGTTAGTTATTTCTTCTCTGAGTACATGATATACCTAATGTAGTGATTCCACCTTAAATTTTTACATACCACAGTAATGATGCCTCTACTTCCCTTAACTGTTATCTATATTTCGAGCAGCAGGTAGCTTCTGCACACATTTAGTCAACATCATGGCTAGATGGAAAAGAAGAAAACTTAACTAGAAAGTAATTGATTGTAAGAACACAATGTGAGAAACATTTCATGGCAGTGGGATAAAGGAAAAGGGAAGGTAGCTACTACCAACCCACTGGTTGTACGCTAGTATTGACCAAGCAAGAAAGAATGGAGGGGAAGATGGAGAAATGAAAAGGACGGGGAAATGCACAAGTAAATCAGGGTTTTTAAATTCTACATGCGCATGAATTTAGCCAGTTAGCCACTATACCTCAGTAGCAAGGCAAAATTCGGGACATTTGCTCTCACCGCACCGACCACTACAAGGCATATAACCTGCACAGCATATATATCTACAAACAATAAAAAAAATGTTAGAATCAACGTCAATAGAAAATACATTTCATTATGGAGAACTTAATAACTATCACTCACCTTGACATATCATTGTAAAGAGCCCGCTTACGCAGCATATATGATACACATGGGGCACTGAAAATATTACCATAGAAAAATCAGCAATGTTAAGTAAGAATATTTTACATGCATAAAAAAATTGAGTTAGATTGAGTTTGACCCGCGCTTAATGAGAATGTATAAAATGACATAACATTAGCCCACTAGGTACTCTAAGAGAAGGGGAAAAACACTAGAAGCCATAGATTTCTATATGCACAGACATGTTACCATTCATAAACTGACACAATCTATTGGTCCCCTTCAATTCTAAAATATTATAAAAACATCTACCTCTCATTTTAGTAATGACCAAACCCCCTATCCCTAAAATTTTTAATAAAAAGATGATATTCCCTTGTTTTCTTTCCTCCCAATTTTCTACCAAGGAACCAAACAATTTGATAAATGAAACCTGTAGCAACTAAGTACTACAATACAATACAAGTTTGGTTCAAAAGGCATTCTTCTTAACCAAACACAGTGATTCAGAGGAAGTTTTAAAGACTTCAGTTGCCAGAACCATATATATTATGATCATGGTGTGTTCCCTTTAGAATTAAAATACATTGCTAGATTGTTATTGAAGTATTTTTGTTGAAACTTGAGATATTATTCAAAAATAATACTATTCTACCATGAAGGAAGGACTTAAGCAATTAACATGCCCTTACAACAAGATTCTGTCCAGAGATCAACAGACGACAGGAGTTTCATCTCCTCTTCTCCATTATGACACACCTCGTCCCATTGTTGTTCTAGGCATGCAATAAAAGGCAGGCAGCTCCTTCAACCAGTCTCAAGTGTCTACTTGACATTGCAAAACATTTACCACAAATAACATCCAAATCTACTCAGACATTTTCAGCCTAATGAGATTCCATCTCACAAATAATTGATGATGGTAGAAACTCAACCTAAATATCCACTTATTTTTGCTCCTCCTCTCCAATATGGCACAACTCCTCCTACAAGTGTTGGTCAATCACGAGACATAAAACAGTCATCTCCTACCACCAGCCTCAAGTATCTACAATTTTAGCCCATCTCTTACTACGCAATAAGAGGCTGTTTGGTTGACAAAATCAAATTTGGGAATTGGAAAATTATGAAAATTTGAGGACGGAGGAGTTTTTTAGTCAGCAACAGAAATTGGAAATTCCACTGGCAATTCCCACAAAACGTGAGAATTTAACAACCAAGTATGGTGCAATTACTTAACTGCCCATTTCTTTAGTCTACACGGGAAATAACTCCCGTTGTATTTTATATTTTACACAAAATTCAATGCCCACATCAAAAGCCTAACAATAGCATTAAACCTGCTTGGTTGACATGAAATACTTAACATTTCCTATGAAGTTGATCACTATGAAATGTTTTGTTTGATTGATGTAGATACATTTCTGGAAAATTTTAACTACTTTTACATTGATTTACTATTTGCAAAAAATTAACTTTATACTTTTGGTAGGTAAATGCAACTGCACCATATATCAAATCATGGGAGTTCCAAATGACAAAGGGGGACTTGGTTATCAAATTTCCATATTTTGTAGGCAATTTCAATAACCATGAAATCGAAAATTCCCATATTTCAAACTTTCTTTGGTTAATCTAGCAACAACACACTTCAAAAAAAATATACTAATTCACGTGAATTCCTATTTCCCATTATTCAAGTCAACTAGACAACCACTTTATTTATTTATTTTTTTTTTTTTTTGGGGGGGGGGGGGGGGGGGGGGGATAGTTGATTTGATTCAAGGCGATGGTGTTGATGATTTGATTAAAGGGAGTATTTATGTGTGTATGGTCACGTGTAACTATACTTAGCACACATAAATATGGAAGATTGGTGGACATAGGGAATAAGTTGGTTTTGCCTATAGAGTTTTCTCCCATTTCATTTGATAGGGTTTTTCTCATTTTAGGCATAAGTGTTTTTTAAACTTTCCTTTTTTTGGTTTTATGGTAATATAAGTTGTGAAAGACATGAAAAAAAAGTATTGGGGAAGCTTTCTTGATTAAAAGATTCAATCTTGAAGATTGAAAATTTTGACTAAGGAGGAAAATTTTTAAGATAGGAGGAGGTGCTTATTACATCTTATCGATGCTTTATTACAACTTCAGTGACATGGCAAGTGACATGGCATGGGCATGGACGTGGCTTCACACATGTGATTGAATATTTAGTGTTTTACTTTAAATAAAATAGGTTAAGAATAGTTAATTTGTAATTTTATCTTTTTAAGTAGGATAAAATTCTAATCAACATAAAATAGTGTTAGAGTTTTGATAGGATTATGTAATAAATAGGTGGCATTATCCTATTGGTTATTAGGTGGTTATAAGGAGTCTTTTTTTAAGTAGTAGTCCTAATCTTAATGTGATTGAAACTCTTAAGCTATGGGTATAAATAGATGTGCACCCATGCTTGGAAAAATCAGATTTTGAACTTGTTTTCTTGTTTTATGCAATAAACTTCGAAAAGTTTATTATTCTTTGTGCGTAGCAAAGATTGTGAACTGGTGTTTCTTTAAGTTCACGTGAGGAAGTGAGAAGAATTGAGGGTATTACTTTAATTAATTCTCTAAACTTTCGCCCTAGATTGTGAGTCTTTGGTGCATTGCTTTAAAAGGTTTCAAATATAATTTTATCCCTTCGTATGAATTAAGATTTTTATACCTAGATTTACATCAATAGTTAATTAACACAAAGAAGTTAAAGTTCATGAGAAATGTATCAAGTCAAATAAACATAAAATAGAAATCAATTTCATGGGAAACCAAATTATTCCATATCAACCAAATAAGGTTAGGATAGTTCTTAGGAATTTAAATTTGTTGTAGGCATTGAAATCCAATGAAATACAATTCCCATAGAAATTGTCAATCAAAGCAGCACTAAGCAAGTGTAAATGACTGAAGAATTTGAAGCCGAAAAGCACAAAAGAATCAGAAAGTATTCAAATCATAATAACTGCAAATACACCATTGTGTTATCAAATTACAAAGCGAACATTTGATCAGCAAAAGTACAAAACAAAATTCAATAATAAGCTGAGAAGTACAAAAATCAATCCCAAATCACAAAGTTCTAAAACAAAATTCATCTAAACACCTACATTTCCAAATTTCAATCATCGCCTGAAACTTAAAACCTATTCACTAATTTGGAACAAATTTCATTCGAAAACGTTCATTTTCAACTTTCCGTAAAAGTAAATTGAAAACCTAATCGGATATCGCCAGTACGTCGGAAAGTCAATCGGTCAATATTTTCCTCCAAAAACACGTAATCTATATAATATCATCAAACAATCACTTAGCAAATCTTGAAATTGAAGCTAACAGCAATAAAAATTAGCGGATTCAAGAATTTACCAGAAAAACGACAAGCAGCAATCTGCAACAAATCACAAAAAATCAGAAATCAGAAACAGCGATCGAAGTACTTCGTAGTAAGGAGCAATACTAAACAAAAATTTCCAAAAAAAAAAAAAAGGGAATCGCATACACGGAGTATCGGCTTGGATAGTGTGGAGGAGGTCGGTGTGCCAGAGATTGCGGTAGTTCTGGCGGACCTCCATTTTCTGAATATACTCCTGCGACACCATTGATGCAGTCTCGGTAAAGCGATCCGGCGAGAATTAGAGGGGACAGATAGAGTAAACGCGAAACCCTAGGATTTGCTGAGCTTGAATGTGGATGAAGGAATGGAGAAATGTGAGGTTTTGAAAGTTTTGATGGGGAAAGTGGAGTTCAAATTTCGTAAACAAACGATATCGAGAAGTCAATGTGAGGTTAACTGACCAGGTTTTTTTTACCGGGTCGAGAGGACATTTTTGTCCTTTGCTCTTTTCTATTTTGGAGTGCTAGTAGTATAATTTTCAAGTCAACACCGAATTAGTACGTGATCTCTAGGTTCTCTGTATTCGTTTAAATGAATATTGTCTGCATTTCTACAACACAGTAATGAAACTTTCTTTGAGAAGTTGATATCTAGAGCGAAAAGTAACAATCTTTTGTATAGAGTACTTCGTATCATTCACATTCAAGTTATTAATTGTAGATTAACTATTTAAATTTTTGTCGATTAAAGATTGTTTGTTCCTTCATATGTTAGGAATCGGATTTCTAATATGTAATCAACCATAAAATTTCGAGTATTATGTCCACCAGGGGGGTCTTACATGTGTGAATTAGAATTGCGTAAAATTTTGTGTTTCAACCATTTATTTTCATTATGTACAAAGAGTAATCAACTAAGTTAGTTATTAGAGCTTTTGGCTTTTTTGACATATTGTATATATTAAATTTGCATATAAAAGTCGATTATTTACTAAGCAACTTGCAAGTATTTTTAACTAATACTCCATGCATCGGTGCATGAATAATAGATCGCACATGGCTTGAGTACCTTTTCAATGAACATAAGCAATATACTTGCATGTTAGCTAATAACTACTCGCTTGCATGGAATTAGCTATTGTTCTAATAAAAAAAAAGTGTGATTTTAACAACTTGAAAATAAATTGTCAAGAACTTTATATTGATCGGTTGTTCTACCTCGTGGATGCGACTCTTGTGTCCAGAAATCAAGATTTGCTGCGCTTTTGAAGTTTTGGAAACTTTGATTTGTACACCATAGTCCGTACTTTGATGTGAAATATTTTGAAAGGTAAATGGACCTAACTAGTTAGAATGAAGAGTTTTATTTGGACTCCTTTCAATTTTCAAATTAGGACTATATACAAGCCTAACCCAACAAATAGCTATGGGCCAATGGATAGCCTATGATTGTTCACTTAGCTTATTCCAAACCTTACTAGCCCAATTAAACGAATAAAATTATTACATTTTCATTTAAATCTTTATAATTTTATATTATATATCAATAAATGCTTGCAAGTACTCACGAACAAATCTATTAATATTGTATTTAATTTTTATTTGTCCAACATTATTATTCAAGTTGAAATATTAGACTTTTATGATCAATTCAGATAAAACAAATGCATGAAAAATGATTATGATGACATGCACATATTTTTTAAAAGAAATCGGTGGCGAAAAATGACCCTAAAATTTAAGGTGATGAAATTGATTGTTGATTTGGTCTAATCTCAAGGTCCTAGTACAATCTACTCTAAAACGAAGGTAGCAATATTTCCACATCTCTCATTTTACCTTCACTAATTCCTCCATCTCAATGGATGCAGATTAATTTAGTTGGTTAAAATTTTGGAGGATAGTATCCAAAGCCTTCTAGTTTAACATTAATTAACACATTATTTTAAGAAAGTTCTAAATCAAGTTTGTTAGCAATGTCATTGTAGGGAAGAATCTTCACTAAAAATAATTGTAATGAGGATATTATGCTAGTTATTATTTCATTGCTTCTAGTACCCAACATTTCAACTCCAAGCCATACCCAAATTTTAAAATGAGATTGGATCCCTAACTTTTCCCCAACTTCAGACGACAAATATAAATAGATCCCCAAAACCCATTAACTACAAAATTGAAAGAAAAAAAAAAAAAAAAAAGAACATTGAAAACCACCTTGATTATCATTCATTTTGAGCGTTGGACCACCTACTTATACTGGGACCAACCCAACCCCCTTCATATTTATGCTCTTCTAGACTTGTAGTAGTACTTTAATTTCTTTAGTCCCCAACAACCCACACAAACAAACATGGAACAATATAAGAGCCCAAAAATAAGGCCCAAAAAATCCCAACACAAACAAAACACCTCTTTTAATTAGCTTTGTTGTACAAAAGCATAGAACCTTGACCTCATCATACATAAATTAGTGGAGCAACAACTAGACGTAGCAAATGCCTACTTTTTTGGTTCTTTAAATAGAGAGCATCGACCCGTCAGTGCACTGGTCCAACTATACCACCAGCCAGCATCACTCTCAATTAAAATAGCACACTCACTCCAACAGATACAGCAGCTGTAGCAACAAGACACAAAAATAAGTTAGCTAGACGAAATTAGTTTTGCCTTGTCTTTCCTTTTGTATCCTATTTCTTCTCTCCTTCTTCCTTCCTTTCATGCCATATTTGGTTTGATCTGAAAACAAACTCACTGACATAAAAGATTAAAGAAAAATGTCATCTGATATGTTTGTGTTTGATGAACCATACTACTCTCATTTACAAGCAAACATGATTTCTCCTGAAGATATCTCAGGGAACAACTTCTTCACTTCTGACCCCATTTCCACTCTATCAGATTCCTCCATTGACAGCATCTTCCATGAATTCTCTGATGATCACAACAACAGCGGCCGCAACAACTACCAAACCACAACCACATCAGTCACTACCACTACCACAGCAACACAAATTTCAGTGGATGAAGTACAATCTCTAGCCCACACCCTATTCACCAATTCCCCTCCCCGTCATCAACTAGAAACACTCTCCCTCCAACAACAGCAACAGCAAAACCAAATGAGTAGTCTAGGAAATGTGTTCAGTAGTGAGAATTACTCTGTTGTTTCAGAGAGTGTGAAATCAGAAGATTTTCAGGTGGGTTTTGACTACCCACCAAGCAGCTACAACTCTTACTTTCTAAGCAGTCATAATAATTATAGCAACAGCTATGATGGTAATGAAAGTATGCTCAAGTTTATGCAAAGAAGTTACAGCAGTAACTCATTTGAAGGGAAGCCAAGTTTTCAGTTCCAACCCAAGTTTAACACTCTCTTGGAGGTCCAAACTTTTTGTCCTGAGCTCGAAAATGGGCAAATGAGACGGGTTTGTAGCACTGGGGATTTACCAGTTAAGCCTAGCTTAGCTTGTTACTTAATTTATTTTTAAAACTTCAGTATATAGTTCGAAATGTGATTATATACTCTGCTTTATTAAAGGTACATTATTTTTTTTGTATTAGAAGGTGGGAAGAGTATGTTCATCTACAGCAAGTCCATTATCAGGAGGAAGAGCAGACGGAAATATGATGGAAGAATCAAACTTCAAGGTAGGAAAGTACAGTGCGGAAGAAAGAAAAGAGAGGATCGACAGATACAGAGCTAAGCGTACTCAACGAAACTTTAACAAGACCATCAAGGTAGGTACATACACTTCGTTACATCACATGAGTACCGCTTTTGTTGACACATTACTAGTTAAAAACTTCAGATTACGCTACTATTATTTCTGGACTAACATATCATAGAGTAACATCTTATGCATAATTTATTCTTTAACAAAGTATTTGTTGAACTATATGATTAGTGTTATATTATTATATTTTTGTTGGGGTGGCAGTATGCATGCCGAAAGACGCTAGCCGACAATAGGCCAAGAGTACGTGGCAGATTCGCTCGGAACGATGAGACTGGAGAGATTCCGAAGCCCACCTGTTTTAATCGTTATGAAGAAGATGATGATGATCTTTGCTGGGTAGTTTTTCTTTTGCTTTTCTTTCCTCGGTTCCTTTTTTTTTTTTTTTTTTGATTGTGATTATTTTTTCTTCATGCATTTAGTCATTGGATTAGGACAATATGATAACATATTAGTCAAAGTAATTGAACATATATGGAATATAGAAGGAAATTAATATCTATATAGTTGTAATATCTCTTTGCATGTTCTTTTCCTCATCAATAAGAATTGAAGTGGTTGATCTCTTACTTATTAGATGCCAATTTGATGAATTCTGAATAATTAGGTATCACTCATATAATGCATGCATCTATATGTTTTTATACTACTTTTATTCGTTTTTTTAACGCATAAAGGTAGTGATGTAGATATTTTTCGTGCTTAAGCTTCCATTGTATACTCCACAGCATCTATACATGTGATTTATCAAGGGTGTGATGGTTAGTAATACATCTAACCTGCCCATTCAAAGCCTGTTATAGTTGTTCCTTGTTGTTTTAGGCTTACCTCGGCCCCTTGAGTTTAATTATCACAAGTACAACCTTTGTTCCCTTTATTTGCCTCATCTTTCATTATACGTTTTTTAAGGATGAAGAGAAAGTTAATGAGAGTAAATATACATAAAAACCAACTTTTTGAAAAATAATTATGCATATAATGACTTAGTTGTTGGGCCATCCATGGTTATTCACCCAAATAATCTTTAATATAGTTTAAGGTAACTAAACTGAGTTTAAGAAAATGGTACATACACCTTTTTAAAGAAACGGAATAAACTTTTGAAAACAGCCAAATAAGGGCAAAGGGGCAAACAAAAGGAGACAGATAGAGTACTAACTAAAGAGTAAGGATATATATATTTCTTGCTACCTTGCTAAGTAGTACTCCTAGTAGCTAGTGATTCTAAATGCCTCAAATTTTAGAAGTCCATTTCTCATGGATGCATGTACGGTGCTCTATATATTTCCCTTACTAGTTAGGCAACTAAACACGACAAATCTGTCCATTTATAAGTTGTACAGAATGCTAAGAGTCATAACACTAGTAGCTAGACCTGAATATGAGATGCAACCTACAACTTTAAGATAACTCGTAAAGTCTGTAGGGAATTCTTTCATCATTTCTGCTTTACATCATCTGAGATCTTTTGATTGTGAAGCTCGTTTGCATCTTTATGCTATGTATTCCACAAAGGAATATTTGCTATATTCAGCATGACAATGATTCTCTTTATGCTTAACTTTATGTAATGGTAGGGGTTAACGTTGTACTTTCATATTACTAATTTGACAGGTAGATAATTTGCAAGAAGAAGACGAGGAAGGAATATTAGGTAGAGGAGGGGGACGGTTCCTGAACAGTTTTGGAGCTACTCATCACTTTCAGTATTGTGGTTATCGATGATGCTGCCGCAGTACAGAAAATTTTAAGCTAGTAAAAACTATTTTTTTTAATATTATTATTATTATTCATAAAAAAAAAATGGGGTAAAAATTTTAAAAGTTGGGTAGTTTTAGGTCAAGACAACTGATCAATTGACCTTGTATTAAAGTCCCCAAAATGAAAGGTGTAACAAATACAGAGAAAGGGGCTTTAAATAATGTCACAGAAAAGTGGGTAGACTAGCTTAATTTTTCTGATGCAGTTTGTTGGGGATCATATATTATAAAAGAAAAAAAATACTAGAAGTGGGAAGAAAAGCTTGAACAGCAGTAATTTCTTTCAGTATTCTTTATTTGTTGTTTGACTGCTGATTTTCTTATGCTCCATTTAACTAGGGAGGTACCCATCTAGCTTAGGTCACTTCCACAACTCACAACTACCTGCACAGAAGCATTTGCTGCTCATATGATCATATCCCCCCTCCTGGACCCAGAGTCCCTGATCTTTCTCCAAAAACTTTTACCCTCTTGTTATAATTCTGACCAATTTGTACATAGACAGTGATTTCAATAATAATTATAATTGCTAGTCCAAAGTATTTATGTTACTCATTTAATTTCTTATGTTTGCGGTTGGGACCCTGTCAATTATTATTTATGTCCAGCCGCACGTATAAATTGTACGTAGTATATTGGTGTTGCAACTACCTTTCACATATGAGTTATCGCTTTATTAGATTAAGAGTATCTCTTACTATAATCAATTAATTTAGAAGTGAATTGATATTGAGATTATTCTAGCTTGAGTTTCAAATTAAATGGATATTTCTCGTATCCTAATTAGGGCTGAAAACGAGCCGAGTCGAGCTTGAGCTTGAGAAGTCGTGGCTCGGCTCGCCTGAGATCCATAAACCTCGGGTTTAGGCTCGTGACTCGCCGGGTTTTAAAATTTGAGCTCGGTTCGGCTCGGTATAAGCTTGTTACTTGGCTCGGATTCGCCGAATGCTTATCCGAGTAATTAAACTCGATTATATTTAAAGATTGGTTTCAACTACGCCCTTAATTAAGCTCGGCTCGTTTAGGCTCGTCGAGCCCTCGAGCTCGCCTAATTCCGAGCTAGAGCCGAGCATTAGGCGATCCAATTTCGAGTAGCTCATAATATCCAATCCTAATCCTTATGACAAAGTAATAGTACCAAATATAGTTTTTTTTTTTTGGGGAATGAGAAAGAAACCAGAGAAAACGGAAAACAGATTTAAGCACTCATTATATGTTTGGTAGCTAGATTGTGTGCTTTGCGTACAAGAACTTTACATACTTTAAAACATGTGAAAAAACTAAAATTTAGAGCTTTAAGTCTAATATCTTCAACCAACGTCTTTAATTCCTTGGGGGGCTAGAGGGAAAAGTGAGGGCTGCAATTCCCAGAGCTCTGTTTATACGGATGAAGAATGCTTCTACTTACTTAAGTGGAATGGTGAAGAAAACCACTATTTCCCCATCCCCCTCATTCCTACCATCTCCATTCTGAAAAAAACCATCCAATACCTGCTTCAATGGAGAAATCGAGTAACTGAATATAGTAACTACTAGCTAGATTCATAATGATCAGACGAATGCCACATTGTTACTATTTTCTCTAAAAAAAGTGGTCTAACAAGAGTGTGAGATTGTCTTTGATGTTTGCCCAAGCAATTCCTAATAGGGAATGAAAAGATGGTCCGACACTGAGAAAGAAGAATGTTACGTATTCAAATCTCCAACACATGGCTGCGATAGTGATGCATTACCTTACCCATCCCATCATCCTTCAAGACATCATTTTACTTTCGGACGTATCTGCCTTACCAACTTTGCTAATGATTATCCTGGATTTTCCACAGAGAAATTTGATGATATATTGGATTGCTATTACATCTCATACTAAGTAAAATGTACCAGCCGCCTTGACACACGACAGGATGATCCAGTAATATCTCAATTGTTTGCTGGTTGGCCTTTTTTGGGCATGTTTGACAATTGTAATAAAATCAATTAAACTTAATCAGTTGTTTTAGAAACATTTAAAGTTTTTTTTGGGGGGCATGTTTGATAATTTCACTACTTAGGTATCGAGTCAGTTTTTACGTGTAGTTTAAAATTGTGATTATCTGAAATATATGTAATAATAACGCGTATATTTTATGTAGTATGGGATGAATTTTTCTTATTTTTTGACAAAAACGGTTAAACTTAATTAATTAGTTGGTTTAGTGACCAGTAAAGTATTATGAATGACTTTAATTTTTAATTGTATGTCATCAAATTTGCTGCTTAGAGTATTAAAGTTTTCAAGTTTACTTTACTGTTTTTGTGACATAATGTGGTGGTTAAAAGTTTTATTCATTAAGCTTGAGGTTGTAGGTTTTCATAGTGGTGTAAAAAAATGTTATTTACATCCTTCAACATATATGGACCTTTAAAAAAAAACAAAACAAGTAAGCTAATAAGTCATTTTTTTTAGAGAGAAAACTAGCCGTTTAATATAAGGGTATTTTGGTCTTTTCATAATTTTTTAGATTTACACTTTCATTTTCATTCCAAACCTCTCCAATTATGAAATTATTGACTCATTAAATAATTGAAGATCTTAAATCCCTCCTACTCACTTCCTGTCTTCCGCCCTCTACTATTGCTATCCAAATAGAGAAGAATGGATCTCTCCTTTTGGTTTTCCTTCCTTTCCATCCCTTTCTCATTATCCAAAAAGACTGTAAATCTACAATTAACAATATGTAAGGTGCTTCTTTGAGCTTTATATTGAACATAGGGCTCTTGTTAGAGTATCCCACACATCAATGCATATATATATACCTCACACATGCGTTCGAGCCCCTCAACCATGCACACACCAAGCAGCTTTATGTAATGCAATATGCAGTATATACTCCCTCCATCCCCTAAAAATTTCTCTATTTCTATTTATATAGTTAAAGTTTATAAAGTTTGACCACAAATTTTCATCATGTTATAAGAAATAATATATTCAAGTGAGATCTTACTGGATACATCTTAACGTAAATTTTTATTATGTCAAATTTATATAATTTTTTGCCTTACATATTTGGAGATGAAAATATTGAAAGTCGCGTATTGGAGACCGTAAAAAAAAGTCAAATGAGGTAATTTTTAAAGGATAGGGATAGTATTGTCTTATATCCTTTTTGGTTTTAGCCTAAAGGGAATTTAGAGAAAATATAAGAAAAGGTAAACACTAAAATGAGTTTTCCATATTTGCCTATATGGTCCTAGAAATGATACGAAGTATTGAAAATGATAAGAAAGCTCCCTTTAATAATTTTCACTTTCCTTTCCTCTTTGATTTAAGGAATTTAGGAGGAAAGAGAAAATTAATGTAAAATCATTTTCCTTCCTTCCTTTAAATCAAATGTTGGAAAATAAATCTTGACTCCTTTCTATTCTCTTCCCTTGTTTTCCATCCTCTTCCCTTAACTAATTTTGTACCAAACAAAGCTTTATAGTCCCTTTTCACAAATATATTGTTGAAGTCCCTTCTCACATATTAATATTTTGTAATTATTTATTTTATTAAAAAAACCATAATAAAAATATAAAAGCTTCAAGCAACTTGTATGGCCAAAAGATCCATACAAGAAATTTTTATAGTAAATTCAATTTCATTTATAAATTTTCATCAAACGTCTACAAAAGAAATATAAATTGACAAATATAAAACAGATTGAATCAAGTAAAGGTATATTCATTCATCAAACTACAACGTACAGTTGAAAAGAGCTGACAACGTAAAATATATCATATACATATCGTTGGAATATAGAACTATTTTTGAGAGATGCTCTAATGATTTATTTAAGCCGTAAGCTAAAAATTGGACGGTTTTCATTTAATTCCATCGGATTAAATCCGAAAATTAGTAACTTGTCGCATGAGTCCTTATCAATGAATCAAATTTACAGAAGTCCACTGGGTTAAAGCCAATAGAATTCAACCAATCACCTCATCCATAAAAGTGAAACATTAGAATCTGAATATATGCATTGTTGTCACCAACAAGATTCAGATCAGAGACCCCTCAAAACACTTACAATTCTTTTAGAAAGCCAACAGAAAATCCATGATATATTTTAGTATTTACTAGCGTACATTCTCCATTATTTGCATAATTTTGGACAATATTTTATCAAAAACTTATACTTATTATACTACTTGTTTATGTTTTGACATGGGCAGCGCACTAATAATTTGACCAGAGCACTGCACATCACATCCTTTTTTTGGCCTATTCGTATTTTTCCTTTTCTAGATGCTCGCCTATGTAAGAATGTTTAGATGACAGAAAAAATTCCATTTCCTATTTAAGTAAAATTTCCCAACATCTAAGTAACTAAACCACTTTAAAACGAGAAGGATGAAAAGACATTTTAACTCTTCATATTCTAAATCCAACGGATGATATTTTACGTATGTATAATGACTCTTTTTTAACTCATATATATATATATATATATATATATATATATATATATATATATATATATATATATATATATATATATATATATATATAACTTTAAAAGCTCTTATAAAAAAAATTATCATTTCTATAACTTTGTCCAATAGTTTTTCTCTCATAAAGTAAGAAAGTTTTACTAAAAATAATTTAATTGGAAATGTGTATGAATCACTCTAAAATAAAATCAACCACTATGAATTGATATACAATGTCCAATAATAATTAAAAAAAATAAAAAAAGTGACTCGAATAGACTGTCACCATTAAAAAGCTGGGTTTTAAAGTGAGTTTTAAATATATACAGTGCGAATTAAATATATTTAAAACATATTTAAAACATTCGTATATCATCGCTAAGTTTGGAGTTATTTTCAATTTTAATATACTGCATTCGTATGTTTTCAAACATTAATTAACCTTAAAAATACTACGTAACAAAAAGTTGATATACAGGTGCGAATTAGTATGTTCTCGTACAGAAATAAACATATAAAAAGTCCTCATGAATTTGATGGTTTATGTGGACAGACTCTCTTCCAACATGGACTTGTTTTTGAGCTTATAAAGATTTACGGTATTAGTAACTCAACATCAAATCTTGTTAATGAAATAGTTTCTATTGTTGGTACACGTTGGTTTACATATATCAGAATTTAGAAAGTATTATATAACACGAGTTATTGTGTCAACAATAGAAGTGACCTCTCAATATAACAAAAATTACAACTCAACACAAAATATGTCAATCTTTATCGGCTTTAAAAGATAATTTTTATTATATAAAGGAGAGACTTTATTGTATTTCACTATTCCATATGTATATACTTTGTGTACACATATAATGTACATCGACATAATACATGGAATTGCAATAGTAACGAGGAATTTAATTAGAAACAGATAATACAAAGCGAGTCTTGAATAAAGAAGATCAATTAGCACGAATTATTCAGAGAAAATGATGTTTTATTCCTTTTCTATATTTTTATGGAGCGTTTGGAAAATGATATTTTGACTTTGCCAATAAGGGAAGAATTTCCACTTTCCAAAGTTGTATATTACCCTCCAAATTGAGCTTGCAAATCACTTGGAAAAAACGACCAAAAGCACTGTATTGTTTTCTTTTCGATTAAAAGTTTATGTCATCTTTTGAACTCTAAAGAAAGCCTTTTACCTTTAGCAGCTCACTTTTTAAGATACTCCTACTCAATATAGTTACCAGTTCCTACAAGTGATAAGTTCTATAAAAAAAATATTAACTTTATATTATACATAGACTATCAAAATAATATAAACTTTATATTTCTGGTAGGATTAGAGATATGAGTGTTATAAATAATAAAAATAGACTTGTGTGATAGGATAAATAAAGATAAATTAGACAAATTTAATTGTTATAAAAGAAATAAAGTAAAAAAGGAAAAGATTTTATAGCTTACTCTTTAACGAAAAAAAGAAAGAACTTTGTAAAATGAAGAGTAGTAATGATAAGTAGTCATTGCACCAATTGAAAGAAATAAATGACCGTACTCCATAAAGAAGAGAAGTAATTTGAATTATGTTGTGATGTTGTCTATTCGAGATATTTCTTTTTAATCTATCTTATAACAAAATGATAGATAATGGGTTAATATTATTTTTGTAACATATGACAGACTCTCTTAAAATCTAAATACATTAGAACTCTGATACTATGAAAATGATTAAACTCCTTGATTAGAGTGTTATGCATTAATCAACTATATATAGTAGATTACAAGTGATCTATTAGAGTTCTAATGAGTATGGTCTACCAGAGTTCTAATGTATTTAGACTTCAAGAGAGTCGATCTATCATATGTTACAAAATATCATAAAATTATCCAACATTATTTTGTATGAAATTTGTTAAATATGTAAATTACGTGTAGTATCCTTACTTTGTCTCGAAACTTTAAAATTATCTAACATTATTTTGTATGAAATTTCTTAAACATGTAAATTACGTGTAGAGAAGTACAAGTTACTTTATTTGTCTCAAAATTTTAGATTAAGTGGAATAAAGTAGACCCTGATATTACATTGATAAATGTGAATGAAATACTCCAAAAAAGATTTTGCCTTTACTAAAAAAAGTCACTTAGTTAATTGAGTATTCATAGATATAGCTTGGAATTGATCTTCCGTAAGCAATTACAGTAGCCTAGCGCCCTAGCTATCACTGTCACTGACCAAGTAGACAATGCTTGACCTATCCCTTTCTTACAGCTGCTAATTGCTTAAGTGTAATGGTACTTATTATAAGGCACTAGCTTCAAGGCTTCAATGAACGAGTTGCACAATGCACTAGCTCTTACTCCGTATAACTTAAACATAAGTTTTGCCTTTAATTAGATACATGGAAGAGCAAGGGCGATACAAAAGTATGAAAGTAACGATGTCACTGGCCGTGCATGGGTGTGCATTGCCGGCTGGTGATGCCACAAGGTTTTTATGGGGGCTCATTGGTTGCTGGGCAACAATCTTCCACTATAGTTCGTTTTTTGAAAGGTTTTAGGGAAATTTTTTCTACTTTTCCTCCACAATAACCACCTCTACAACAGATTACTAAACCTGCTTACCTAATTTTTTTCCCTATAACTCAGACCAAGAGGTGTGCAAAGAGCCAGGCCAAAATAAAAGGCAAAATAAAAGGCCAAAATAACCCCCTCTACAACAGATTACTAAACCTGCTCTTACTCAGAAGATGTTGTTTTCAATATGGCTAAACGGATTAAGGCTCACATTAATCAACGCAATTCTTAGTGGGATACTAGAGAAATTTGAGTTTGAAAGGCATAAGGAAATGAGGAGGCAAAGAAAATTGGAATTAGAAGAGAGAAATCTTCAAATCCAAGAAGAGATTATGCGATCAAAGATGCAGAAGATATCCTATGTTGCTAGTGTAGAGAAACTTAAGGAGAATTTTCTTGTACAATTTTATGAGTATTATCTAATAAATTTTCAAATAAAGTTCGTAAGTTTAATTATTTAGTTAAGTGTCATTTCATGTTTGTTGTAATTTTCAGTCTTTATTAAAGTTTCATGTAAATTTAGTTTTTTTTATTTTTTTTTTTTATGTTTCACTGTAATATTAACTCTTTATTTTCCTTATATTTTAGTGTAATATTTAGTCTCTGTTAAACTTGAAGAAATGTTTTACTATTTTGTCTTATGTATTTATCAATAATAATTGAAGTCTATATCAAATAATTATACACAGTACTTTTTATCAGTCAATTATCATACTTTTTATCAATCAATTTGTAAGTTAAACTGAACAATGTTATTTGAAAAAAAATTTAGCTCAAGTTGTGCATTAGATAATCTGTATGTTGAAATAAGTAAATTTTGTTGACAAAATTATAATCAATCACTTACCAACTATATTATTTCGGACCCCTCCACCTCAAACAAAACCTACTACTAAAGATGATAATGTTGTTGTTCGAATGGATAGAAATCGTGAAAAATGGCATAACCAATTATTTAGAAATTACTTTGCATTTCATCTAGTGTATATGTCAATAAGTTTTGATGGAGGTTTCAATTGAAGAGACCTCTATTTTCTAGGATATGATCATGAATAAGGTGGTGGAAAATGATGAGTTCTTTCAACAAAGGCAAGACACAACTACAAGGTTAGGGTTATAAGAATCACAAAAATGCAATGCAGCAATGAGAATGTTAACATATGGTTTGGCAATGGACACGGTTCATGAATATCTTTGTAGGGTGATACAAGGGCGTGAAATCTCTTAAACAATTTTGTGAAAGAGTTTTCTAGAAATTTCAAGTTGAGTACCTACGACGTTTGACAAATCTACAAAATATTCATTATAGAAACTAACAACATGGGTTTTTAGGCATTGCTGACATAATTGATTATATACATTAGGAGTGAAAGAATTTTCGTAATGCGTGGAAGGTCAATATTGCTAGAGAAATAAGAACCCAGCCCTTATTCTAAAAGTCATTGGGAATGAAGATGTAGTGACCTTAATAATTTTTTTACCATTATCTTGTTTTGAGTGATGTTTTGCAATGTCAAGCATCTCCTATAAATTTTAATGTTAGTGGACAAGATTATAATTTGACGTAATACTTAATAGATGGTATTATCGTAGTTGGGATACTTTTGTACAAAAATTTACCCATCCTTTAACTCCAAAGTAAAAACTATTTGTTGATTGCCTAGTTAGCACGCATAAAAATATTGAACATGCATTTTGAAAATATTTAGATATCTCTATGATTTCGAGATTTACCTATCAGTTTCTTAAACATGATTTGATGGAGCACATTTGACAAAATTATGGTCAAAACAAGACAAAAAATATTTAAAGATTAGTTTTTTTTTTTTGGTTTTTTATACATGATTTCTAAGATTTCAGGATTAGAAAACTTTTTTAATTTATTGTTGTACTTCAATTTGATTTTTTGATACTTTAGTTTTCATACCGTTCTATTTATTTGATGTACCATTGTTTTAATTGACTAATGTAATGCATTATCAGTTTTATTCTTTTTTTCTATGTTCTTTGAAGTGCAATTCGTAATTTTAATGATATGGATTAATCAAAGTAAATAAATAAGAGTAATTAAGTCATCGTTGATTAATAAATAAATATTTAGTCATAATAATAACTATGAAATGATTATTGATAAATTAGTGTGGTTATATGTATAGAAAAATGATAATTTATTATTTATATTAGAAATTAAAAATTATGTAAAATAGAGAAAATATGCACTAGTAGAGAAATGTCTAAATATTGCGGTTTTCTAGCTTTAAATATTGTGGTTATTGATATGAAGCGCATATAGGCGAAGCACATGGAAAAACAACAAATGTTGTGGTTTTTTAAACGCAACAATAAAATAAACATATGTTGTGGTTATTCCAAAAACCGCAGCACATATAACTCATAAATGTTGCGGTTTCCCCAAAAAACCGCAACATTAATTTTTTTAAAAATAAAAATAAATATTTTTTAAAAAATAAAAATAAAATATTTTTTTATCAATAAATATTGCAGTTTTTTAAAATAACCGCAACATTTACTACCATAAATATTAAAGGAAAATTATTTTCCATAAGTGCTACGGTTTTCTGAAAAAACCACAGCATATGTTAACATATATATTTAAAAAAAGTTAAAAAAATATTTTTTATTGAATATATGTTGCGATTATTTAATAAAACCGCATCATTTATTTTTATATGCAGTATTTAAGTGATATTTTATTTTTAATTTTTTTTATATTCTGGAAATTATATTTTCTACGGGTTTCTTAAAATATTGCAGCATATATATGTTAAATGTTGCGGTTATATAAGAAAACCGCAGCACTTATATATCAAATGTTGCGGTTTTCTTAAATAACTGCATCATATATTTCTTTTTTTTCTTTGAATATGGGAACCCACTCCTCAATTTAGGGAACTGATGCCAATATGAGAACATTGCTGCCAAAATATTTATGAAAATGTGCTAACATATTTATTTAAATTCTCACAAAAATGTTCTTAATTACAAATCTAACCTAAGCTACTTGAATTGGTCTTATAAACTAATTTATATTAACAAGAATAGAACAAACCTAACCCAATGCTATAATATATACAAAAAAGAAAGGTCTAACCTAATGCTATATAATTAGATTTAACCCTAATGTATGGTATAATATGTAAAAACAAATGAGAAGATCGAGCTAGCTACCTAATTATAAATATTGTCTGGCCCCAATGAAGTATTTTGCCCATATTTCCTTAATCTCCATCAGCTCTTCAGGTGAATATGTCATTGTTCTTTGAATTTCCTGAGAGGGTCAGAAAAGATAGATTTAGTATTACAATTAAAGAATATATCTACAAAACAAGAACTTTAATTTCAAGTGTAAATTTTGGCAGAGTTTCCTCTATAATTAGGCCTATTCCATTTTTTATAAGTACTTGTTTTCACAATCATTATAGTCCAACACATTTCACCATATTCACAACCCAATTCACCATTAAGAACACAATTACAACTCCATCCATCCATCCATTCACAACACAATTCACCATTCACAACTCCATCCATCCATTCCGAGCTATCTATAGCTAGATCGCACAAATTAATTATGAAACAGAAGAATCATACGTACCATTGAAAGATCCTCACAAGTAGCATGGTTGTGGGAGATGTCAAACGTAAAACTCTTAAGAAAGTAGCCACACTCCGTGTTTCCTTTTTGCTGAGGACACTGTATTTGAAAAACAGATAAAATGTAAATTAAACAGATCTAATCCAATTCTAAGGCAATAAAATAGTCATATGATTCAAAATAGGGATACCTAAGCTGGAATTCAGTTCAACTTTAGTCTTGTTTGGTGATCAGACTGAACTTTATAGCTCTTGAAAGCATTACATTTGAAACAAAAAAGAGTAGAATCAATAACTATACTCTAATTTTAACTCTTGTAAATGAAATAAAAGATGTATGTAACAAATACTTAAGTATTTAACACATCCATAATCTCTAAATTACGTTTTCTTTTGAGAGGATAAAAAAACGTATACTGTCCTTTTCTCTAAGAATAGAACAAGTAGTATCTAGTGACGCCTACAAAATGATCGGTAAATGGTTAAAATCCAAACATATTTATACATGAAAAAGCTTACGGTTAGAAGTTCATACCTTTCATGGTATGGGCAGAAGATGAAACGCTTGTTATGGTATCTGGCCATTGAAGATACCAAGTAAGAAGTGAAAAAATCTCGGTCGTTGTCAATCATGGTAGCAGAGATCCTAGAAAGGCACGCAAAACCGAAGGATCCTATAATTATTTTTTCAAATAACAACACACATTTAGTCACAAGAACGAATCAAAAACACATAATAGAGTAGGAACTATATGCAATGGTTAGGTATCTCACATCATAAACATTTGGATCACATATACGTTCAACTTGTCTCTAGTGAGAAGCTGAGTGACATCCTCTTCTACGACCATAATGTCCTGGTCCTATACGTACCCGAATGTCATCTTCCCACAAAGAAATAAGACGAGGTTATCTGGTGGACGTCTCGACAACTGAGTCCTCATTTCTCGACAATTGTCACCGAGATGACTCAAGGCCATCTCGGTGAGATCGGTTCGGGCGACGTCCTTCTTCACGGAATCAGTTGTCTCTTGACCGCTGGCAACACCTTTAGTTGCGTCCTTCTTTCTACCCGTACCTCTTGGCTGATTAAAAAAATTCAAAAATTCAGTGAGGCGAAATACATTAGTATAATATAATATAACTTAAAAGGTTTTCATGCATTTACCTCGATCGTCAAGAGCCGAACTAAGTACTTCGGCCACTGTGTAAAGGTCTCGTAGGCTTGCTCGAGCCTTTTGATGAAGGCAGAAGGGACACGAACAGGAACATCCTTATATACCTTATCATAGTTGTCGATGTTGACCTTTATATACCTCCAAATGAAATGCAGTGGATTAGGAAGAGACTTCCTTCAAATCTGGCAGAGAGAAAGAGAGGGCAACAAAAGCTTCTTCAATGGAGGACTCGTCACTAGTGGGAAGAGGAAGAGGATTTGAAAAATTCAACACTTAGGGTTTATGGGGAAGGAAATGTGAGGGATTGAGATAATGGGTTTTGAATTTAGAGAGAAAATATTTGAAAATTCGTGGAGGATTGGGGTTAGGTTTTAGGGATGCTTTGAATATGGTTTGAGAAGATGAGGGAGTGTCTTTATTTTGCTTGCTGGTGTATGTAGTGAGTGATGGTACAGATGGAATATAATTGAAATAAGTGTTGCGGTTTTCTAATTAACCACAACACTTGAAACAATAAGTGTTGCAGTTAATTAGAAAACTGTAGCATTTATAACTAATGTTGCGATTTTCTAAGTAACTGCAACATTTATTACTACGCTATATATTAAACCAATCAGTGCTTCGAATTTAAAATAACCGCAACATTTGTCCCGAAGAAATTAAATAGTTTTCTACTAGTGATGGTGAGATATGGTGCGAAACAGGTTAAACGGTTGTGAAGAGAATTGTTATTTATTCATTTATGGGATAAAATTTTGACATTCAAGGTATTGGGTGAGAAATAAAAGTGGTAAAAACAGTGTGATGAGGATATTTTTTTTTCTTAACCATAAAAAATACTATAACAAAGTAGATGCTCCATCTTGGTACATGCATTTATATTTTTAATCTTGACTTGCAATATATCTTGTTGTACTGTTTTTGATTATTTTACTTAAGAAGTATTATTTTTGTTGACCTCACTATAATAAAAAGTAGCTCTATTTCGAACATCTAAATAATCCTTTATAAAACTTATTAATTTAAGTTATAATTGGAATGTACCTAAATTTGAACTTTATAAAGACAATTGTTTTTTTTTTTTTTTTATGTATACGCTTTCCCAATAGGTTTATAGTAGTATAAATTAGACTAGTACTTCATCTAAGCTACATCATTTAACCTGTCGAGATTCACTTCATTCTTTTTATTTTGAAAACAAAAAATCAAGCTAAAATTCCAAATTAAAAGGAGGTGCACAAGGTTTGTGTTAAATAATGTTAAGACATATTAAGATTATATTATGATATAGATTGTTTATGTTAGAATTGATTCCAAAATGATAGAATATGTGCAGCTTGTATGATACTCAAGGGTACATATTCTTAGGATATAAGACAACCCTTTCGACAAAACGTTTACATGATATCAGAGTTATACCCACGGTTAAGGCATATGCTAGATTCCGTGTCAAATGAAAACGATCTCATATCTAAGAAGTAAAAACCTTTGGCACCATGAAACATAAAAAATGAGTGGATAAAAAAATCTCAAACGTGAGAGGGATATTTGAAGCTCTAACTATTAATAAAGTAAAAGAGGTATTCACTATATAAGGCCAAAAGATTACTCCATTTATTATCATGTGATTTTAAGGTAGAATCCTCATAGGCCTTGTAAATTAGACTTTCTCTCCCTTAGACGGATACAACTTAATATGGTATAAAAGCTTTTACAAACAGGATTGTATCTCAAGAGTTCCTCTCAATCCTATGGATAAAGTATGCTATGAAGTACCACTTAAAGAGAAGGCGACCCTATACTATTCTCCCGCACTTCATCATACAATTGCAATAGGCCTGAAGTCCTGAACCTTCCTTGCCTTACCATTAAAGCTACAAAAAAGTAGCACAAAAAACAACTAAACAACCCCTTATTACTCTAATTAGAGATAGTCATGGTATATATTCCTTCTTTTACATCCTAACAACCAATACAAAGCTAATCATATAGAGCTAATACAAGCACAAAACATGACACATATCATTCTTATGATTGATGAAACTTTGCATCTTGTAATAAAAAAAAATAAAAAAAATTTCTTTATATAAAGTTGCAAACATTTCTCCGCGTAGGGATCCTCCAAGAAATGCCTCTTTTCGCCTCAAATTTCAGATATATTGATGCTCTAATAATATTGTAGAGTAGATAGCTTTAGCAGTAGCACAGATGTCAGAGTGACGCAAAAAGCCAACTCACTGAAGCATCTTTTAAGTATAAGAGTCGTAAAATCATAGAGGAAGAATTTTGAAGACCGAACCTTCTTCACCGAGTTAGTGAGTTACCTCTCTCGAATCGCTTTTATAATATTGGTCACCCTTTCTTCGGGTTCTTCCCCATTTTTACTGTACATGATTACTTGATCCAGTTAAACTGTCAATCGTATAGGCCGTAATTTTTTAGTAACTGAAACAATACTTGGCAGATATACGAATTTTACGTATAGAACGAATGCCTACAGTTGCTCTACCCTCCATTGCGTGATAATGTAGATTGGCCTTGGTAGCTAGGTGCATGAACAAGGTGTCAACTTCTTTTGAGTTAAGGTGTAAATAATTTCGCCATCCTGTTTCCTCGTGAAAAAATAGGGTTAATTAGCTTATCGGCTTGCTTGATGATTGTGAAAGGTTAAATATGAAGATATAATTGGATACCGAGAATTTGCAATTTCAGTTTTATCTCGCTTATCAATCGAATTGACAACTTTGTACGTTCTTTTATTTAACTAATCAAGTTTTGCCGGTCTTATTAGTGAGTACGTATTGTTTATGATACTAAGACATTAATTTATTTACATAAATAAATAAATAAAAAGTAAAAACATGTATATAATTACATGGAATTTTGGAATTTAAGTAACTCAACAAACACCTCTCTTAGAATAAATAAAAGAAAGTACCTCAATTAATAACAAAAATGATTCCCAGCTTTATCTTTGACCAACACCCTTAATGGAGGAACTATCATATATACGTGGTATCACCATCCTATCAAAGCGCAACAAGAGATCGAAAAGATATATCCACAAGCTTTTACTCAAAGTTACCCCATATAATACCATTTTTTTAGCACCATAAAAATGATAATATAAAAGTGAGACATTAGGAAAAAGCTAATTTTATTGTCACCGGAACAATGTCCTTGAAGATTTCCTTCGTGATTCTTCTTCCAATCATTTAGCGAGGTTTAATATTAAATAAATGTGCACGAAGATATAATATTATGATCATTTAGTGGACCATCATTACATTTTTTTTTTCTTTCCAAAATCAATTATTTGCTCGACATTTAAGAATCCTCATAGGTGGATTGATCATAACATAAGTTAAATAATTAAAGGATCATTATAGGTTGATTATGGAACTTTTTTACAAGTCGGATGCCTAGGCTGTAGCTAGGAGGAATAATGGAAAAGATAAATAGTTTATACTTTGCATCATTCAACTTAGGGCCGGGGAAAAATAAGAGGGTATTGCATTGTCTTAAGTTTTTACTCACTTTTATGTTTGAAAAATCCTAAAATGAGACATTACATGAATTCAAGGCTTGTACTAAAGTACGCCATCTATAATGGTATAGGCTTGATCTCCAAGGGTATGGGATTTCATCTTGTGTTTCTATTCAATATTTCCATTACCATGTAATACCACATTTAAAATGACTAAGAAATTTTAGATGATCGAGAAAATTTTAGATAAACAAACCATATAATAATGTATCAAATAAGACGGTTTTAAAATCGATTTATCATGATTACTAATTCAATTTCAAGTAGCTTTTAATTTATCTGTTTTCTTGAATGTCAAAATAAAAATCGATTTCATTTCACTAGATACATCCGTTGAAATTAGTAACCTCCGTTTGGTGCAGATCACTTGCGATTTCTTGATTATAGTTGATGGTCAAAGTTTTCATTGCAAAGCAACTTTTCTCGGGGGAAATAATTTGTCATTGCAGTGAATCTAGCGTACCTTCAAATCATATTTTAGAGGAGTAAAGAAAAGCTGGTAAAAAATGGTGGGCCTTCAATTCCAACCAATCCCACTCCCAACCTTTTTGGGCTTTGTTAACATGCTCCTAATGGCCTCTTGGTTGACTGAAAGAATTAAAAATCCAACATTTGGAATATATAGTGCGTCACCCTCTTTGTGTCTGTTATGATTTGCTTGCATTAAGTCCTACTTTACTGCTAAAATGACTTCTATACTTGCCTTGTCACTTGATGATGTTCAATGGATATAGAATTTCGAGATTCCTTAAGGAGAAACGTTGTTCATCTTTTGCCTTTCCTACTGCCTGAGTGATTAAGGTTTTTGTTCTTATATTAAGGTTTTAATGTACAAAATGGTGTATAATATAACACTCTTGCATAAAACTCTAAACCAAGGTACGTATCGTATACGGGATGAGGATGTTGAAATATATCCATTTATTTTCATACGAAAAGGCACTAGTAGAAAATTGTTTAATTTCTTCGGTTGTAGTGGTAAAGCACTTATATGCAAAACACTTGTCAATAGCAATTAAGGCACACACCTTGCAAGTACAAGTTTTGAAGATCTTATTACTTAAGCTAAGTTCGTTAAGCATAGAAATGACCTAATCTTAAATCATATACGAACTAATGAGTATGAGCTTTCTCATGAAATGTAAATTCTTACTCAAGTCTTTTTTTTGTTTTCACTTCGCGCTATATCTTTCGTGTATATTGAGACTGGTTGAACTTTAGCCCTAGTAGTGCTGGTGTTGGCAACGGGAACTCAAGAACAAGAATATAGGTCGAGTAGGTAACTAGGCCGTAGCAAGTGGTAGCAATAGATAGATGCCAAGGGCGTCAGGGCTGCCTTCACCTTTCATAAAACGCTTTGTTCTATCTAGTAATATAGATCAATCGATGCCTTTCTAGTTCTAGCCTTCAATGGAGCATCATATTATTTTTTTTGATTTGATCAAAGTGCAAGTTATAAACAAAGGAACGTACACAAAGAAGGTCCCAAGAGGAAAGAAAAAGCAGTCAAATGCTAGTCAGTCTAGGAGTCACCCTATAGTCAGTCCATTGTCAAATTCCTCCATTCGTGTGAAGAATATAATCTTTTAAAGCCTTCCATCAAAGTATTCATTGTTTTGCCTTCCATTGCTAAAGAAAAGAACTCATCTTTGCCAGGGAGTTTGTGTGCTTCATGTGGGTTTAGAGCCATTCGCCAACACATTGATGTGACTATCTCTAGCTCTCTACTTCATATGGAGATAGTCATGAATTGGGGACCATGATTGTTTGTGTTTTCGCCTCTGCTTTATTTTTCCACTTGCTAGTTTCTATTCCAAAAACCATCAACTTTTCAATTAGAGGGTGTAAAAAAAAAAAAAAAACACCCCTATTGCATTCAATTTGATTTGTTAACTTTAGAGTTTTTCAGGTGACATATTGGAATCTTAGATCCCCTTGTGCAGAAATATTCTTTGAAGTTGTATGATTGCGATTTATTCATAATTTCAACTCAATGTTAAAGTATAACCGTACATTCCTCCATGGCTTTATCACAAAGTATACCTTCAAGTAGACCTGTGCATTTGGGCGGGTTAGGGCCGGGATGGGTCACAAGCAAAACGGAGCGGGTCAATGAAGATGCAAAACGGGTCGGGCCAAAGGAGATATATAACGGGCCGAGTCGGGTCGGGCTGTCCAAAGAGAGTATAGTTTTTATTTATAGAGAGGGATAATTTACGTGTATCACTTTCAATCGTTGGTAGTGGATCATCGGCAAGTAAGTGGAAATAATTCGTTACCTTATAGTGTTTAAAAGTCTTGGAAACTATAGGTCCATTATTGACCCGACTTGACCCATTAAAAACCCAATAAAACATGACATTTTAAGAGACCGACCCATTAAGTCCATTATTGATTAGGCCCTTTTACAAACGGGTCGGTCAAGGGCCCTTAACGGGCCCCCACCCATTTGAACAGGTCTACCTTCAAGTTCTCTTATTTGAATAGAAGCTAAGCTCTTTTTTTTCGTACCCCTTTAAGGAGTTCCTTTGTGGTTTAAATTTCATTCCCCAAAGGTCAATAAATGGTTTAGAGCCTATTGTTATATAAACTCTTGAAAAAAGACAATTTGATGTGTTCTATATCATCATATCAAGTAATAATTTTGTTAAGATTATGTTAACCTGTCTAAGAATATCATTTAGTTGTGTGTGACATCACCTTTTCGTATTGAATAATTATTTTTCTAGTAATGGGCGTAACACATATTTATGACTATTTTTTTAAAAAAAAATCTAAGAAAATGAGAAAATGTGCATGGAATATGTTCACAGATTTCACCGTTTTTGAAGGTTTTTATATCGTTTTATTGGTGTTAGGACCAGGTTATCAAATACATATTATTTATGAGACTTTGTTTAACTTCTTAAATTTGGATCATCTATTGAATAAATTAAATACTTAATTTTTATTTGATAAAAAATTCATTTCATGTTGTCCACTTTATTTCCTAAAATAGAAGTATTCAAATCATTGCTCCAACTACACGTTTATGTTATTATACAAAACTAATATAAATATATCTGAATTTTGAGACCCTTCGAATTTGGTGCCATATTTCGTTGAGCACCCGCACATGTCAGACCGCCTCTGATTTGGTGATGTTCGTAGTTTTTCCCTTGTCAATGTATTGTTGAAACTGATGATAGATATTAGATAGAGAGTTAGTCTAGAAGAGGAGTGAGTTTTGGTAAGACCCAAATTTATCCAAACTAGGTTGATGTCCAAATCTTTTAGAGCAACATTTTGCGATTCACAATCATGGGGCCAGATTTGGCTTCAAATGTTTTAAGCAATCATCATCATCAGGTTAAGGGCCGACAATGACAAGGGCCGACCCATTTGTATGAAGGTCGCAACTGGCAAGGCAGGCAAGCACAATGAGAGCGCCCAACTGCCCAAGTTGCCCAAGTTACATGGGAGAAATTATAATCGCTTTGCTCTCCCGCATTTTCTTTAAATTTTTTTTTTTTGACATCCCAGAAACAAACTAGATAAACAAATTAACTAAACAGAGAGGTAGCTTGAGAGCTGTGCAGTTACAGCCCTTTATGGGCTTTTGCTACACGATCACGACTAACCTTATGAATGAAACAAAACTCGAAAGAAAGTCCTAGGTTTCTAATTCTAGTTACCAAACGCTTGAATATTGGCTATCACAATCTACTTGTAAGTTGTAACGGGATTACATCGCTTGCGCTAGTCCCTTCCTTGGCATACTTTTAAGGCCTATTTGTTTGCAGATCAAATCCGTATGGTATAGGCAATGCATGAGATGGTAGGTTAGAGAAGAGGTCTCAGATATCTACTAACATTTCATGGTCGCGATATATAGTTATGCTAGAAATTGTCTTAAAATAAAAAAAAATAAAAAAAAATATTTAAGGGTACATGGTGAAATTTTAAAAAGCTTACAAGGGTATCTTGTGAATTTTGGTAAATCTAGTAATTATTATTGTTGTTGTTATTATTATTAATATCATTGTCATTATTCTTATCATCAAGACATAATTTAAAGATGCTAATCTTTCTTGATAATTCAATAAACCATACTTTAGGTTGCTACCAAAGTCGGGAATGGATATAACCTCAACTTCAAAGTTACTATTTGTAGATAACAATTGATAATCTACCTGTAGCAAGATATATGGGAGGGCATTACCTCTGAAAATTTCATTAGGTTATGTCCTCAAAATCTCTTTAACAGGAGCTATTGTAAAGTTTCGAGAAAAAGTTGATAAAATATTTATTGACACTAATAACAAAGACATTTTCTAAAGGTGAATTGACAATAATTTTATTGTATTTTGTATGCATATAAAATCTTTTTAAATACGATAATTTATGTGTAGATATAGTCTAATCATTTTAAATACGGAGTACTCTTCAACAATGAATTTTTGAATGGACAATAGCCAAACATATATATGGGACTATGGGAGGACAGTCGAACACTGCCAATATTTTGATACATTTGACATAAGTGCAGCCCCCTACACGTGTTAGTTACATCTAGAGTTCTTTTGTTAAACACATGCCCATAGAGTCCCATCCCTAGTCATTTCATTTTTGTTTTTTTTCAATTTTTTCACATGTTCCAAAGAAAAATTAAATTTTAAATATTTTTAATTGTGTATTTATAAAAATAATAAAAAATTTATATTTGAAAAACATATCTTGAGACGAATATTTTAAGACCATATATGATTATGTTTGTTCTTATAATTTATGAAAAATTTATGGTCAAAGATTAACTCTAAAATTTATATATTCTAAACAAAAATAATAAAAAGAAACGGAGGGAGTAAATGAATAATGATCAAAGACACTTATGATTTAGATAATATCCAAATACATTTAAGAGTATAACACACCTTAAATTTTCCTAAATAATAACTTTTGGAATGGACAATAGGTGAACATATTGGAGGATGATACCTAACTATCTTCTATAAAATCAGCATGAAATCCAATATATATTAGGCTCCATCCTACACTCTTACAAATGTGGCCACATATATGCAATTTTGTAAAAGTGGCATATATATCTAAAATATTGTTTTCTTTCTACGCTATCTGAGGAAATTGTTCATCTAACATAATTTGAAATCTAGTATATATTATTTTCTTCTTAATCTAATTCTAAAGAATGGTAATCTATAAGATCGACTAGGAGAAGACTTTTGAAGGACGTGTCGATCTAGATTATAGAGTCTAGACCACAAACTAATCTAGACATTGTCCCGACTAAGCCTATCCTTTTTCATGTTTTATGTTGTACTCCATCCGTTCTTTATTATTTTTCTCGTATTTTCCAATCGAAAATTTCAAATTGATCTTCTCAATTAGAATCATTCTAATTTAGTCTAATTTATTCAGACTAAAATTACATCAATTGAATTAAAAAATTAACGACAATACCCTCAGTTTACATATTAACTACCCAAAATACTCTTACTAACCCTATAAGTTTTAACTCTCATTTATTCCTAATAGATTTTTATATTTTTTAACATAATGAACATACATATTCCAATAGTAAATGAATGCATGCTCCACTTGCATCTTATTTTTAGTGAAATATGATTTTCATTTCACATTATTTTAAATTGATTTCAAGGAATATTAATGATATTTGATCATATATTAGTTTCCTTCCTTAATTTCATATAGAAAAATAAAAAAGAACGAAAGGAGTAAAAGAAACTTAAATTTTATAAATATCTAACAATATTTATAAGCTTAAATTAGACAAGTTAAAATTCCAATCATCGACTAAAAATGTGCATCTCGCTAACAATTGAATTTTTTTTAGAATACTAACACAATACACAATAATAATGTATCATTTATTCAGTGTAATATCTATTCCATTTTATTGTTTTTGGGCGATATCATGACATATGAATAGCTATTACTAAAATTATTAGGTTATACTAATTGTATTCAAACAGTGTACATAGTAAGTTTGTGAATTTATCGTAATTATTGACACTATTTTGAGTTTTTATTTATTTTCTTTGAGAAAATTGATCAATACAATATTACAAATCGAATTTAAAGCCAAGAAAATAATTAGTTGAAAAGGAATTATTCCCATCATACACCAGAGAGCGAACAAACATTGGCATTGGCATTGGCATTGGCATTGGCACTGGCATTGGCCAATCAGCAATCTAAAACGTCAAGCCCAAGGGCTCGTCTCAAAGCCGGTAAACTCATTCGTTAGTCTTCGCTTACATCCGCCATTGTTAATCTCCTCTCCAACTCTCTCTCCTCCTTCGACGCCATTTCCAAATCACATCGAAAGCTTCAGAGAAATCCAGAGAAAGTGAGCGCGAACTATGAGCGGCCACGATTCCAAGTACTTCTCCACTACGAAGAAGGGAGAAATCCCTGAACTCAAAGAAGAGCTCAATTCTCAGTACAAGGTACCTCACTTTCGTCGCTTGATTTCCTCAATTGCGTCGTTCATCGGCACATAATGTGTGCAGATCTATTCGTTTTTGCATCGAAATCTGTGCTCACCTCTTCAATTTTTGTACGAGTGTTGACGAATTCATGTGATTTTGGATGCGCTGTTCTCGATTTTGTGTAGATCAGGCCTAGATTTAGCTGTTGATTAGTCGATTTTGTAATTTTAGTGGAATTTGATATGTTGCGCCTATGAAAGTGAAGAATTAAGTTGTTGTTATATCTCAATTCAACTAGGATTTGCTAGGTTAAGCTGTCAATTGGAAATTTCCTCTTGAATTTCGACTTTTCGTTATGGGATGGGAATTGTGATAATGAGTGTGATATTTGTGATAATGTGGGAGACTAGCTGAAATGACGGTGTTTAATGATCTCAGTTCGTTGGGAGAAACAAAACATGCCTGTAATATTGATGTTATGGACATAGTGACTCCCAAATTTTAGGCATGAATGGATGCATATTAGGCCATGCTTGGACTAAGAGCAATGGATTAAAGGGATGATAAAAGTCAAACTAATGAAAAATAAAAGTAAATAGAGGTGGTGACAATGAGATGAGGTAAAAAAAATATTATAGTGGTGGTATAAGGAAGAAGAAGAAATTGGGAGATTAATTATTACCCTCCGGTGTAGAAAGTATCTATTTCAAATAAGAGTATTAGTTTCCCTTTCATCATACTACCAACACTACATTTCTCTTATAAACCACTTTTATTAACCTTGTTTTTCATTAATTTGACTTTTATTACTTCTCTGGTGCATTACCCTCAATCCAAGTATGCTCTTAGGATGAAAGTTAGTGTAGTTCCTAGTATGCAAGTATGTAAATCTCTTCTTCCTTATGCCAGGAGTTAATAGACATACATTTCGGTTTCTTATACAACTACTATACAAGTGTGGAGATCCAGGATGTTGAATTGATGATTTTCTTTGTATAGAGAACCCTATAGAGTATTGACTGACTGAAAAGTTGGGGGATTATTTATCCAGGAACTAAAACAAGATAGGCCAAGCCATGAAGATATGAGGGAAATTAGTTTTGAATCGCATGAATCATGGACTTATTTTATCTTTAGGTTTTTCTAGGTTACTACATTCTATTTGATGCCTTTGATTCTAACTGTTGGAATCTTAGAATTAGAGATTTGGCATGATGTCAGCCAAACAGAGAAGTGTGAGGAAGCGCAGAGTACTTCCTCCCCTTCATAAGGGTATATTTGATCCTTATGCCTTCTCCATTTTATAGTCATCCTTGTCAAACAAAATGCTCTAATCATAATTGTTTGTTAGTTTTTCACACGATGGTGTTATTTGACCCTCCTTCCTTCATCTGTTATTATTAGGGATATGTAGGGAAATTGAATCATAATACAGTTTTGTCCTTCTGAGGATGATATGATTACTTAAGCGCTTCAAGGAGCCTGTCTCCCCATAAAAGGGGAAAGAAGATAATTTAGATGGAGAGTATTTTTGAATAGATATGCAACTTTTTCTACCACTAAAATTATTTGGATCAGGGGTTCCAAACTTTACTTTGTTCACAGCCCAGGAGTTCAATGCTCATTATTGTATTCCTTATGGTTCATATTCCATTAAATTTACAGTTTATATGACTATTATATTTCCTCGTTTCATGTTCATTAGCTTTCACAGGGCTGTTTTTTTGTTTGTACTTTTGACCTGCTGGATCTTTATCTCTTTGTAGGATAAGAGAAAGGATGCCGTGAAAAAGGTTATTGCTGCAATGACTGTAGGCAAGGATGTTTCGTCACTGTTTACTGATGTTGTAAACTGCATGCAAACAGAGAATTTGGAGTTGAAGAAACTAGTATACTTGTACCTCATCAATTATGCTAAAAGCCAACCGGACTTGGCAATTCTTGCAGTAAACACATTTGTTAAGGTAAGATGCCACTGTATGCTTTTGAAAAGTTTTTTCCTATTTTCATTTGTCAGATTATGGTCCTCCAATCATTTGTGGAATCCTCCATCATTATGCTTTCAGCTCAACCTGTCTCAAGAGTGGTCTCTTGATGAAAAAAAATGGATGAATGCATAATAACTAATGGATTCATGTGAAGAAAAAGTTAAAAGAATCTATTATTGTGAACTTGATTATCATTGGTGTTGGAGGCATCCTATGAAACATCTAAATCATCAATGACATTTGCAAGCATACAGATTATTAGTCTGAATAGCCTGTCTCTTGAAGAAGCAATATCTTATGCTTTGTTATCCATCTGTCTAAAAAAGACACACGAAATGGGAATGCTTGACATTGGGAGTAGTATGAAAGTTGTCCCATACAGTAACTCAATACCAACTGGTGGCTCTTATTGAAGCTCCACCTTGTTTCTGTGAAAAGCTAGAACTCTAATGATAGCACTAATTTTTGACAGATGACGGATAGAAGTAATGTGTACGTCTAATTACTTTTTTGTTTTGGATGTTTGATGTACTCATAGTTCAGGAATAATTTTAATTAAGATTGTTGTTGTGGTTGGAAGGGAGTAAGTTCAAGTTACTGTTTACACAATGAAATGCACTTTCAAGCATACCTGTGCTCCTGAAATATTGAGATTGTCGAAGTCAGATGTAGACTGGTACGTCTGTTTAAACATACATAATTCCAGTACTAAAGCTTTAATGCTTCTTTACAAATTCAGAATGAGTTTCTTAAGAAAGTAAAAATAGTTATTCAAGAAGGTCTAAAAAAGGAGTACCTTTTATTGCCACTTTTCAGTAGCTTTGGGTAATTGCCTAGTATATTCTATTATTTTGAGGAAACATTGATAAGAATAATCCCTAGTTAGGATGTTTGGATTATTTTTTTAATAATCCTAAGTTTGAGGATTGTATTCCCTAATTATTCCCAAAGTCCAAGTTTACCTATTACTAACTTGTTAAATAGGTCAAAAGAACATGTCTTACATTTCCATTGGTCTTTCAAATTTTCTTAATCATTTAAAAAAAAATCTCTACCCTTCCTTCTCTTATCCCTGTTGCCTTTTCAAGATACAGCTACCTCCCTCTCATCTCCGTCAAGGTGGCAACCACTGTGAATACTCAATTCTGGATTCTAGTGTCTAATCCGGTGAGAGCACACAAACTTCATGCATTGACAGTCATGTTCCTGCTCCCAAGTTTGTGCATCAAGTACATTATCTATCCATACATATCCACCCACATTACCCCTGTCCACCACCGAAACCACACATTTTTGAATCTTTGATGATGACTTAATACGTCGTAATTATTATTTCAAGCATATATTATTCAATTCTCAAAAAGGAATCAACAAAATGGATGCAAGTTATTATTCATAATTTGCATTTTGCTTCAGGAGGCTTATTTTTAATGCAAGCAAAATGATTTATGATGAGTCAATAAGATAAAGATTTGTACTTTTCAAGTCTGTGAAGTAAATTAACTGATGCAAGCCTGTTTGAAATTATCAATAAGGAGTATAGGATTATCACATTCATGGGATATGTGGTATGAAATGGGATAAATTAGGGATAGAGATAGGGATTTTAACATGGGGATTTCATAAATTTTATGCTTATCCTTTGTATGGTATAAGTTAGCAATGAGATTGGGAATTTGGGATAAGATATAAAGTTACAAATATATCCTCAACAACTCTCATCTTTTCTTCTTCTCCTTCATTTTCATCATGGGCACAATAATATTTTCCTTCTCTATCCTTATCTCACCCTCCCATGTATTATTTTGAAGGGATGAGTGGGGTTTTTATCCCTGCTCCTTTCCCTCTTATATCCTTGTCCCTCTTAAAACAAATATGGCATTTTAATTATCCCTCCCTTTTTATCTCACATGCCAAAACCTCCTCAATACTTGAGGATGAAGATTTTGTATGGTGAAGGTGGAAGAGGTGGAGGAAGGGGGGTTGGGTTTTTGGTCTGTGGTGGTAATATGATGACTTATAAGTTACCACTTGAACTCGTAACAAGTCATCTGGACCGATTTGAGAATACCATTCTCAAACTTGGGATTAAATCGGACTGAACCCTCAAATTTGGGATTTTTCTTGTAAATTTTTCCTTATTATAATGGATTAGCTTTGTCTTGTATACTGTGGGTTATAATCTATGTATATGATTGAATATTTTCATATTTGCAAGAGCAGCTGCCCCTTCCCTCTCAACTACTGTTGATACTTCTTTGTAATTCTGGTTGTTTTCCCCTTAACACTGCTGTGTTTCATTGACTATCTTTATTTGCAGCTCAAGCTGATGAATTACTGTTGTCCTTCTGCAGGATTCACAGGACCCAAATCCTTTAATTCGGGCTTTGGCAGTAAGAACAATGGGCTGCATTCGTGTTGATAAAATTACCGAGTATCTGTGTGATCCTCTTCAGAGGTGCCTCAAGGTTGACACATTCATTTTTTTATCACTCAGAGATTATTAGACATATGTACTTAGATAGCAAATGTCTTTGAGGAATGCAGGTCTGACTCTGTTTCTTTTGCTTCTTACTAGGATGAAGATCCATATGTTCGCAAGACAGCTGCTATATGTGTGGCTAAGCTTTTCGACATAAATGCTGAGCTAGTTGAAGATAGGGGATTCCTGGATTCTCTGAAAGATTTGATATCTGACAATAATCCAATGGTTGTAGCCAATGCTGTGGCAGCTCTTGCTGAGATTCAGGAGAACAGCACAAGACCCATCTTTGAGATCTCAAGTGTCACACTTCAAAAGCTCCTTACTGCCCTCAATGAATGCACTGAGTAAGTTATCATCTCCTGTATTTATTGTATTCCAAATGATATTTTTTTTTATACAATTGTTGTGAAGATATCATATTTGACTCTATTTTGGTGTGGATGACTTCTTGTTTTCTTCTGAATGCCTCAGTAGACTCTGGGTCACTGAAATTCTGAACCCCACAAAACTTTTGCAATTTTCCTTTTTCAGTAAGCTATAGATGTGGCTTTGATGTATGTTGTATGTATTGAGGCATGATACTTAACACGATTGAAAACCATATGAACTGTGGGGTAAGTTACTTCTGCTCCATGCTTCTAGAATTTGTCAATGAATTAGTGCTTGCTGTCCCAGTGGGTGAATTGTTGGCATTTTCTCTTGGTCTATTTTGTTGCACTGTCAGGAGCATTGCCCTTGACTTGATTTAAAGTATTTTCATACCATGTAGAGAATGTGAGAAAATTGCTTTTTAGATGATTTTATCAAATATATGTCATTTGCCTGCTCATCACAAACTCGCAATTTTCTTACACTTGCCTATTTTCTGAGATGGAATTGTCAAGATGGATTTGTTTGCTTCTTCACACCCCTGTGATGCATTAATAGTTGTTTTTTATTCTTTCCTTTTGGATGAGGGTATTGTCATGCCTTTTTATTGGTATTAACTGTATAAAACTTATATGGGTGAAATGTGAGGGAGAACTTGTGGTGATTCTTTTTCCTCGATGATTGCCATCTTGTCTTCAGTTGTGTAACTTATTTGCATTTAATGTGTTGGAACAATCAAAAGTTTCTGAGAAACTGAATGTTTTACAGTGAATTGACGCTTCTATTAAGCACTCAAGTTCATTGTGGTATAAAGTTATTCAGCTCTTTTTTGGAGGGGAACTGGGGACACATTGGTTTTATGTACCACCCAATTTCATTCTGGTTCAAATTGTATTGAAAGGGAGGGGTATAAAACTCTGGCAAGGAAAATGAAAATAATACTTGTCTTTTTTTTTCTTCTTTTTTTTTTGGGTTGGGGAGGGGGGTTTAATCCAGAATTGCACAGACATATTCATCCTGTTGTTGTTAGGACCTTGTCTTTTACTAATGCTGATGTATGTATTTTGTTCAATGACTATCACTGGTTGTCAGGTGGGGTCAAGTTTTTATATTGGATGCCCTGTCAAGATATAAAGCAGCTGATGCTCGGGAAGCTGAAAATATTGTAGAGAGAGTTACTCCACGTCTACAACATGCAAATTGCGCTGTTGTGCTTTCAGCTGTTAAGGTGATCTTTTACCCCCTTTTTAGGTATCTTAATGGTTATAGTTTGATATCTGTGCCGCAACATTAATTGTTGGCTTTGTGGATTTATGCAGATGATTCTTCAGCAGATGGAACTTATCTCTGGTACTGATATTGTTCGAAATCTTTGTAAGAAAATGGCTCCTCCACTTGTAACCCTTCTTTCTGCAGAACCTGAGATACAATATGTTGCCCTAAGAAATATCAATCTGATTGTGCAAAAGAGGCCAACTATTCTGGCCCATGAAATTAAGGTATTGGAATTTTTCCTGGCCATGCATGTCTATAACTGCATCTTTCTGTAAATTATACACCTTGTTCGTTTCTCATTCAGTATTTCAGTTGCAGTCTATGACCATCTGATTGTCTTACACACGTATTTTGTTGTAAGGTGTTTTTCTGCAAGTACAATGACCCTATATACGTCAAGATGGAGAAGTTAGAAATTATGATCAAGCTTGCTTCAGACAGGAATATTGATCAGGTGAGTAATTTATTGCTGCTGCTATCAATTTATTCCAGAATTCATTGGTTTTTCTCTTAATTTGATATGATCATAATTCCAGGTCTTACTGGAGTTTAAAGAGTATGCCACAGAAGTTGATGTAGATTTTGTTAGAAAGGCTGTTCGCGCAATTGGCCGCTGTGCCATCAAGTTAGAGAGAGCTGCTGAACGCTGTATCAGTGTCTTGCTGGAGCTGATTAAGATTAAAGTTAACTACGTTGTTCAAGAGGCAATAATAGTCATAAAAGATATATTTAGAAGATACCCTAACACGTAAGTGGGTATAGTAGGAGTTCATGTAAAGATATGGCATACTTCATATGTCTTTCTGAAGTTTGCATTGGTTCTTTCAGATATGAGTCCATCATTGCAACCCTCTGTGAGAGCTTAGATACTCTAGATGAACCAGAGGCCAAGGTACAAATCTTTTGATAGTGAGATTATCATCTTATTTGTGAATCTTGTGATTGAGGCTATTTATCTCTTTATATCTTCTCAGGCTTCTATGATTTGGATAATTGGTGAATATGCGGAAAGAATTGACAATGCAGATGAGTTGCTTGAGAGCTTCTTGGAAAATTTTCCTGAAGAGCCTCCACAAGTGCAGTTGCAACTGCTGACAGCAACGGTCAAGCTTTTTCTAAAGAAGCCGACAGAAGGACCACAGCAAATGATTCAGGTATTTACCTTTGTTGAGGTCTATATACACAACCTTTTCTGAAATTGCTGATCTAATATTGGTGTGCTTGTTGTGATGAACAAAATATTTGGTTAGTCCCATTTTATTTGTAATAAGAAGCACAGGTCATCTAGTTTGGTTTATTGTAAGTCAATGCTGGAAACTAATATGTCGGTAGAGTGGTGATCAAAAGTGTGTGTGTGGGTGGATAACTCTCTCTCTCTCTCTCTCTCTCTCTCTCTGTGTGTGTGTGAGAGAGAGAGAGAGAGGGAGGGAGGGAGGGAGGGAGGGAGGGAGAGAGTATATTTTAGAAATAGAAACCAAATGAGGATGAAATGCTGAATCTAATAAGAATTGTATTTGTCCAGTTATTTCTTTTTTACCCCTGTATCATAGTTGTGTTAGAATTGGTAAAACATGTATAGTGAAGATTGCTGCTGTTGGTTTATTGTAATAGGCATCTTCCACTGTGCTAAACAGTAGAGCATGGTTGAGTGACAAGTTATATCTGGAGGGATTGACAGTTTGTGACTGTTTGACCAAAGCAGTCAAAGATAATCATAAAGTCTAATTTGTTGTGACCTTTTGTAATGCTGTTCTTTTTCCCTGGATGTTTTTTCTGTTTGCAGGCTGTTTTGAACAATGCCACTGTTGAGACTGACAATCCAGATTTGCGTGATCGTGCTTACATATATTGGCGTCTTCTTTCAACCGATCCTGAGGTTAGAATGGTGTTTTTGAATTCTGATGATACTAAAGCACCGTGTTTAGTTCTGTTCTGCTGGTTTTCTGATTTACTGAGATTCTACACTCTTACATTGATCCATTGCCTTGTTCCAGGCAGCTAAAGATGTTGTATTAGCAGAGAAGCCTGTGATCACTGATGATTCAAACCAGCTTGATCCTTCTCTTCTTGATGAACTTCTTGCAAACATTGCAACTCTGTCATCCGTGTATCACAAGCCACCAGAATCTTTTGTAACTCGTCTTAAAACAGTATCCCAGAGAACGGAGGAAGATGATTATCCTGAGGGAAGTGAAGCAGGGTATGCTGAATCCCCTGCAGTTGAGGGTGCTGCATCACCTTCATCAAGCTCAGGATCCAGGCAGCCAGCAGCTGCCCCACCAGTTGCTGCTCCAGCTCCAGTTCCTGATTTACTTGGTGATCTGATAGGCGTGGACAATGAGAATTCTCTCGTCCCAGTTGACCAGCCTGAACCAGCTGGGTGAGAGAAATAACTCATACCTTCCACCTGAAATATTATAATATATCAAGTTTTGAGGACCTTTGGCTGGTGTTGAATTTTTGAAAACCATGCTTGATAAGTTGATATTGCCATACCTTGAAGCACCAAAGTTTAAATCTTATGGATTATTGCTGTGTCACAATGGCGTTAATTGAAATGATGCGCTTCTAAATTTCAATCAATAGGTCTATTCTTGACTTGCTTTTTCTGATCTGTGACTTCAAAAATTATTCTGATTCGTTTCTTCCTGTGCAGCCCTCCTCTGCCAGTGCTGCTTCCTGCCATCAAAGGTCAAGGTTTACAAATCAGTGCACAACTTACACGGAGAGATGGGCAATTATTCTACAGCATGCTGTTTGAGAACAACACACAGTCAGTTCTTGATGGGTTCATGATCCAGTTCAATAAAAATACTTTTGGCCTTGCAGCTGGTGGACCTTTGCAGGTAGACATTGCCAGTTGGAATGTCTTTTCTAGAGAAATTTTCTTTATGTTTTTACAATTTTCCCTATTCTATTTGTTTGCCAGGTTCCACCATTGCAACCTGGGACATCATCAAGGACTCTTCTTCCCATGGTTCTATTTCAAAATGTAGCTCCTGGTGCTCCAAACACTCTCCTCCAGGTGGCTGTAAAGAACAATCAGCAACCAGTTTGGTATTTCAGTGATAAGATTTCATTACATGTTCTCTTCACCGAAGATGGCAGAATGGAACGTGCAACCTTTTTGGAGGTTATATGTTAAATTCTTCTTTTTTTTAAAAAAAAGCAAACCACCCACAACCCATTCAGTTTTATGTTGATCAATATCAATGTCTGTATC
This sequence comes from Dysphania ambrosioides, assembly GCA_026401315.1. Classification (NCBI taxonomy): domain Eukaryota; kingdom Viridiplantae; phylum Streptophyta; class Magnoliopsida; order Caryophyllales; family Amaranthaceae; genus Dysphania; species Dysphania ambrosioides. The sequence continues at coordinate 16,846,468 of CM048663.1, forward strand.
CCTATTTTCTGTCATGAAATTGCTACTGAAACTGTCATGTTTGCTTAGGAAGTTCTTGTTTCTCTCTTTTATGAAAAGACAACACAGCACAAATAAGAAAACAATTCATTAACTCCTCAATTTAACACTTGATCACATGAAATGCATTATATATCATGGTGAGGGTATAAAATAAAAGTCAAATTCCAATTGCCTAAACCTTGTTCGTAAATGACAAGAATTTTGCCCTATGCCTGAAGGCTCAACCAACTGTGGCTCATTAACAAGTTCAGGTTGGTAGATTTGGCCAACTCTACTAAAAGGAACATTCAATTTACATGTTAAGATTGAATGTTTCACAATTGATTAGAAAGTAACCAAGGTAGGCAAAAATGGGGTTTTTGTGATCAATATCTGTGAATACAGCTGTAACCTCCTCTGTTTGCTGTTCAACATTCAAAGTTTGTACTATTTCTCTGTAGACTGTAGTTTGTGTTAGTGAACGGATTTCACGTAATTCTCAAGCTTTATTCATTTATGTCAAGTGAGGCTGTTTAGTGGTTGATGACTTCAAATGCTGGATACTTGTGTTGGAAATTGTGGTTTTGTTGCTAACGTTTTCTTACTTGACAGACGTGGAAATCTCTTCCCGATTCAAATGAGGTTTTGAGAGAATTCCCTGGCCTTGTAGTAAACAGCGTGGAATCAACTCTTGATAAACTGGCTGCCTCAAACATGTTCTTCATAGCGAAGAGGAAAAACGCAAACCAGGAGGTGTTATATCTCTCTTCCAAGATTCCTAGAGGAATTCCATTCCTGATCGAACTGACTGCGGCAGTTGGAATTCCTGGAGTCAAATGTGCAATCAAGACACCAAGCCCCGAAATGGCACCTCTCTTCTTTGAAGCACTGGAGCATTTTCTACAAAGTTGAAAGATATTTTCATCCTTGTTACCCTATTGAAGAGTATATGTATACTTGTAAGCTCCATTGCTAAGTTTCGTGGGGTTTGTCATCTTTTCTCCTCCCGTATGTCATTGTGTTTGTGCTGGTTTCTGAATAGTTCAATCTAGTTTCCCGGCCAATTTTAGGGGTTTGTAAGGTGAGTTAAAATTTTCATTTTATGTCATTTAGAGTCTGATTATATTAAAATGTGTAATTTATTGTCCAAGAACTATAATTCCTGATTATATTTTCTATCCCCAAACTTAAATCTTTGAGTTGTATTGATTAGTCTGTTAACTCTTAACCTTTAGAGTCTGAAATTCCTCTGCTCCACAATACAGTTTTCTTACTTGATTTAGAATACTTGTGTTTCAGAGTTTTAGAGTAGTATTATAGTTTCATTATTGTCAATCTCTTCCACTATTCTCCCTCTCTGAAAAACTTAGATCTATTCCATTTGATCGTCCATTTCCCTAAATTATTTTGTCATTCGTCCATTTCCCTAAATTATTTTGTCATTCTCTTCTTTACAACATCTTCACTTGATTGTTATTTTTTTAAGGAAATCACTCCCTTCAATGACCTTGAAGGTTTCGAAATCATCTGCCCAGGTGTGAAGGCTTTGGTTATTGATAGTTCTTTCATGGTTTTATTTCACACTTTCTAAGCCCAATATATTCTTGTTTGGAGTGGTGTTTGTGGATTTGCCACTAGCTTGTGAAAGGATGGGTGATTCGAACTTTGATAACTCTTTTTGTGAGTGGTCGAATCCGAACTTGAAACTCCACCTTATCCATCTCCTACACCTTCTACTAATTCATAGTCAAACCTTGCATCATGTCTTCTAGTTATGTTGCATTGAGTTTATCATCTTCTGCTTGTGTTAAGTATGTTGCATTGGGGTTCACTGTGGTTCATTGACTTCTACATGTTCATTGTGTGTTGCTTCTTGTTTCCACATTGATGTTTGGCATTCTAGGAGTAAGTTCAACAGGGTTCAGCTACTTTAGGTAGTACCCATTCTCTTTCCATTCTCCGCTTCCCAACAAGTGGTAGTTTGAAGTTGCTACCTCCCTTATTTTACATGATTTCAATCATCACGTATTGTAATGACAAGAAAACATGGTTAACTAATCTTGGCTTAAACACATTAAAAGCATATTCCACTACCTCTATTAGCTAGTACACTATCCTTGGTGCCTGCTCATATAATATGGCCTTGATAGCTATGAAAAACCCTAAATCCAACACATTAGTATCTAGTGAATTAGGTGTGTGTAACACCAATTCAATCTTGAGTTTGCTGCCTCTTTAAAATCTTCATCTGAATTAAAAATATAGGGTGTAGCATTGTCTTGTTGAATGACTATTTGTCCATATGCCCCTAGTAAGCATTTGCTTTTGATGGCTAGTGTGAGTTTGGTTATTATCATTTACTTGATTACAGTGATGTTTTTTATTGGTTTTATTTCCATGGTGTATGCCTCTCTATACACACTTTTCTTCTTTCCTGGTTTTTTTTTCCTGCAAATGGCCAACACCCAATCTTCTTATAATTAAGGTATGGTTTCTATTGTGAGGAACATTATCTTCATTATAAATTGCTTTGACTTCGTATGTCTCTATGGCTCTATTTTTGTTGGGGCCAAATTGGCTGATTTTGGACATATAAAACCATTTTTCATCAATGTGGACTATGTTGTGCATGTTGTGAAACTATGGTATATTGTTCATGTGTACTACTTGTGAGATACACCACTGCAACCTTTGTAGCTTATTCTTAAGTGTTAATGTAGGTTATATTGCATTAGTATGTCTCCTTATTTGTCCTTCCTTGATGAATCTATAAATCAAGATCTTGTTTATGTTCAGTGCTTTGACAAGTGACCTTATATTAGTTCTATTTTTTTTATTGAGATTGCTAACAGTTGCTCTTTTACTAATTGAATTGGTTTCCTGCCAACCTTTCCTTTGTAATTCTCTCTGATAGTTATACTCTTCTTGACAACTCTCCAAATTCTTTGAATTGTGCATCTACTAAGTTGTATGTTAATGTAAGTTTGCCTATGTTACCATGTGGTAACTTAAGGTTAGTGTTGTGTTATAAGAAATATATCACACATGAGAGACTTTCTTCTTCGTTCATATCCTTTCTGCTTGTCATGTTGCCTAATTATACATTTTTTTGTGGGTTGTTCTGAAAATAATAAATTACCTTGGTTGGTTGTCGGATTTTGGTATGTCGATGTTCCTTGTTGAAGACCAACATCTTTTGGTCCTTTCTGACCATCTGATGCATTTAGTCCATGTTGGGAAAAAGGTTGCCTTTGGAAATATGATCCGAAATTTGCCTCTGGAATTAGTTGTGAGAAGGACAACATGACAACTCATTATCTTCATTTCGTGGCATTGTTGGTAAACTCGATGATGAACTAATTTGAGAGTTAATGGAGCTAATCTCCTTGTTGTACCTTGTGTTGTTTGGCTCATACGTGTATTTATGATTGTCTTGCTTTACCATTAAAGTATTTACTCCAACAATTCATATATACAATGGGCTATTGTAATCAAGTTGTAAAAATTTAAATTTTGGCTTTGATGGGAAAAATCAATTAGGCAGATTCGGGACCCTAAAAAGTTTAGCTCCAAACCTTGGTCCCTAATGTAAAGCCCACTTTTTGTATATTGACAACTCTGAATTTTGCTTTAACAATTCAATGAAAAAGGAGGGAAACAGTGGGACACCACCACTTTTTATCTCTATTAGTCCCCTTTGACTTTTTTTTTAATATACAGTACAAAATCAATATATGTGGCATATGATTAGTTGATTTCCTTAAAAAGTAAATGAAAGTAAATGGAGCAATTTTATAAGGATAGAGGAAGTATAAAATTTTTTAAAATCATCCACTAATTACACACCGATTATTTGAATACTCGGGTCGGGTAATTCGAATTGGATTTTTTTCTACACCCCTAAATATAACCAGACAAAATTATACGAGGTACTAAACTATAATGAACAACTTGCTTAATAATTGGTGTTAACATCTAACATGCTTGATAATTGATGATAACATCTAAAATAGCTAAAATGAGGGATATTCTATATCAATAGTTATTAGCTGAGTTATCAACTTATCGTCATTTATCACCCCTCAAGGGACTTTTTTTAAACTTTTTTTAAAAGTAATTTGAAAAACACTCTACACCTAAATATTTTCAAAAATAAGTTTCTGCAAGTTCGGATAAAAATCACTGGCCTATGTAGCGATTTTGGTTCAACTTGAATTGGGCTGGCCCAAATGCGCTGTTTACGTGCTTTTCAAAATTCGAATCGAAATGCATTATATAGGCAGCGATTTAAAAAAATTATAAATTTTTTAATAAAAATCGAGATATAATTTTTTTTTTTACTGAAATAGACTAAGCAAAATCGTTGTCTAATGTAGTGATTTTCTAATTTAAAAAATGGGTCTACCCAATTTAATCAAGCCGAAATCGTTATCTAAGGTAGCACTTTCTAATTTAAAAAAATGAGTCTGCCCAGACAACGATTTTGTTTGTTCCGAACCTCTATAAGCTTATTTTTGAAAATATTTTGGTACAAATCTTATTTTTAAAATGAGTTTAAAAATATATCCTAAGGCTCCTAATAGAAATCCCTAAGACAATAAGCCGATCCAAAAAAAAAAGAAGTTAATCCGATAATGAGAAGACTAAGGTTACGGTAATAAACACCCACAAGAGTAGAAGCAATCCTTGCCTCAACTTCAGGTTGATTTCATTTCTTCAACATTCTTTCATCACTCTTGTTCCCAAATTGTGCTCCTGTGTCAAAGGTGAATCTCTCTCTATCTCTCCTCCCCTCTTATCTTCTTCATTAATTTACTTCTCATTCAGATCCTTAGCCCCATTTCATCCCCTAATCTGAAACTTGTTCTTCACAATACACCAAGAACCCTAGAATTTCCAAATCCCACTTTTCTTTATTCTTTCTTTAGTATCTCTAAAGTTTTTATCTGTTTTCATTTTCCCTCTTTTTGTAATTTTCAATTTGGGTAGTGTTTTTCTCCTAGAAGTGGGTAAAATTGCAGCATTTTATTTTTCAATATTGGATGGATTAGTGGGAATTTGTCAATTTATTTGATACGGAGTACTATAATTGCGTCATTTCATTTGCTTGATTTAGCTTTGATGTGGGAATTTCGATGATACTTATGTTACTTTTTGTTGGTTTTTGCGTTGTTTTTGTAGATGCCAAGGGATGAAAGGTTAGTGGTGCTAGTTATGAGAATTTTAATGTTAGTTAAGCTTAATTCATTAGTTTGTTTATCAAATGTTTTGTAATTTTGGTTGCATGGTGTTTTGTTAGGTCTCCTTCACCAGGATCCCCAGAGGGTTCTGCCTCTCCTGGACTCAGGCATCAGCGCTCTAGATCAAAGTCGAGGTCGAGGTCGAGGTCGAGGTCTAGGTCACCACCTCCTAGACGTAGCCGATCTCGGTAGTTTCGCAATTCCTGCCTATTCTGTTGTCTTATCAAGAATTATTATGGTTTTCCATTGAAATGGTGAAACAAAAATAAACTTGTGAAGTTGAGCTAGGAAAGCAGGAACTTTGGTATGTAGTTTGCTCATTGGATGATCTATTTGATTATTTTGTGTTAGGAGTCCTGAAGATGCATCAAACCCTGGAAATAATTTGTATGTGACTGGCTTATCCACAAGGGTTACTAACAATGATCTGGAGAAGTTCTTTAGCAAAGAAGGGAAGGTATGGACCTCTTTTGGTATTGAATTGTGTATTTTTTGGAAGGTTATGTGATACTACCAAGCTTCAACTGCTTTTCTAGTTCATGAGATGGGCATCCTACTCATAGCATGTTTTGTTCATAGTCGTTTCCAGCATTCTAGGTTATGATTGGTGTTATGTTAATTGAATGTACTTCTTTGTACTTAGTATGGAGTATGTCTCTGGAGATAAGGGATCAAGGGAGGAACCGATGCAGTTTTTTAGCTGTTGTGATCCTCTTGTTTCTACTCTCTTTTTACCTTCTTTCTCCACTTCCGTTTTTATTTGGATCTCTGAGACTTAATATTTCAAACGTTGAATTATGTACTTTCTTTTGCTGAATTGAGTGCCAAAAGAAGAGCTAGGCTATATGGGTCTAACAATACATCTGCTGCTCTAGTAATCTTGTCCTGTAGTCTCCCTACTGCACCTGTATATGGCACATAAGTGATACCTAGAGTAAATACTTCGTTATGTGAGCATGATCCATGCAAATTTCATGAAGTTGGTATGTCCATCTAGTACTTCTAATGAGTCCTTACATTTCTGAAAAGTTCAAGTAACATACTGATAATTTCAGTGCATATCCTCTTTATCAAGCTGTATATCAGGATCCCTGACGATCCAATAATAAAGGGTTAGTAGTTGTGTTTGCGTGATTGATCCAAGGCTTGTATGTTTGCCGTATCTGACTGCGTTATAATTTTATTCAGCAAGTCTTGACTGTCCATGAGTATTGTATGCAACTGGTTTATGCTTATTCACAAGAACAAGATTGTTTGATGTTAAAGGGGAATCCTTCCTTTTTAATTGTTCTTTTGAAAAAAAGAAGATAGTTTATGAAGGATTTCATGCTTAGAGCTTCAAAAGTCAAGCCTGTGGTAGGTGATTCTATTGCTATACAACCTTCTTGCGGCGTCTATTAAGTTCCAGGTTTTCATTTGAAGCTATAGGCAAAGCTGAAACACTGTCATTTATAATTTTCACGACACCTTGTCTTTTGTTTTTCAGTGCCTTGATATCCTTAGAATTGAAACAAAAAAGATCATATTTTTTTGGTAGGTCCTCGAATGCTGTTTGGTTACTGATCCTCGCACCAAAGAATCTCGTGGCTTTGCATTTGTTACTATGGAAACAAAAGAACAAGCTGAACGATGTATCAAGTATCTGCATCGCTCTGTGCTTGAGGGTCGACTGGTGTCAGTAGAAAAGGTTTGTCTTTTTAGGTCTCTTTGTTTATAAAATATGTTTGAGTTTGGTGCTTTTCAGTTTTTTTCTTGCGTAGATTGTTTTTTGATTAGTTTTGGTAGCAGGTTGTGTCATTGTAGCTCCGTCGAATTCAATCTATGCTCTAACAGTTGACTTGTCCCCTTCACGACATGAGCTCTTCATCGACATTGCTCATCGATTTGAACCGACTAATTGGCTTATTGCAAGGGGTCTATGCCCTCAATCCCATCTCATCACCAGATAGCAGATACATCATCAATGTTTTAGACCTACTTTTATTTTCAAAAACTGTAAAATGGTAAACAATCCAGTAGTCTCACTTTTATGGTCTCTTACTTTAGCTGTAGGTAAATGTGATTCTGTATTCGTTAAAATGAGAGACCTCTTAAAGACTTATGCTTTCCTGCTTACAAATTCGTTGAAAGAAATGTGAGGGAGATGTAGATGAACCAGATGTAATGGCAGTGTTTGTACTTGGTCTAGTACTGAGGTTAAATATCTTTTAGAACTTGTATGCTTTATAGTATACCTTGTGAATCTGAAACACCAATAAAGGGAGGTAGCTCAACTGTGGTGCAACTTTTCTATGCTATTTGATCTGAAAATTTTTCATATGAATGACTGCATTTGTAGGCAAAAAGGTCCCGTGGGAGGACACCAACTCCTGGTCGATATCAGGGTCTGAGGAAAGAACGAGGAGGACCGAGAGAGGCAAGAGGTACATGTTCATTTAAGTTTTTCATTAAGAAAACTAAGGCATAATCTTATTCAACAAGTTACTTTGCTATATTCAAGTCGACCTTAAACAAATATGAATACCTGTTTATAATCTTTAAAAAAACTGTGGGAGACAAACAAATACGCATGTTCAGCCCTTAAAGCTTTTTCACTTAGATTTGTTAATTGGAACAAAGGTCTCAGGCTCTCAGCAATTTTGTCACTGATCTCTGAACCATGGTCTTAGTTTTGTTGTGAATGGTACTGTAAGAAAAGCTAATTAGCAAAGTTGGGGAAATATGAATATTTCTTATCGACAATGATATCTTTTCTTTTTTTTTAACCAAAATATTAGTTCTTTTATCAAAGTGTCCACTAGTATGTAGGAGGAGCACTGGTTCCTTCCGACAATGTTCAATACCAAATTTCAAATGGCACTGCCTTGACTAGGTGGTTGGCTACAATGTTTCCATCATCTATTAGCTTAACAAGGTGATTTACTCTAAAATAGGGCATCTTATGTAAAGCAGCTCGGTCTGTTAAAAAGATTGAAAAAATTTTCTTGCCATCTAATTTGAACACCACATTCTTCAACTTATACTTTCTTGCTTAGTTCTCTTGTCAAAATAGTATGATATTTCCAAAATTTAGTAAATTTTAAATTTATGTGATTTTCTCAAATGGGACAAGTTGTTTGAAATAAATGTGTATTCTTTTCACCTCAATAATAAGGTTTTAGAAAAAACAAGCTCAGTTAAGTTCATGTATGTTTAGTCATTAGCACTGCAGTAGATGCGCTTATCTCTTTGTCATGTATGGGCTATGGTAGCTTTTTATCTAAGCTTGGTATTACATGCCTGCTTTGGTTTCAACATACGATGCTGCCTAACTTCATTTCCTAGTACGTTGGCTGTCTCTTTAACATTTGTTGTGGTCCTTTCTGGTTTTTTCCTTTCTGTGTCCTTCTTCCTTCTCCAAATTGTGCCATCAAGCAATTTCTCTTCTTCCCACCTGCTATTGTGATAAGTGGTGTAAAGAAGCCTCCACTTACTGGTGTACACTGTTTCTGAAACTTTCTCAGGCCGAGGTCGGAGACGGTCTCGCAGCTACTCACCACCCCGGCGACAGTATGATAGAAGTCATTATGACAGAGATCCTTATCCACGTGATAGGCGGAGATCACGGTCTCCCTATGGAAGAAGACCGGATGATTATTCTGACTCATATCGGAGGCATAGAGAGCGGTCCTTGTCAGCAGGACATCGTGGTGGTTACCCGTGAGAATATTAAACCCACAATCAAACTGGATTACTGAGTTTACATGTGATTTACTGTCAATGTTGTTGTACTTATAGCTTTGAGGTACAAACTCCTTTCGTTCTCGCAGGCCAACACCTTACGTTGTGGTGTTGGAAATTTCAAAATGTTGTGTTGTTGACTGTTGTGTTAGAATTTGTAAGAATGGTCTGCTGACGGAACCCGTGTATGTTCTCTATGTAGGCTTGAAACTTTGGTATTTGTTAGAGACTTAGTCGATACATGAAGAAAATGTTTCTGCTGACTGCCGAGGATTTCAGTAGAACATATCATTATCTGTTCTTTTAACCATATAATCTAAAATGGGAACCAGTCTTGGATTGGTCTAGTGTGACAACGCTTGCTCCTAATGACCTTGAGGTTATGAGTTGCAGGGGCTCTGGAATTTGGGATCCTCATACCTCCTCTTCCTCCTCCTCCTCCTCCCCCCGGCCTAAAGGTGTCTGAACTAGACTGGCCTGGAACACCAATTGTGGCTCTAGTTTAGACTAAGGACTTGACTGGTCTGGAACACCAGTTGTGGCTCTAGTTTAGACTAACTTTCAGTACTTATTACTTAGTAAGTACGGATTGTCTTGACAAACTGTACGCATTCTAAAGGATCAGTATATGAGAATCCAATGACCGACCCTTGCAAGTACATATGCACGGCAAATGTGGTGGGTGATTAGTAATCACATCCCATTTACTGTAGTTGATATTGCACAGCCTTCAATAATACCCTGGCCTTTTACGACATAATCATCACTAAATAGTATCTGTACCCAGTAATCTCAAATTAAGGAGCTATTATGCTTAGATAAATAAATAATACCAAAATCTAAGAACATAATTGGTTCATCTCTTTTAAGTTGGCCCTTCTTTACCAGGGAGTACAATGACGTAATCCATGCTATTTGTCAAAAAATATATAAGAAGAATATGAAGAGCTTTAGGCCTTTTAAAAGGTAAGATTCAATACTAGATATTAGTGGTAAAAAGAAATGCGTCGTTTTTTTGGGTTATATTTATGGAGTAGTTTTTGATATTGAATCTATTTTGTTTATTATACTGTATTATCTTCTACGTTGTTTATTACAGTAAAACAAGTTACTTTTTTTTTTAGTTTAATTTTGATGCTGACGTTAGTGAAATATACGTACTTTGTACGTGATTGTGTACATTGTGTTAACTATTGCGTATGTGTAAAACATTAATCAACAATAAACTGCATGTATCTATGTCAATTAATTTAAACATTAGTAAATTACAGTATATATGTTAATTAATTTATCACTTTCACCCTCTTCGATTATTGTTTATAGAAGTCAGCTGAAATGACACATGCAAAAGTCCAAAAACAAAAAGAAAAGAAAAATAGAGTGAAACATGAAATAGATGATGTGTTATCCAAAAATTGAATGAGGAATAAATCATAGTAGTCCAAAACACTCCAAAGGCATTGAAAATGTGAACCGACCTATACAAGCATTAGCAACTACTCTGTATTTGCATGAGCCCATGAGGGTTAATATATATTTCAAGAGAAAAAATAAATAAAAATGTAAGCATTATTTGGAGCAAGTAAAAGGATAGATAGATCATACTTGTTTACTACGTCACATATTTCAATGACATATAATACACTACTTCTAATAATACTTGTATAATGTTTGTATTGAGAGTATTTTATATTTCGTATGTGTTTTACTTGTAGAATGAAATAAATAGTTTATTTAGTAATTATTTGTTATTTTTCCGTTAATAACGATTTTTATATTATGTAGTAATAATGAAATAACAATACCCTAAAATAGTAGGAGTACTCGTATAGAGATTATGCTGGGTGCATATACAATATGCCATATGCAGGATGAACAATAATCACAACTTTAAACGTTTTTATCTCTAAATTCGTGAGACAAAAATTAATGAAAATTTGATATTTTAAAAATTTACATTAAGATAGCATTTAATAAGATTTTCACTTAAATATATTATTTCTTATAACATAATAAAAATTTGTAGTTAAATTTTTTAAACTTTAACTTTATAAATAAAAATAGGATAATTTTAGTAGCACGAAAGGAAAACAAAACACAAGAGTAGAGAAACGAGAGATAAGTTATTTGAAAAATGCGTGCACATGCAGAATATAGAATCAGAACTGCAGAAGTGTGTATAGAAAAGAGCAGGTGAAATACACGAGGAAAAAAAAAAATAGGAAGAAGAGAATTCATTCAATACGTTGATGAGGCACTCATGAGAGATGAGACTAGAGGTGTATACAGTTTACTCCAGTTTACTCCATACATATACCAAGTGTTTGAGACATACGATAGTACTACGTGTCTGCCCGATCTCTGTAGATTTGTTTTATTTGATTTTTTTTGTGTTTTTTAATATTTGACTTTAAATATTTTTATCAAATTAATAAAATAAAAATTATAAAAATATAATATTTAAAAATTTACATTAAAATATATTTAATAATATTTTAATCAAGATTATTGAGTTGAGCATGTGTGAGATGGACCCCACTCCCCTTTGAATCCTAAATTCCTCAATACTTGGCTTTTTGGTGCGCGCCAGCTGCTCCCTCTATTTTTAAAATGGTAAAATATAATAAAATATAAAAGCGGACTTCAAACAAAAATTCGAATTTGACACAATAATAATAAAATGAACAAAATTGGCGTTCCCTCTCCGGATTTTCGAACAGTGAGTTTATTTGCCAGGATAAGATCCGACAGCTGCAACTCTGACACGTGTGCGTCAGTCTTTTGTCTTCCTTGGGATTCTCCCTCCCTTTTTCTTTTATTTTTCATGCGGCTCGAGCCAATCATGTAAGCCGAGCCGAGAGATGTGAAAGGACGGAAAGGGGCTTTGGAGATGAATGGATAGCGACGTACTAGTAGTAGCTGGGAACATAAAGGCGGGAGAGGATCTTGGCCGTTGATTACGCTGTCGGACGTGGGTAAATAGTGTGAAGGTGAAGGGCTACACTGGCAGCTTGTGCCCAATTATATCACTAATATCAGCTATAATATACGTTTTAATGTGGGGTCCATGTTTCCAAAGACATCAATTATTTATGGTATGTCCCGCCTCATTCATTAGTCCCTTCTTAGTCAATTTTATGCGTTTTTCTTGGCAATTTGGCACTTTTTAATTTATGTTTTTTGATTGGTGGAAAATGTTTTTTCATATTATACATTTACTAGAAACATTGGCCACTGTCTCTTTAATATATAGTACTCCTTTGTTTAACATTTTATTTACATGTTATTTTTGGTGATTACCTAAGAAAAACAAAACTTATGGATTATTGTATTATTCAAATTTTTTAATATATATATTTTATTTGGGATAACTTAGAGTACACATTTGTCTTACATAAATGAGAAAGAAATTATAAGTTTTGAGAGCAATTCAAAAAGGGGAACAATACTAGAAATTTGCAAATACTAGATGACTCACATTAGCTCTAGTGAAGTTTTGTAAATAGCAAATGAAGAAAGGGCAAGAAACACCTAAACTAATGGATAAAAAAGTACAACTAATAAAGAGTAAATACTGGAGGACTTCTCATATGTTAATATCATAGCATGTTGATTGATACGTTATCCACACACTATGGTTTGCCTTGAATATATATTATAGATATTAATATTTTATCATATTTACTCATAAAAAAAATACGAGATAACATCATCTAAAGCCGTGTGTTAGAAAATACATAATTTAAAAAGCAGAGGAAGTATAATGGTTGTAAAATATGTTATCCAAAAAATGATCTTATGGAGGGTGAAGATGTTTTATTGTTGGGCCCCACACATATCATGAAACTAATCACGCCAAGACAATAAATAAAGCTCCATGTATGAACTTGAAGGACACAAGATTGTGTACAAAATAATTCCTAGGTTGCAATTGGATTACCAAAAAAAGACGTCGAAATCTAGCTTCTTTCTACATTCCGTAAAATAAGAAAGTAGAACCTCTCAACCTTCACTCTAGTCTTAGTCTATAGACTCTAGATAAGAATAGGATCCAATAAAGAAACAACCCATCCTTTGACTCAAACGCAACTGCCGCCGTGGACAAAACGACGAGCCACTTGAAAAGCCAAGCCGAGAAGCCAAATGAAAAGGAACAGGCAATAGCCGGTAATAAAGCCAAGTAAGCGTTGGTACAATTACAGGGTGGGTTCGTTCTCATGGCAGTTGGTAAGCATTTAGTGCGTGCTTCTCTCACAGTCTCTCTCTCTCCCCCCGTCACTCACACACTCACTCATTTTTATTTGGGTTTTTTGATTTTGATTTTGTGAGAGAAAATATTTCACTCTAACTTTCTTCCCTCTCTTTCTCTCTCGAAAACCAACACCTTTTTCTCTCTCCTTCGAATAGATCCGTTGCTCTGCATTTGCTAAACTTGCTTCATTTTGAGGTATATAGGATTTCAGAATTTTGAATTTTGGGCTTTGTTGCGTTTGAGTTTTGGAATTTCTGGTTTTGTTGTAGTTTTCTCATTGAATTCCTCAATTTTACAGCGTTTCTCTTTACTCAAAACCTTTCTTTTTGAAGTAATGTATTGTAATGTTATGTAAATTATCTTCTTGGTTTTTGTGTCGTTTTCATCAATGGCTTCATATTCAAGTTGCCATCAATTTTGTTCATATTTCTTTCTTGTAACCTATGAATGAATGGATTGTAATATAGTTTTGATTTTTATTGCCTGGGGTGCATGCATTTGTAGGAGGAAGAAGAAGATGATGAAGTTCATTTACTCACTTTTACTGAAAATGAATAGTTCACGTTAATAATAATAATAATAATTCAATTGTCAGAGCTTCGGCTTCAATCTTTATGAATCCAGGTCTCACCATAGATCGTTCTCCTTTTTTGTGTTTTTAATGTATTTTTCTATAATGTAGTACATTTAATTGATGAATATTTGAATTTCCCATTTTTTTTACAGGGTAATATTTGTACAGTTGGGGTAAATATCAAAAAGCTTGATCAGGGATTAACTCGGAGCTACTGAAGTCAAAAGATTATGGATTGTGATTAGGGTTTCCATTTTTGGAATGGTTAAGTGGTAAATAAACAAATTAGGGATTAATTTTGGAAGTGGGGTGATTGCTGATTAAATTAGGTTCTTGGTGATTAAGGTTGGATTAATTAGTTCTAGACATTTTATTTTAATTGGGTGGGATAAAGAAGTGAGAATGATAGAATCAGAGCTGATTGCATCAAGGCTGATGTCACCATATAGAGAAGAAAGTGGGGATGAAGAGCTTTCAGTGTTACCAAGGCATACAAAGGTTATTGTGACTGGTAATAACAGAACTAAATCTGTTTTAGTTGGATTGCAAGGTGTTGTCAAGAAGGCTGTCGGTCTTGGTGGTTGGCATTGGCTGGTGATTTTTCTTTCACTTCATTGCTGATTTCTTGTTCAATTCATTATTCGTGATTGTCTTATTCACATTGTGCATTTCTTTGGATAATTTTGTTAATTTGGGTTTGTGGGGAGCCTTAGAGTGGATAATTTTTATCCCTCGAGACTTTATCAGTTGTCTTTCACCTTAGAGTGGATAATTTTGAGACAAATAGTGTTCAATAGAGTATTCATCTTGTGTGTTGGTTAAGATTCATATGATACGAAGTTATTCTTTGTCTTCTGCTGTGATTGAATTTCATAATTGTGATATATATAATATTTACCTTGATACCTTAACTCATTACTGAACTTTAATATACACTAGATTATTTGGGTTGTTATTGGGGGTAGATAATTCCTTTTTCATGTATATATAATACGAGAGTAGTTAATAGTACATTGATCTTTTGTGTTGTGTTGGTTGAGATTCATTAGTTTTGCACGGGTTAACAAGGTGTTTTGGAATGAGCTGGGCTCATGTTTTTTTTTTCTTTCTATTTTTGATAATTCCCTGTTGTGTATTTAGTGAGCTTAAACTGATTAAATGCTGTGATTTTTACCTGATCATAGAAACATTGGAAAGCTGGTAGACAATGTCATTTACAAGTAACGCATGATACTGCTGCTATTGTTTTAAAAGGTGTTAATATTTCTACTCTGCACAAATCATTTTGGCAAGACATATTTTGTAGTGGGAAGACTTTAGAACCTACAATATGTTCTAATTCTTCTTAAAAAAGAAAAGGAAAACATAACGTGAAGAAAAGATACAAAAAGTTTGTCAACTGTGTATTATTCTGTAATGTTCACCGGTGCTTTTCTTCTATAAACTATGGTCTATGAATGATTTTGTACGACTTCTTTTGACTTTCTGCTTAAAAAGCAATGTTGTTGCTTTCTTTTTTTTGTGTGTGTGTGTTTAACTGTTTATTGATAATTATGCCCTGATTGTTGTGTTGAAGGTTTTGAAGAATGGGATTGAGGTTAAGCTGCAGCGGAATGCACTGAGTGTGCTAGAACCACCAACAGGGAATGAAGACGATGATGACTTTGATCACTCTAGTAGCAGCTCTGATCTTGGAGAAAAGGACCATGAATTTGGTAAACTACTGCTATAGATTAGATAGTTCCTTCTTAGAGTGACACATGAGCACCAGAGTGCTTTTGTCTCATTTTTTGATTGCTGTTAAAATGCTGCAGCTAGCATGGAGTTCCACAAAGTGAACAAACCCAGAGTGCGCCATACTCGACCATGGGCTCCACTTGCTGCTGCAAAGTCGAACTACCGAAACTGCTTAAAGGAACTCCACCCTATTACCCATACCCCCTCTTACTGTGTAAGCTTTTTAGCAAGTGGAACTTGTTAGCAAAAGGGTTGAGAATTGATTTGTGATGCATTTTATTATGCTACCAAGTTGAAATCATCTCACTAACTCCTGTCGAAATAAATGAAAACTCAATCAAATTTTGTTTGTCACACTTCTAGTAAACTTCAAAACTCCCCTATTTTAATTCATTGAGGATGGAGCCGATGTTGAAAGAATCCGAATATCCCCAAAACACATCCGACTCATCCCCATGATCATACACCTCTGATTTTTCTTCAGTGACGAATCAGTGAAAGCTCTGATACTTGACTCAATTTTTTTAGTATGGGTATCTTGGGTTTAAATTGCCAAATTTGCACTAAAGAACATAATATGCCTTGGTGCAATATTCCCAGCCGAGTCTGATCCTGTTCTTTGGTATTATTATGTGCCTCTTTATGTGCTTAATTATTAGCAATCAGTATTATTATGTTCTTATAATTATTAGCAATCAGTATTATTTGGTTAATTTGGTTAAGTGTCATATAAGATCTCATTCTGGACCATTTTTTTTTGCCGCTCAGTCCTCATCGCACAGGTTATAATATTGTTGATGCAGGTTATATAACCTTGGGTGTTGGTTTGGGAATTTGACTGTTTGGGCTGATATATACTCTCGGCTGATATATCTTTGGAAAGATATGTTCACTGTTCACATAGTACATGATAATGTGGTCCGAAATTTTGTCAAATTCTCAATATTATGGTTTTAGAACACAAGGGTTTTTAAATTTGTTATTGTATTATTATGAAGTATGTAACTGAGAGTGGTCCTAATGCTTTATTGTCAGAGGTTGAACTTTGCTAAGCTTGGTAGTGATTCACTATGGAGGTATCTGAGCCGATTTCATTTGGTAAGTTTCGTGGAGTACTAAACAAGTCATTGATCTGTGTAACACTCTAATTCCACTATATTGCCTAATGTTCTCGTAATTTCTCAATGTTTAGGGGAGTATGGATTCCAACTCGAGGGAGCAGATGGTTAACATGGTGCAGCGCCACTTTGCTTCACAGGTTACTCCCAAGTCCCAATCTCTTTATATCTCTTTATTCTAAGGGTGAGATGCAGAATTATGCACTTTCAGTGGATCTATTATATGTTGTGTTGGGCACGTGTGAGGGAATGCTTGTATGCTGTTATTCAGTGTGCATATGATCGCAGTTACCAATTTTTGATTTGTTTTGACATTGCAGCAAGTTGATGAGGTACAAGTGATAGCGGAATTCATTCGTGCAGCCAAGAAACGGAGCAGTAACAAAAGTAGGGAGTGAAATTATTCCAGGTCCTGGACTAGAAAATGCTCTATGTAATTATATTATTTATATATATATATATATATATATATAAGTCTTAGCCTAACTTTTAGATCAAATCTAACCGAAAGACCATGGTTTTGGAGAGGGTTCATTCACCTCAGCTGGCTAGTAGCCCAGAACTCACTCTTGACTCGGATTTAACCTTGTAATCTGGTGTGTAGGCTAGAAGGTCCCTGTTAACAACCGTAGATCTCTCTGTTATATATTCCAGCTCGTGAAGATTATGAGTCTGTGTCTTCTAATGCTATATTTTGGGCATGAGATTGCTGGTTGATTATTCTTTGTAGTTCGTATTATCATATACTCGTCCTTTCCCTAATTATTTGTGTCTTATACCAAAAATAGATGTTCTAAAAAAATTGCTCTAGATTTTAGAAGACCATACCTTTATTTTCACATACATAATTTTAGTCCCATTTATTGTTTTTCAATATGAAAATGGGGAAAATTATTAGGGACAGGTTAGTATCTATAATTTAATTTAGTGACCTCTAATATAAATACAGTGTGTTGTACGAAGTGTACTGTAGTGACCCATAATTTCATGCCTTATCCACATACTCCAAAATGTCAGGTATGGCAGGCCAATATCTGTAGTGCTTATTGTTACGCTAGGAGCCATAGGCTAATATTCCGTTCTTAAACCAACTAAGACTACAAGAGGAGATATATAAAGTTGGTCCTGTGGTTTTTCTACTAGTAAATGTGGTAATCCTCGAATGTTTAGAGAGCTATTCCCTCCTTTCTTGATAATTTGTCCCATTTCTTTATATTCACTTTATTAAGGTTTGATTTGGTAAAGTTAATAAGAGAGAAAGTGAGTCGGAATACAAATTATATATGTGATAGTAAAGACGTGGTCTTCTATGCTTATATAAGTTATGGGCAATCTTTTAGCATTATATGAGGCAGATAATTAGAGACAAAGAGAGTAATATTTGTTCTTTGACAGTCATCGAGTTTGTGACTTTGTACATAGTGACTACTAGGACAACGAAATACCGAAAAGAGGACGCTTAATTATCCAAAAGGAGAAGCTAATCTAAGATATGAATAAAATTTGTTATTAAGAAACAGGTTGAATTGCATTATTGAAAAGTGTCCAACTAACCAACCTACATAACATCAATCCTGTGTGTCGTTCCACTATCAATTCGGTGAGAACAAAAACTGAATTCTACCTAAGTTCGACAAATTCAACAACAAATTGCGTTGATTCATTGAATCATTGTAACCAATGCTTCAATAGTCGTAATCTCCAACCCGATGAAAGTTCTCGGGTTCAAATATTAAATTAGCAATGAACCCGATTCGAAATTGAATTAGTCAAAATCTACTAGAGCCTTTTTTGGTCGACAAATTTATGTTCCATCTGCCAAATAAACAAGAGCGTACGTGAAATCAGACTGTATAGCGCGTGATTGGCACTATTTGTGTTGCCAGAGGAGAGTTCTGTTCCTGTTTCTCTCACCTCCGTTGAAAAAGAAGAGAGAGAGAGAGAGAGAGAGAGCGTCAGCTCAAACGCACACCGCCGGTATATTCCACTCGCTTTCTATCTCCTTCAACAAAAAGCTTCGTCGATTATCCCGACAATTTCGATATCTTCTGGTACTCTTTCTCTCTCCTCCGTCCTCAATTTTTGATTATCTTCATCAGATTTAATTTGCGGAACTTTGACAATTTTGATGTGATTATTGTTTCTGAAGATGAGATTTTTGAGCATGAAATTTTTAAAGTTGTCTGCTTTTTTGTTTTGTGATGATTGACTTTGACAAAATTTTGAACCTTGTTGTTATTATTATTGTTGTTGAGATTCAGCTTTTGATGATTGATGTGGTTTTCTCAATTATTGAAATTCTGTTGTTTTTGTTTGTGGAAGTTGTAGTATTACACTGTTATTGATTGAGTTGTGTGTTGGATTGGTTTCCTGAAAGTTGAAAACTCTGGGGGGTTTTCTCATCGATTCGAGTTTTCGGGTTTAGGTGTAAAGACTTGAAAAGTTTAATGATGTTAGACAATTATGTGCTTATAAGACATGAAAAGTTAGCAGGCAATATGTTAAGGTTGAAGAGAGCGTTGATCTGGTTGCTATTTTTTTTATTGGATAGGTGGCTGAATGCCTTGTATGTTAATGGTTGTGGCAAAAGCAAGATTCTTTTCACTAGCTATATTGGGATATTGTTGGTATTGTTTGACCATGGTGGGTTCATTTATAAAAAATATGTTGGGTTGTAACTTGTAAGTGAATGATTGTAGCTATATTTGATTAGGCTCACAGTAAAGATCATTACTTTATTACTTTTAATTAGTATGATTCTGAGTAATGTAGTACTTGTATGAGAAAGTGGTGACTGAAGTTTGACAATGTTTGATGACAAAGGCCTAATGTTATGAAAGAGTAGTTGAACAAGTTTGTGGTAATAGTGAGTTGTAAAAAGTATTGCTGTCTGCAAATACTTGTGTGATGGCAAGTTATTGCTTGTTTCAGGGGATAGCTGCATGCTTATGCATTATCTGCTGCACTGTTTTTGAGCTGGAAATTTACATGCTTTGGCTCTCAACTGTGTATGATGCTGTACTCCTTAGGGCTGTTCTGGTCCCTTGGCAGTATGTTTATGAACTGATCTTACTCTGGTTTGCAACCTCTTCTACTTAGCACTTTAATGGTTCACACCAGTATACTATGCCATTGTTTTGATTACATAGATGGTGGAGTATGATGGGGTGGATAGTCTTGATACATAAAGCCATAGGTTGCCTATCAATAACATGATAGGTCCTTCCATGATTAATAAGATTCTAAGTTTCAGCTGTACCAGCTTCATCTTCCTCTGAATTGCAGACATAATAAGGAAGAAAACTAATGAAACCACCACCATCTAGAATTACGTTCGTCTTATCATGTTTCTGTTTTGTGACTTTATCATTCTTTAATCGAGCCACTTCAGCTACATATGGACGGTAAGTTTTCAACTTATTTGTTGGGTGGAATTTTGGAAGCCACAATTTCTACAAACATCTTCTTAGGAAAGTGGTCATTCCATGTCCAAATGGAGTATTCATGAAGATTTAAATTGCTGTTTGAAAGGGAGTTTGATGAGCTTAATTTATTATTAGAATCATTATATATTGATGGTTGAGTGGCTCTTAGCCTTACATTGTCAAATTTTCTACTTGAGACGTGCATTTCATTGTGGACTTTTGCGAGTTGTAGCTTTTATTGAACTATATTCATGATTATGGGGTTACGCTAGGCGGGTAGTTCTTATTAATGTGTTTCTGCTTTTGTGTTTCGATAAAGGTTGATCTGTTTATGTAATGTGTGCCCCTTCTTATTCCTTTCTCATTCTATATAGATTGGTAGTAAGATTGCGTACATCCTGAACACCCTGGACCTCGTTTGTGTAGGATTTGCTGCTGCTGCCTTTTTTTTTGCATCATTGAATTTTTGCTTGAAGAAGCATTCTTTTTGTCCAGGGAAACAGGAAGCTATGCATAAGATGCACTTAATGTCAAGTGGATAACAGAGTATTAGGAAGAATTATGGGAGGCTGTTGCTGTTTTTTCATTTCATCTACAAGATCTGAACCAAATAGATCCCCGACTTACTATAATGTAAGAAATTCAGCTCTGACTTTGACCTCCAAGAATATATTGGACCATTTTTTTTGTTGTATGCCTTTTGATTTATGGGGAAAAATAATGCTATCTAAGGCTTTGTTCTCCTCACCTTATTTAAATTAGTTTCGGCAAAATTAATTCGACAAAATAAGTTAAGTTCAGCGAAAATAAGCTAAGTTCAACCAAAACTAAGTACGTTTAGCAATTGTTGGTTTAAGTTCAATAAAAATAAATTGAGAAGAACAGAGACTAAACCATTTCAGTACTGATACTTGAAAAAACAACAGAATGATACAGATTGGAGTTTTGCCACAATACGATGAAAGACTAATTCATCTTTATTTCACATTTGTGGTAAACATGCAATCTTTTACTTAAATGGCAATGAGTTCCATCTTCCATTAGTAGATGCTGTCTTTTGGTTTCAGTATAGTATGTCATGCTGTGATGGTTGAATAAGATGGTAAGACTGAAATTCTTGTCATTGGAACACAGTTTTCTTGCTTTTGACAACTATTTCTTTCATTTGATTGTCATTAGTCATTACTTGTAGTTGTTGAACTCAGTCTACATCAAGAGAACTGTGCTAAAAATTGCAAATGATGTTCTCAACGCTCTAATCATTGTTAGAATATATTTCGTACACTTCAGCTACATCTTTGGAAGTCAGGCAATAGGCTATGTGTATCATTATTTAAAAAAAAAAAACTTCTATATGCTCAGCCAATCTGCTTGTGTCTCAGGTTTGGGGTCAATTTTCTTGTAAGTGGAATAGTGTGGCATGTGAATTGTTGAGGTAATCATTGAGACTCGTAGAGAACCAGGCTTCATTAAAACTTCAACTATAAATATGTAAATAGTCAATCCAGCATGGTGACCATAGAAAAAAATCGCAGCACGATCGTGGTAATGGACACGTTATTGTGGATGTGGTTAATAACAGATGAATATAACAGATTACGGACTGTGGTGTGAATTTTTCAAAATATTCACATTAATGAGTTTAAGAGACATCTACATTTATATAGTTTCAAAAGTATTCTTTCAACATAATATAACCTATTTGGTCGTAATATGAGTGTGTTATATATTTTTAGAACTAATAATTGCTTCAAATATCATGTATTATATAATTGGCGAGTTTTGACGTAAGAACATATGTAACGGGTGCGGGGAGTCATCGTTACGTAAGGAACAATGTGAGGAGAAGGATGTGATTTTTGTCTCGGACATGTAACGGGGACATGTAACGACAATCCAAAACCCATTACAGAATGGCCGAACGGCCAAGATTTAATTCATGGTGGTGACTTACTGAAAATCAAATGCATGAGTTAGCATACTCTCGCGCTTAATGGGTGTTACATTTTAAAAAAAGTGTATGCTTTGATGGAATGAAAGTTATGGCTTTCTGTTCATCCTCTCATAGTACTTATTTTCATATATTTTTTGGGGGGATGGGGTGGGGGGTGTTATGTTGCACCTTTGATTGATGGCAAAAGATAAGAAAAATCTTGAAGGTTTCCTACAATGTAGTGTGGAGTAGTGCAATTACAAGCAATTAATGTAGAAATGAGAATATCAGAGTACTCATGGTTACCAACACTCATGTGCAGAGATCTGGAGGATTAAGGGGCCTAGGATAGATTATGAACCTTGGGGTTTAGTGAAGAATCAATGGCAGCCAAAGGTGGAGTATGCTACACTGAGACTTGCAAAAGAGAGCATAGTGACAAAGCCGTTGATGATGAAAGTGATAGTTACTGTGGAAGGCTTTACCAAGCTGTCACTGCTACTGTCTTGGGTATAATCTTGAAGTCAGATGAGTCACAAAATGTTTCAGCTTGTGCACCCTATCCAGCCTTGAGCACAATCATGATTTGGATATAGCATGTTGAAGGTTTGAAGCATGATGACCTTCTGTCTCGGACAATGATTTTGTACTAAAGAAAGGACAAGTAGAAGGTATTTCTGCAATTTAGCTTGTTCTCATATGCTAATGACCTTATCAACTCAGCATGAACTGCAATGGTTGATTAATGACATTGAGGCATTAACTCTCTAGAGATTCTTTAATATGACTTACAATGTTCAGCATACTATTTCCTTATCTGGATTATGTTAAACTTTTTCCTTCACAGCTGTTCATTAGCTATTGCAATTTACTTTGGAGCAGTCAATGCAGATTGCTTGATCTTTGTTTATTTCTATATAAAGTAGTAAACTTTGAGATCTCTCAACAATTTAAACTTTCTGCAGTGCCCCAGAACGGATGAGGAGCGAGAGCCCTTGTCAGCTAATCTTGGAATATCACCCGGACTTGCAGGAGGACTGCTAGTTGATACCAATTTGTACACATCCAATCCAGACACTTACACTGCACCTCCTGCTCCAATTCCCTATGATGTTGATTTAGGACGTCCGCAAGCACCACATGGTAGAGAGATTCATCTTACCTGCAAGAGGGATACCACAAGAGAGATAGCAAATTCTTGTTCTGAGGAGGGACCAAATCCCTTAGAAAATCAAGTGAAGGATCTGAAAGAATTAGACGACAAAACGGAATCTGTTTTGGAACTTACCTTGTCTCAGGTTTCTGAAGATGATCTTAAGAAGCCAGTTGGATCGTATTTTATCATAGAAGAAGAGGAATGTCCAATATGCCTTGAAGGTAAACATTTGATGAAGATATTTCATTTCCATTATGAACTATATTTTTGCTTTCGGATCGGAGATTAAGGGTTGTTGTGATGTCTAAATTTTAGAATTGGAAGTGGATGGAGGGAGAGGAAGTGAGTATAGAGTGTTGGACAAGTGACAAAGATTGTTGGGATTGATAGAGAGAAGGGATAGGTGAAGTTTATTTCAGGACAACCCTATAATGGTATGGGTGGCGTTCATAGATGAAGTCTTGAAGTCAACAATTGATGGTGTTGTCCCTTTTTGTTGACTTCTGTCTTTCTTTACGGGAAGCTGTTTAAAATTCTGCTTTAATGTACCAGGTTTTGTTTAAAGGTTTTAAATAGGCCTTTTGAATATGCTTGTTGGCTTTGTTTGCAGAGTACACAGACGAGAATCCAAAGATGCCTACTAAATGTGAGCATCATTTTCATCTTTGCTGCATCCTCGAGTGGATGGAAAGAAGTGAAACTTGCCCTTTGTGTGATAAGGTCTGTTACTTTTTACCCTTAAAATTAGTGACTGACTAGAATGATCTACCATTGGAGCCTTTTTATCTTACAGGTCTCCATCTTGTGATGCAGGAAATGGAGTTTGATGAATATTAAGAATTACCCTTGATGCAAGCTCAAGTGGTTTACCTTATTGTGGTAATTGATGGCCATATCATCCATTTGTATCTCCATTTCTTGAGATGGGTATTGTAATTTATCGATTCAATGTCATGAGGGTGATGATGCTCTCTAGGACTCTAGGTATTCTTCAAACCAGTTGAATGTGAAAGAGAAAAGTGTTGGGGGAGGGAGGGAGGGGGGATTGTACAGGTAGATATTGAGCTGATAGTTCCTTTCAGTTAGCCTTGCTATTTAACTTGTGGATCATTAGCGCTTAGATCTACACGGTCAGAAACCACGATAGGTGGATAAAAGTAAAAATATATGGTAGCATGCAGTACAATGTGGTGGGCTTGAATTTGGTATTACCCATTACATTGTGCTGTATGCTTACTTTTATACTGGTAATACTGGCGGGAATGAACAGGCTCTATGTGCGCCCGTTCAGTTGGGGTTTCTCTGTTATTTATACATACGTGTATAGGTCCATTGAACTGCAGATTAGGATTTGTTTTAAGGTTTCCTTGGTTTCACCTGAATATTGGCTTTCACTGCCGCATGCTCTCTCTCTTTTGATGGGGCTGCTTGCATGATGTGAAATACAGAGTATATCTTATAATCTTGGTTGCCTTAGTACTGAGTTAGTGTCTGCTTTGAATGATTGTTTGGATGACAACAATGCTGACGGTTACCAAACAATTAAAATTAACACTGCGAGCGAAAGCATCCTGAGTGAGTGGCTGAAACTGAGAAAGATTTCATCTCATTGGATTATGTCCTTAGTTGTTAACTTGTGAATCTTGGCGAATTTGTTATACAACCAGTAACACCATGGATGTGGTGGTAATAACCCTTATAATTTTTATGCTCTCATCTTTAGGTTTATCGTCATAGATTTAATTCAGATTCATTGGGTATTTGAATCGACTTTTGATTAAGATGTATTCGATTTAGTAGGTTTTCTGGTATTATATAGATCCACATCTACTTATCTCACATTTAGGCTATGTTTGGTAACATATAATATAATTTCTAACACGGGTGCCAGTGTCAAAACACGGTCAAAACACGGTTACACTTAGTTGTTTTGTAAAAATTTTCCATGATTATAGACTAAATCACTAAAATAAAATGTCCACATGTGCATACCCTTGGAGTGTGGAGGATTCAACTTAGGTATTTGAGAATAAATGAAGAATATGAGTAACATAGTAAGGAAGACTTGTTGATTTCACACACACTAGTGTAAACCAATAAGCAAAGAAGATTTTTTAATCAAATTTCTGAATGATCCATAAAAGCCACGGCTTAGCCTTTTAAATAACTGAATTGCTAAACATCGCCCGCAATTTTAGGACATCGCCCGCAAATTTTCAAATGAAATTATCATTACACCCTTAGTACATTATATCAACTAAATCAAACTCATCCCTACAAAAAACCATTTATTCATCATCTCAAAACAAAATTTACAAAATCCCATTTCAAACATCATGTCCCGAAGACCCGGCAAAGAAGTGTTGAGGAGGCCGACACCTCTTGCGACGGCGGCACCGGCGGCGGCGGTCCTCTGTGGTTGAGGTAAGGTTTTTTTTTTAATTTGCATTCGCCGGCGGGAGGGACAACGGCGGCGGCGGCTGGATCCGGCGTCTGGGGAAGACGCCCCGGCCGTGGACCAGGCGCCTGGATCCGGCGTTTGGGGAAGACGCCCCGGCCGTGGCTGTGGCGGCTGGATCCGGCGTCTGGGGAAGACGCCGCCGCCACCTCCGCCGGAACCCTAGGTGATATTATTTTTTTTTAATTTATTAGTTAATTACTAATGAATTTAATTAATTAATTATATTAGGCATTATAATATATTAATATATATATTTAGGTTAATTATGATAATTAGTTAGAGTATGTGATTAAGATAGATATATTATTAGTTAAAGTATATGATTAACTATGGTAATAAGTTAAAATATAAGTTTATAATATATTATTATAATTATTATATTAATTAGTTAAAATATAAGTTTATGACATATTATTATAATTATTATATTAATTATGTTAATTAGCTAAAATATAAGTTTTAGGTATATTAGTTATAATTATTATGTTAATTACCTAAGTAAAAAATATATGTTTAGTATATATAATTATAATTATTATATTAACTATGTGAATTAATTAAGTATAAATGTATATTTAGGATATATTAATTATTATAATTAATATATATTAATTGTGTAATAATTATTATATTAATTGTGGTAATTGATTTATTTTAAAATGTATGTTTAGGATATAGTATTATGATTATGTCATTTTCCTTGATGTAATTAGGAATCGAGTTACCGACCAGGAAAAGGGAAATCAATACCTGCTCACATGATTAGACAACACTTAGAGGATGATTCGGGTCCAAGGCATCCACGTACTCGTGGTGTGTCTGCCTCGGTTCGAAGGGAGAGGGCATCTACTCGATACGAGCAGTCAGTAGTTATGGAGGACGAAAAAGAAAGTGTTGATAGTTGGAATGATGATGAAAACATCTTCGAGGAAGATGGAGATGATTATATAGATGAATTAGAGGTTCAATTAGAGGGTGATCGGGCTGATCGAGAAATAACTATTCGTAAGGGTAAGGGTGGCCGGTTCGTTACTACTTCTGATACAACTTCCTCTTCTATTTCTGGTCAAAGCCGGAAGAAGATGAAGGTTGATGATTCATGGGTTGTGAAACAGGCGGTTCCTGGTGGGACGGTTGATGGGAGTGTTGTTCCTAGTTTTTTGGGTCACATTGCTAGGCGCATATGGGATGGTAAGGAGAGGGAATCTTCATCATGTGTTGGTATTTTAAAATGCCAGAACAGAGATAGAGCGTGCGCAAATTTGCGAACTTGGTATGAATCATGGATGGCTGATGGTTCACCTATTTGTGCACGCTTAGATAACACTGGAGTGTCCCACCTGCCTTGGGCCATGTTCAACCATATTGATGCTACCCTTTTATCAGCTTTCATAGAGCGTTGGCAGCCTGACACCAACTCATTTCACTTCCCTTTTGGAGAGATGACGATTTTATTGCACGATGTGCATGAGATACTTAGGCTCCCTGTAGAGGGTAAATTAGTTAGTGAAAAACCAGATGTTGGGGATCTGAAGACTTATTGTGATGAGTTACTTGCTGTGAGCATTGAAACACTGGATGCTCGTAAATATTGGCAAGAAGGTGGACTGAATATCAAGGCAGTCGATGATTTATATAGGAAGGTGGATCCACCTAGGCATTTGAACAATCAACTCAGTGCCTATTTTCTTCTATGCCTTGGATGTTGTTTGTTCCTTGATAAGAGTGGTTGTAGGGTAAGGCCACGGGATATAGTAGAGGCGAGGGAACCCAGTACTATGGGAACATACTCATGGGGATCGGCTACTCTAGCATTCTTGTACCATCAGCTTGGAATAGCCAGTCGTACTGATTGTAAGCAACTCACTGGTTGTCTTACTCTATTTCAGGCATGGATATATGAGTATTTTCCTGCCTTTCGTCCTTATAGAGACCGCATTCCCATTGAAGAAGGGTACCCTCGTGCCGGATGTTGGAATGTCCGCATGGTTACTAATTCTACAGAGCGACTGAGGGTGATTCGTCGGCAGCTTGATAATATGACTGCGTTAGAGGTTAGTTATCCTTGTCTTTATGTTCTTATTTTGGTTTACTTGACGTATGACTGGTAATCGTTTGCTTTGCAGGTTGAGTGGTTGCCTTACTTTCGGGACCCTGCTACGAAGGTACCAAGGACTGCATTCCTCGGTCTCTTACAGTATCGGGACATTATTGAGCCTTACATGCCCGACCGATGCTTGCGACAGCTCGGGTATGTACAGGTCATTCCATCTCCCACTCCCAAGCATGTGTTCGCTTATCGTCCAGAAGTATCGGCCGAGTATAAGGTGGAGTGGCCTATATCTGTGGTGGAGAACTTGTGGGTTCAATTCCCGAGGGGTGCAAGACTCTTCTTAGGTGATTTGGCGCGTACTGAGGTTCCTTCCATTTCTGATGACTCGTACATGACATGGTTCGAATCAAAGTCACATCCTCGCCTTGTATCAAATGACGGGTCTGAATCCAGAAGAGACCGAGTGCCACCACGAACTGCGACCGATGCTGTAATTCTCAGTTATTAATTTTTGTCTCTTATAATTGTTTCTACTTCTATGTGCAGTGGATGAACATGGAGATTTAAGCAACATCCAGTTTTTTGGAAGTTAGATATTTGATGCCTATCGAGAAGGCGAAGGCCGCTTGCGCTCGGTGGGATAATATTATTGACATGTGGAACCGATCGTTGACTATGCAAGATGCCGATGACGAGTCTTGACGTGTTTCTTATGGAATTTGTATTCAAGAATATTGATTTGTAGCTATTTTGTTGGATATTTTGTTGTGTTTGGATTGTGTTGGAACAGGTTAATTTTACTGTTGTCGTCACTTGGTAGCTCACTTTACAGAGGAAACTCTGTCAAAATTTCCGTAGGATTTCCATCAAATTACTCCTAACCTAAATACATGATAACGAATGCCACAATTCAATTCATAATGACGAGTTTGAAAACCTAAATACACGATTTTCATAATTCTATTCAAAATGATACATTTGAAAACCTAAATACATGATAAGCTTTGCCAGAGTTCAATTCGTTGTCTATATATATCTTCCCAACCGACCACACTTTCATTTCGAATTTGAAACCATAAGGTAGGTACTGGAAAACCATCAGCCAAATCCAACCGAATGAAATGCTTATATCTGCCTAAGTGTGCAATCGCAAATTCTTTTAATGGCCTCGTAATGCTAGTAGGACTTTCCCAAGGGAGAACAGTAACACACGGGTATACTAAAACTCCATCGTTTCCCAATCCGTAGCATATGACGACGCTCTTATAAAAATTGGCAATTGGAAACAGATCCGCGATAATTTCCATGTAATGCTCAATACCGCAGTGCCCTCCTCCCCAATTGATACGTGTCAACGCAGCATCCAAACCGTCGTAGTATACATCTTGGTATTTGTGTCGTTTTGTTGAAATTTCATTGAACATTGTTTGCCGGGCAACGAACCACATATCTTCAGAACCATGAAACACATCGGCAACACATCGAAATCCACAGTTTCCATCAGCTACAACATCATTCCATCCTTCTAAATACGATATTATAAATCCGGGGAGTCTATCAGTATATAGGAATTGGTCAACGTCCACTCTACCTGTTGAGGGCATGTTAACAGATGAGGAAGAACGACCCATAGTCTGAGTACTGCTAGAAGATTAACTCCGACCTTGACCTCGACCACGATCCCGACCCCGAGCAGCATTTCTCTCCATGTACTCCCAAGCACTGAAATCACGCCGAGGTCGACCTCTGGTAATGGTCGTACCCTCGGGTCCTCTAATCTCCGACCATCTAGGTGGAGCATACCATGCAAAAGTAGAGTGGCATCACGTACAAACGAGGGATGACTAGCTCGCACTTGACATGTAAGTTCATCAAAACGTGCTGTGTCTTGCGTGGATCGATCTACGATATTAGGGTCCACAACTTCACCAATGATAAGTGATCTCCAAAAAGGATGAATTTGATCTAGGTAAAAACTCTCGCCCGACTGAATGATTCGCGATATTGTGCAAGCGCATGGAATCCCATGGGTTGTCTTTAGTGCACACCCGCATCTAATGTCAATCTCGTCACTTAAAGCACTCATCCTACTCTTCTCTTGTTCCAGCAAGCTCAGACAATGATGGGAAGTGCGACCATGGAGATTCTGGTACAGTCGACCTCGATATAACGTGCCATGTCTTCGTCTAGAGTCCTCCAAACATTGTTTAATACCGTTGATTTGGGTCTCAATCGCCTTGTTAACACACTCGAATAACGTGTCAAGAGCCGATGTGGAAGAGTTAAGCCAGTCCTTTAGTGCATTGTGGGCACTCTCGACTCTGCAAGTCGTAGTGTTCCCAAAATGAAGGACCTGATTCGTCCAGTATAGCACAAATTTCTCTTTATGAGGAATCCATTGTTGCGTAACGTATTGTAAAAGTGTAGGACACCAGCTATAGCAATCCATCATGAACCGAACATTATTCTCATACTGCTCTTGCGTAGTAGCATACATGACTTGCCTCCAACGTCTCTTCCGGAATTTTTCAGCTGAAACCTTATTCTTTCCCATGCAATGGTAAGCTTTATTCAACACACACTTATTGATATGCCACGTGCAAAGTAAATGTGCGGAATTAGGGAATAAATCCCTAATCGGGGCAAAAAGACCACCCTCGCAATCGGTTACTATAGAACTCGGGTGCACCTCAGGACCAACATAATTCTTTAGCTTCTCCAACACCCACTGATAACTTGACTCTATTTCATCTTTCATGATTGCATAACCAATCACGAAGTTCATGTTCCTCGGAGTCATCCCAATTATCTACACTAAAGGATACTTGTACTTGTTTGTCTTGTACGTAGAATCTATAAGGATTACATACGGATACGTGCATAACAAATCAGCAGACATCGGGTGCACCAAGAAGACATGGGTCACAACATTAGTGGCTTCATCACTCTTAAACCAGTGTAAGTAATTATACTTGATTGCTTGATATAGCAATTGCTGAATTGGGTTCCTTCCTTCTGACTTTTCTCTCCTTATCTTATCTCTTTCATTATACACGTGTCTTTTATTTGGATTATCTTCTGGATATTTCTCCAACAAAGTTGCCAGTATTTTAGCCGGTCTCACTTGTGCCTCAATCATCTCGTGCACAACTTTCTTCGCACTAGGACTAATGCCGCTAATCTGTCGATGTCCTTGTGGATACACAACCAACTCATGGTTGTGTTTACCCCATTGCGAAGCACCAACAATGTGCCAACCGCTAAGATCTCGACGCTGACAAACCTTAATCTTAAACAAGCAACCACAACATTTCCTCTTCGTGTCGAACCTCACGGCAGTTGTAAAATCTCGATCAACTTTCTTCGAAGAACAATCACATTTCAACAATTTATCATATCGACCATCTCTTTGCGTTTTCCATGTTGAAGTCGTCAAACAAAAACCGGATTGAATTGCAACATTTTTACCCATTCAATTGCCAATTCTGATGTTGCAAAATCATCATGTTCAAAAATACCACTATAATCAATCCCATCTCCACCGTAATCTTCATTATTATCCTAAAAGAACAAGATTGGAAATATTAGAAATAAAAAAAAAATTGAGGTGTCTTGGGAAGATGCCCCACCATGGTGGGTGGCGTCTGGGGAAGACGCCCCACCATGGTCAGTAGCGTCTTCCCAAGACGCCCCACCATGGTTAGTGACGTCTTCCCAAGACGCCCCACCATGGTGAACGACGTCTTTCGAAGACGCTTCGGCAACACATCGGTAATACGACCAATTTCTCAAGTATAATCCGAACTTTTACCTGATTTTCGGGTGAAAGCGTTCTCGGTTGGTCCGACATTATCAATTTCCCTCAGTTAATGTCAAGACACCTTAATTCGTCACGTACACCTTTCCTAATTGTGAACTTTGAATGTTTTGAATGTCAAATACACCTTACTATAGTGAATTTTTTTTAAAGAATTACAATGTTATAGTGACTGATGAAATGAACTTATTTATCTTTTATTTGTTTTTTTTTTAAAAAAATTAGTAAGGGAAAAAAGGTCATTTTATGATGAAAATACGGGCGATCCCTGGTAATTCGCGGGCGATGTTTAGTAACTCCCTTAAATAATGCTAGCTTACTAGAGTTTAAAGCTAATAAAAGACTTAAAGTGCATGCCTAATTTAAAACCCTAATAGCATAAGAAGTTCAGCCAAAACTAAGATAAAAACATACGCCTCTATAAACCTAGCAAATCACGCCTATTAAGAAGTTCAGTCCAGTGATATTGGACTTTGAGTTATCTTAGAACTCTTATTTTACTAAATAATTAAATTATAATAAACTACTTAAGAATTTAATTATATATGGGCTCTTAAAAAGTTGATACTAATTGGACTATTTTCTCCATGCTTAGAATCCTTAAAGTCTTGGACTCTTCACAATCCTTGAATTATTGGACAATTTAAGATTCCTCAAATTCTTGGACTCTTGAAAACCCTTAAGCTCTTGGACTCTTCTTGGCACCACACTTCCTTAGGCTTCTCTTAGCTTCACACACTGCTTCACCTCCCACCAATGGGCCTCCTAGGCTTCAAGTTTTGCAATCCAAGCCATGCTAGAAACTGAATTCAATGCACTTCCTCTTTGTAAAGCACACCATGCTTCTTACTCTTTTATTAGTGGGCTAATATATAACATTGTTGTACTTTTTAGCTAAGCTATATAAATTTGAAGTTGATATTATTGGTCATTTTGGCCAGTAAGCCAAACAGAAGCTTTCAACATAAAATTACCACGAGAATAAAGTTATTTACTGTGTGTAGATCTCATGCATTTTACGTAAAAAGGAGAACTCTAGATTTTCTTTGACAATTTGAAGCTTGCTTCTAAATTAGGTTCAATTTCTTTCCTTTTCTCAGTTAAGGGATGAAAATAAGGTTGCTCATAGCCTAACTAAGTTGAGTGAGTTTTGGGGAGGAAAGAGTGTGTATTGAAAAAGTCTCTCAAAGGTGAATTCTTTTGTATCCCTTAATTTGAATCTATGCGAATAATAAAACTTAGCTAAATTTTCCAGTAAAAAAAAGGTGTAAGCATTCATCTTGTACAATAAGATTATTGGTTTGGTATTAGAGACCACCTAATAACTTTAATTTTCTTCCTTTGATTAACAATGGTATGTTTTTGTTCGAGGATCAATAAATATACATCCTATTTGTTGTCAAATGCATGTGTCATGGTTGACACAATACATTTTGTTAGTACGTATTCAAAATCTTCTTGATTATTTATGAGAATGTTTTGGGGAGGAAAGCGTGTGTATTGAAAAAGTCCCTCGAAGGTGAATGCTTTTGTATCCCTTAATTTGAATATATGCGATTAATAAAACTTAGCTAAATTTTCCAGTAAAAAAAAAAAGGTGTAAGCATTGCGCAATAAGATTGTTGATTTGGTATTAGAGACCACCTAATAACTTTAATTTTCTTTCTTTGATTAACAATGGTATGCTTTTGTTTGAGAATCGATAAATATACATCCTATTTGTTGTCAAATGGATGTGTCATGGTTGACACAATACATTTTGTTAGTACGTATTCAAAATCTTCTTGATTATTTATGAGAATGTTTAAATTCGGTCTTAAACTTTATTCATATTTTGATCGATACTTCATGTATATCTACTATATAAGTCAATTAGGTGGTGTTAATAAAACTTTTTTTTCATTTTACCTTAAAATCAAAAAGATTTTTTTTATCAACAATCAATCAAACTAGACAATATGTAGACGGACATAATAAATAATAGTTTTACTTAAAAAGAAAAATATATGTTTGATCTAATATTAAATAAATAATATAAACTCTCTCATATGTCACGTACATAAAGAGTTGATCTAAAAGGCTCGAAGAGGTAATCCTTGAAGATATTATCTTATGTGTACAATGATTCGGCCTTTGAGTACATAGGATGGATAATTTGGACATACACTCATTTTTTTCCCTTGTAATTAGATAACTTATATTGTACCTTCTTTTTCAATCTGATTAAGAAAAAAGACCAAGGGACTCATTTGATTAATTAAATAATTAATTTTTTTTATTCAAAGGGACTCATTTAGTTTAGCTTGCCAACGAGTATATCATTATTTGTAAAACTTTCCTAAAATATAGTTGTAACACTTTCCGAAACCATTTTCTCGAATAATAAACCAAATAAAGAGAATTATAAAAACATTACCACTCCGAAAAAATGGTATGATCGGCTATTCAGAGTTTTTCAATGAAAAATCAATTACTACTTTTATAAAACTTTATTCAAAACACACAAAGTATTAATAAGGTCTTTCAAAATACACAAACAAAATTAAATTACTCTTTAAAAGTAATCTAACACAGTGAACAAAGTCTTTGATAACTATTCTCAAAACCAATGATACCAAAATTCAAAACAACAATAATAAGCAAAATAAAAAGCAATAAAGTAAAAAAACTCCCAACTCAAGTCCCCATATGAATATGATATTTCTAAACCCAAAGCCACAAAATTTAAACCTTGGTAGACGACTGCTCACCAACAACATAGATGTGAAATTGGGTCGTTACAAGGTCAATTAAGGAATAGGCCATGACCAACAAGAAGGTACACATACTCAGTAAAATTGAGGACATACATATTAAGAATACAACCTAACCTAACATGAATCATTCCAAACCAAAAAGTTGGTTACATGTAAGAACACTTGGAAATGCTTACAATAACACTTTGACATTAGAAGCTAGTATAGACTTTAGATTTGCTTTACTTAAATTACTATTATTATAATTTAGCAATGAAGGGGCTGTTTCTTGGTCCACTAGAAGACTAGTAAAGAACGATATAACGTATGAATGTAATACTATTATTATATCACTATTATGGAAGTGATTAGATTTCAACACCATTCGAAAAAAGATAACATCGTCATGTCATCCAATTGGAGCCTTGAGCTACCACCATGTTGCCCCCCTATGATTCAATATATACTCAATATCGAGTTTTATTGCTAATCTCTTTCGCTTTAAGTGTTTAGTAGATCAGAAAACTTGATAACCATACTTGGACAAACACAACAAACCATACTCAACATATAATTTTCCATTTTTATCTTTGTTTAATATTCAATGATCACATATCATTTTTGTGATACTTTCCATCTTTTCTTACTACCTTGTTGAACAAGATTAATAATAATGTTCAATTGGTAAGATACGCAATAAAAGACATAACTTTCATTCCTCGTAGTTTATTTCAAAACTTTTTACATAATAAACTTAAACTTGCAACTACTTGGCATGAATTACTACTATGGAAATAATTAATGCAACATTCTTAATACATGAATCAAAACTTTCTCATGCTTACATATCAATCATACAAATATATTACCTCTTTTAAACATGCCAATACACAAGCATTCAATATTTCTCATAAATCAATATCAATTCTAGGCGTGATACATTGAGAAATAATAAACTCTCCTATTCATGATTCTATATATACAAGTATTTGCAACATGAAAGATCCTTAAGTAGGTAGTTAGCTTATCCATTTAGTAACTTAAAAACGCTTAAGTAGCATTTCCTCCTAAAATAATAAAAAAAAACTTAATAAATCCTCTATTTAAAAAATTTACAACATTTAAAAAATTTCTTAAACATGATGTAAATTTCATAACTTAAGATTAAAATTTTATTTTAATATTAGAGTACAATTCCTTAATTTGAAATCCCACATTTTCAAAGTTTAAGGCAAAAAATTAACTCTGAAATTTATTATATAAATTTGAAAATTTATATCCAACCATAACATATTTATAGTAATTTTAATATTTTTATACTTGCAAAATTTATATCTTTTCAATAATAACATGCTGTAATATAAATTAAAAAAAATAAAATAAGTTTATGATTTCTAATTATATGCTTTTGAAAATAAAACTAGAGAACTTTGAAAATTATGAAGAAGATGGTATTTATTCTAATTTATCTTAAAAGAGTCTTAAATGAATTAGAGAACTTTAAACATTTGAGGAAAAAGATAAATTCCTTTTTAAATTAGGAAACTATTAAAAATGGAATCATTTTTGAAATAGAAAACTATTTAAATTATTTTTTCTTGTTTTTTAAAGATGATGTATTTTATTTAAAATAAATAAATACTCAATAAATCTTAAAATAAATATTTATAATTACTGAAAAATACATAGTATCATAATAGTGGTTTTATGCTAACATGTGATCTAGGTTCCTTGGAGTGTAAAGTAGAATGATTGCGTTCACAACAAAATTAGGAGTCGTTTGATTTGCCTTCCAGGAACGAAATCGTATGGAAGTTCATTCCTTAAGGATATGGATTCAAATGGCCATGTCACTTTAAAATTATTTGGTAGTATAAATGGTTTGATAGTATAGAGGAATGAGTTGTAAATCTTTGGGGTTAGGGTGTGTATGGAATCCAAGGGGTTGGGGAAGTGATAGAGCTCCTAGGTATGTAATTTCATTCCAAAAATGTTTAATCAGACTAGCTCAATTACCCATTCCAAAATATTTAACCAAACACCCATTAATGAATTTTTATTCCCTTTTATGTTATTTGACATTTTAAAAGAACATTGATTGATGAAATAATATTTTAATTAAGGTAAGTTGTATTATCGTCATACCATAATTATTTAACAATACATCTTTATTATTGTTGTTTTCGTTATAAAATCTTAATTTTTATATCTCGTGTAACTTAGAAATAACTTCAGAATTAATGCATTGATTTCTTTGATCATAAATTCGTAAATGATTTTAAGCAAGCCAATTTTTATAATTCCTGAAATCATATGAAGGTACATTACTAAGGCTTTATTAATGTGAACCCCTTTACACAAAAGTCAATTTTGCGACATGATAACGTTTATTATATTCAAGGTGACTAAATTCGTTATATTTATCATCTAAAAGTAATTATATAGCAGTCAAAATCTCCTAATTAGGGAAGAGATCAAATGAATGAAATCTTGAATGATTAACAAGGCCAAATCTTTATTGATATATAATATGTGGAATCAATCAAATCTTGAATGATATTAAAATTATCACTAATTAATATTTCCATATTATTTCTACCTAAATTTATTGTCAAAAACCTAATTATATATAAATATGCACAATCCATAAAAAAATTATCATATAACTCATCTCTCTTTGTCCTTCAAACCCCATACTAAAAAATTCCCCAACTCCAAAATCAAATTAATTAGGGTTTTTCCCATCTTGTCTCTCCTATAATATCCATTTGAACCCTTAAAACTTCAATCCTTCATTATGTAAGTATACTTAATTCATTATGTATTTTCCCAATTAATTAGTCTTTTTAGCTCTCATTGGACAATTCCATTTCCAGCTAATTCCTACTTTGTGATTGCTTTCATACATTTCCAAAACCCTCCCATTTCCTCCAATCTGGCTGCATAAATTTCAGATACCCACTTCTCAATTAAATTAATTTTCTCATACCCTTTTTTTTTAAAAAAAATAAACTAAAATTGCTTAATTAAATTCAGGTGAACTATGCAGGTGAAAGGGTGAGACAAGAAGAGGGTGATTCACTGATTCATTATTTGCATGTCTGAAGAACTCATGAGGTATATTTTTGACCAATAAAGTTGTAATTTTTGATGCCCATTTCAGTTAATTTGAATGAAAATGTTGTGGGTTTGCTCTGTTATCAGTTACTGAACCTTATAGAGAGAAACCTGTGATTTTGAGGATGTTTATGATATAAAGATCATTTTTTTTTTGGTTTGTTCAATTCCCATTTCAGCATTTGTTGTAGAGTTGGTTGATTCGGAAGGAATAGTGATTTGGGAAGAGGGGGAATTCATGGAAGGGTGGTCGGTTTTCGATCACGGTATCAACGTGAATTGTACTGAAATTAGTGAGAGCAATGAGATGATTGATGGGAGTTCATCTAATAAGAGTGATGATGATGTGGAGTGGGGTGATTGTGATGATAGTTTGCGCGGTTTGTTTGATCAAGTTTTGATGGTTTTATTTAGTGGTGTGTATGCTAAGAATGGGAGTAGGCCGGTCCCGGCATTGTTGGGGGATGGTCGAAATGTGGACTTGTTCAAGCTGTTTTGTTTAGTGAGAGATAGAGGTGGTTTTCATTCGGTTTCAGAGAATAAGTTGTGGGGGTTGATTGCTGAAAAGTTTGGGTTTGAATGTACAGCGAGTGCAAACCTTAAGTTGATCTATTACAAGTATTTGGATGAGCTGGACCAATGGTTGAATAGAATTACTAGAGATAGGGTTTCAGAAAATAGAAGTTACGAATGTGGAGGCAGTTTGGGTTTGTTGTCACTAGAGTTAGAGAAAAGATTAAGGAATTTCACAACTGATGGGAAATATTTTACAATAAATGATGGTGTTGAATATGATAAAATTTGCAAGAATGTTGATGTCGCTGTTAAGGAGACTTTGCGTTTGCCATATGCTGACGAGGAATCTAAAGTGCATAATGTTGTTGTCGTTAAATTTGCTGTGGATGATGGGAATAAATTATGTGATAGTAAGGAGTTTGCTGGAATGGAAAAGGAAAGTGCCTTTGACAAAGACAGCGCTTCTCGCAAGAGGAAACGTGACATATATGCCGGAATGTTGAGCTGGATGATTAGAGTTGCCAAGAACCCTTGTAATCCATCAATAGGGCTTAAAGCAGGAAGCTCCAGATGGATGGAAAGTTGTCACAAGGATTTTTTGTCAACAGCACTTTTGGTCCGGGAGGCAAGACTGCGTAAGAGATTTACTGATTCAAATGATCAGAACTCTCATTTTAATCAGGTATAATTTGTCCCTTCTCCGTTGCATGTTTATTGTTTGGATGGTTGAATGACATGGTTAAAGATTTGGTCAATGCTAGATCCCAGAGTTTACATGTGAGTATCTTGTTTTCTTCTAGTTAAGATATTGACATCTCTCTAATATGTCTAACACCCTACTTTGTGCTAGTTATGTCACCTAGGAGTATATTTTTAATCTTGTTTGCATAGTTGCTTATAGTTTTTGTTGAAGTATGCTAATTTATGAATGTTATATTATTAGTTGTTATAGTTCTGGTTGAAGGTTGCTGTTAAGGTTAAGATTAAAAATCACGAACTTGTTAACGTTACTTCTAATTGATGGGTGTTTAAGAAATGTTTTTGTTCTACTCGATAGGTACTAATGTTTACTGAATCTAGGACTTAGATGTTTAAATATATATGTCCAATTGTCATCTTATTTCTCCTTTGGAAACAGAAATTGCCATATTTGATAAGTGGACTTCTAAATTTTTTATCGTAATGGTATGAAAAGATGAGAAGTGATTGCCACATGTTTTAACCCCAGTACCCCATAGAAGTCCTATCATAAGTAGTTCTGACCATTTTGCATACATTTATGGAATTGAAATGTTAATAGATGCGAGATCTTTCTCGAAGAAACAGAATATTTAGTATCTTATCAGCGAATCATACGACATTAGTTAGTGTTTTTTTCAGTTGAATGGTTTTACAGCCTGTATCTGGTTAATCACATACTTAAATCATAATGGAAGAAGCGAAGGGTTTGTAGTCAGAGTAAAGCTGGAGGGAAAAGGCTAGCTATGATACTTTCTAAATAACATTTTGACTTCAAATTAATTTGGTTAATAGTAATGGTTTGATGCTCAGTCATTTTTTCTGTGAAATACATACTAAAAGGTTTTAGAAGAGAATGTTTGCAAATCAATCAAACAGGTGGAGACTTGACATGATTGTCATGTAGGCTGGCCTCTTTCTTGAAATGTCACACTCCTGTAGTCCTGTATGATATTGATAGTTTCTAAGTGATGGTGAATGTGCTTTGGTGCTGATTGTTTCTTGAAATTCCTAATGTGCTTAGGTGACTGCTTAATTGCTTATTATCTAGCATACGTTTTATACTGAACGTACACTTTGAACATTATGGTGTATAGGACGAGAAAAGAAAAGGGTGAGTTGGTGTTATAACGTCTGATGAGGCTCTATGAGAAAATAATATTGGGGCAAGGGGCTAATATTTATTCTTTTGGAGATTATGGTATTTGAGATATAGGCAGCTTCCTTGATGATATCGATGAGTATTCTAAATATGCGGACAGTTGAGACCTTTTCACTTAATATCCTATTTTCATAATTTCTTATGTCGGTGAGTATATTGATTCTGATGACCAAAGGCTTGATTCAGTGGTAAAGGCGCTTGCTATTCTAGACCACATTGTGAATGATTTGCATAAAAATAGCAAAGAGGGAGTTGATATCTCTGTAAGACAAGCTTTAAAAACTGAAGGTTCCATACAGAACAGGTAGTGTTTAGCAATTAGGATAATGATGATGAGAGAATTAATGAACTTAGCTTCC
The DNA here is from genome assembly GCA_026401315.1 of Dysphania ambrosioides. Taxonomy (NCBI): domain Eukaryota; kingdom Viridiplantae; phylum Streptophyta; class Magnoliopsida; order Caryophyllales; family Amaranthaceae; genus Dysphania; species Dysphania ambrosioides. Next base: position 16,886,581 of record CM048663.1, read on the forward strand.
TGGTTTTCCTCGTCCCTTTTCTTGATGAAGAATAATTGAATTGATCATCATATAAATTCCACAATAATACTAACTAGACAATTGTGGGAGTAATGACTGAAGCAAATATGGAAATGGAAGTAAGATGGAATCATGTCTAAAGAGGCGTTAGCGTGGAATGCTAGTCGTGATGGATAAAGCTTTAATTAAAGGAGTAGATTCTCAGTTACAATTTCTAAAGACAATCTATGTGAGATGTAAACGGAAATATAGGAATTTTAGATTAAATAGTCATTATCATATTAGTCCTGCTTCTTATAACATCAGCATATCTTCCATGCAACACATGACTTCATCTTGTACTATCAGCTGACTTAAGAAGTGGCACATAGAGCTTTTTTTTTAATATCATTTTCAGGCAGAATCCTGCGTTTTCTTTTATATAGCATGGTTATGCCTTTGTCCTCTGTCAACACCAACCTCATTACGTCAATATAGAAGATGTGGGTTTCTTTATGTAAAATTTGGTGCTATAACGCATATTGAGGCCTTTCTGTTGAATCTTTGTTCATTTTCTGTTAGAATATGCCCTTTTTTTTCTTTTTCCCTGTGGGCAAAAGTAGCACTTAACATTAATATGCATATGCATGAATAGAGATATGTTCGATTTCATATTTGGGAATGTCTGAAGGTCTAATGTAGGCCCTCTTAACTTCTCTTGTTATAGCCTTCTAGGCTCTCAAAGGATCTTAAGCAACATCATTTATTTGTCTTCTGGGTTCATCTCACCTAAGCTCACCAACCATTCTAATGGTATTCAGTTTATAAAATGTGAGACTTGGACTCCTATGGTAGAAACAAAAACACTTTGGTATGCTATGTATCATAGACTTTTTCTTTTGAACCTAGTAAAGAAGAAGGCCAATTGATCAAAATGGTTAATAAAGGAATAGGGGACGATGTGGTTGAAAAATTGGGAGTATATATTACATTGTTTAATGAAGAAAAAAATGTCAAAAATTTCGAGCCCTTATGTTAATAAACACAAAAACTTGTTCATGCCTGTTTATGTGGGGGGTATTGTGCTAACATGAAACAACAAAGCCACTGTGATATAATTACTATTTCCTTTTTTTTTTAATCTCCATTTGTGTCGATTGACTGTCCAACCAGAGAACAATAGAAATTTTGTTAATTAATTGTCATCTTTAGGAATTCAATGGATTTATTTTTCTTTCTAGGGGGGATTTTTTTTTTCGTGATCTTCTTAGTAGGTCCTTCAAAATACGTACTGGTTACAGTACAGGAATAAGGTAAGCAAATCTAAGATTAAAATAGGATGCTGATGAATTTCTTATATTGATGTTTGATAGAAAATGTACTACCTGAAATGGTATTATCCCCAAATGGGGGTGGGGTGGCACGTGGGGTATTTCCTATCAGACTGTCTGAGGTCTGCTTAAGTTTCTAGTCAGACTAGGTTACTGTTTACATTCTCTGCTTAATTTCAAAGTTTATTATAGTTTTTGCATCGATCAATAAATGGCTCTTTACCTATGTTCTGTAACTCTGTTTTGCTTAACTTGTACCTGGTCTGACTAAATGTAACCAACAATTTATGTATTTAATTTGGCATTTTTACCCTTTTTGCAATTCTTATGGTGGTGAATTTGCCAGTGTAATCGATTTGTTGTCAGAGACCCTGATTAATTCTAAATATGCAGAGGAAACAAAAGGTGCATCCCTCCTTGTATGACGATGATATTTTCTCTGATCATCTTTCTGCTGACGGACTCAGATGCAGCAAAAGGCTTTTGTCTTTAGCGAATATCACTCTTTGTCAATGTTCCAAATCATCTTCAGTGGACAAATGCAAGTTCAATTGTCCTTCTGAGTCTGCACACGGGAATGGATTGCCCAAGCTAGAGCTTGAAAATGTTGACATTTCAGATGCAAAAAAGGTAGTCGATCCAAGTGTTGATGAATACCCTTTTGAGAAGTATGTCTTAGTAGGGCCACAATTTCAAGTTGAGGTTCCTATTTGGGCTGGTGTCGTTTCTGAGAGTGATTCTAAATGGCTTGGCACTCAAATCTGGGCTCCTGAACTGGAAGAAAATAATTCCTGTAGTGAAATCGAACTTGTAGGGAAGGGAAGACCTGAGTCATGCAAGTGCTCCTTTCCAGGTTCGGTAGAATGCTACAGATTTCATATTGCAGAAAACAGGGTAAAACTAAGGCGTGAACTGGGTTTGGCTTTCTACCACTGGAAGTTTGATAGAATGGGTGAGGAGGTTTCTCTTTCTTGGTCAGTCAAAGAAGAAAAGAGATTCAAGGACATCTTCAGATTGAAAAAGCCATTCTTGAGCAAATCATATATCCCTAGGAAGACAAGAATGGACTTACTTAGCTATTATTTTAATGTCTTTCTCATCAAGCGTAGAAGTTATCAGAACCGTGTGACTCCAAAAGATATTGATAGTGATGATGACGAAACAGATTATGGCTGTGTTAGTGCACCATATGGATACAAGGCTGTGAAGGTCAAAGGATCAGAGCCCTTGATATGTATTCAAAATGAGCAGGCATTCGATTTTGATTAATGTTCCAAAATTACTGGGATGAGAGCATAGATCTGGGGTATCATTGTTGCAGACATTTGTTTCCGTCAGATTCAATGGCTTCACCATCGGTAGATCTCTGTGCTTATCATGGTAAAGGGAGGACTTGGATTTGGAGACAGGGAAATGAGTATGGTAAGATATTTAGACAAATTTGCTTTAGTTACAGATAGACTCACATTTACCAGTCTAGTTAAGGTCAGTTTGTAAAGTTTTACTGACCAGTGACCACAGCTTCTCATCAGTTTTGATAAATTTCTTCTTCTTTTATTTATTGAAAAGCCAGTTTTTAGTTGAATAGGTGATACAGTAGAACTGTAGAAGCTACTCAAGAACCACATCACTTGAATTTCAGTACATATGCTCTTTCATTGGTTCTCCTTGGTTAATGAGCTTTCACCAAGTTTTTATTTTGTTCATGCTTGCCCAAATGTTTGATGATATCATCTCAACAGTGTACTGTGTGGGACTAATCAGTAATCACACATGAAACTTCTGAAAGAGCATGAGTATCAAACATGATAAGGAAAAGGACCTAGTATTCTTTTACACACGTTAAATCTAGTCTAAATTATATCATGAATCATGATGCTTTTTAAATGTACCAAAATAAATAAATAAGTCATAATAATTATATCATTTTGACTTAAATTGTGTGTTGATATATAAGTCATACAGTAAGAATATTAATGTGAAAAAAATTCATGAATCATTGGTAATTAAGATGGTTGAACGTTTAACTTTTCTTCACTTGGTCCCGAATTCCTACTTTAGTAAATACTTTACTATCTTTCTTTAAAAATATTAGTTCATATTATCATAATAAAATTCTTTTGAATGTTTTTGAATATGTTAGTATAAATTAGAGACTCGGAAACAATTATAATGATATTATATATTAGGTGATGATATCTAGTTAGAAGTCGATTATAATAAATAGTAGATAATTAGGAAATGCTCCCTATGTTCCTAATTGTTTGTCCCATTTGACTTTTCACGGTTTTCAAGATACGACTTAAAACGCTTTTATCTCCAAATTCGTAAAACAAAAAATTATGAAAACTTGATATTTTAAAAGTTTTCATTGAGATGAATCTAACAAAATCCCACTTGAATATATTATTTGTTATAGTATAATTAGAATTTATGGTCAAACTTTTTAAACTTTGACTCTAAAAATGGAAATGTAGAAAACAATTAGGGACGAAAGAGTAATCTCTATTAGTTTTGATTGAATTCTGAATTGAACACGGATTATATTTGAAATTTTCTAAATTACGAGATAATTGTGTCCTTACTATGAATAGCTTGGGATAGATATTAGATACAGGTTTGCGCTTGGTTGATATTGATTAACCAAAGGGCAAATGCAAGCAATATAGCTAGCTAATTGACGTACCAAAACCCTAATGACCCAACCTGGCTGAAAAGGTTGGCCATGTTGCGACGAAAGTGTTACAAAAATTAAGTGACCTAGTTGGAGACATCAAATATGACAAGCTTGACCTCTTCATGGATCGTCTAAGAGAAAAGGATATAGAAATTAGTAGACTTTTCATTAGCATCTGGTACGATTTCAACAGTGCAAGAGGATAAGAAATGAAATGGATGAGGCCATGAGGCGAATGGAATTCAATGCAATGGTGCCAATGTGAAGGTGCTTGTTACGAATCTAGCTTTTTTTTTTTTTTTTTTTTTTTGGCCAAAACTTTTTAAAAAATTTCACAATTTTAGAATGTGGTGGGTGCAGTAAGTTTAACAATTTTTCTACCCATAATATATATCTTAAAAGACATATATTTTTTTTTATGCAATGGAGGTGAAGAACCATTAACAAAACAAAGAGCAATAAAAAAAGAAAAACAATAGCCTAGAGACCGATGTTACGAGGGATAGCAACCCCTTTAATATCTTCTTCTAAAATTCTAGCTAATGAGTTCTAAGGGGCTTTATCAATGAAGCTAAGTTTGGAATTTTGATGTACTCCTTTGTGGGTAAGTCAGTCTGATCTTACACGACATATTAAATGCATGTACGTTTAGGTGTAATAATAGATGTGCTAAATGCTTTGTGAAAAATAAGTAATGTGCATTAGATTTAAAGAGTTATAAAGAGTAATAAAATTTAAATCTATTTCTCATTCTGTCATAGAATCATGCATTATTATCATAAATATTATAGTCCCAAGGTCCCACCTTCAAACAAAACTCCACTGTTGGATTATACTCTCTCGGTTCTTTTTTTTCCTTTTCATTTGAAATTAGGGAAGAAACCAAGACAATATTAAATATCATCAAGATTCTTTAAAATAATTTAAATTAATCTAAAACTAAGAATAAATTCTATTTAAAAATTATGCAAGTGGGTTGAACATCAAATAAGTAGTGGAATTTTTATAGTCCATGACATTAAACAATTAAAAAATCAACCAATGAGTTACCTATTATATGGATAGTGATCCCAACCAAATTTTTTTCACCCAATCATAATATTAAATTAAAATAGAAAGATTCCAAATGAGAACAACATTTTAAAATTTTTGGATAAGAAAAATAGGAATAACTAAAAAGAACAGAGGGAGTATATAAATAAATAATCAAAGGTCTAAATTCAAACTTGTAACCAATCATATCCAAAATCAGCTTTAGTCTTTAATTCAATTTTAATTATCTAGATTTGTTTCTATAATTAAGTAACTAGGACTAGGACATGGTTTCCTATTCTTTTCCTCTTAGATTGACCATACTTATCGATCATTTTTCTCACCAAATACATTATTGGAAGCACATTCCCACTCAAAAACAATTATTTCTGATAGTCAGTTCTAGAAATTTATTAACTTTCGTCGTTGTGTATTTGTGCATTGAGATAATCTATTAATTAAAGAGAATTTATAGTCAAAATTTGACAGTAAAATCTACAATATTTCAAATGAAAAGAACGAAAAAGAACATAAGGATTACAATATTATGGGAAATCTTGGAAGATGAGTGTCATTTCATCCACTTGGACCTTTACAACAATTTTAGCATTAATTTAATTTTGTATACCACTTATGAGTTTTATTACATACTTGGTATGTCGCAAGCTGTTGTTTGAATGATGTTCATATGTTCCTTCCCCATTAGACATAATTTTCAAACCTTAGATTACGGGTAGCTATGTGATTTATAATAAGGTTCAAGCATAATGGATAACTCCATACATTGCATTAAATATTACTTCTTGTTCTTGGTGGTGCTGCGTTAGTAGTTATCCACGTCTTAGCCTTAGCCATGCAATTTCCCTTCGTAAGTAGGAATGATTAGTATGATACCCTTGACTAAAGAAGGACTATGCAAATCTTATAAACTATTTTGATTATATTAATAAGAAAAAATTGGTTGATTTGAGTAATAATAACTCATGTTATAATAGAATAAGGTGATGTATTGTGTATAGGGAAAAAAGGATTTTCTGAATATAAATTATATCAAAATATTGAAATATCGGATATAAGTGTTGATATATCAAACGGTGTTTTTGTATGCATATAACAATTAATTTTATGAATGATGATGATGAGGAGGATTAGGAACCCAAGTCTATGATAGAATGTAGACAAAGTGATGATTGACCAAAATGGAAAAAAGCTAAGAAATTGAAGCATAATCAATATCTCTCCCGAGAGGTAAGTTTTTGGGCCTATATGTCGTACACCTGAAGGTGTTAAGCCAGTAGGCTATAAATAGACCTTTGTACATAAAAGAAATGAAAACAAAAAAAATGTGCAATATAAAGCACATTTAGTTGCACAAAAATTCTCATTAAGACCTGATATTTATTATGAAGAGACTTGCTCTCCTATGGTAGATGCAATGACTTAGCTTTTAGATTTTTATTAGTTTGACAATAAGAGAATGACTTGACTTACATTTGATGGAAGTAGTCACTACTTATTTGTATGACCCACTTAATAATGACATTCATATGAAACTCTCAAATGGATTTACACTACCAGATCGAAGTAGCATATTCAAGTTCTCAAGAATATTACCCCATCAAATGGAATAGATCCCTAATGAATTGAAACAATATGGCACATGTGGTATAATTACCTTAATGAGTACTTATTGAAGGACGACTATAAAATGATCTAATTTACCTATGTATTTTTATAAAGAGATTCGGATTATGATTTGTATCAATTGCCTTTTTTGGATGACTTGAATATCATTGGAACCCCCAATGAAATTGTAGTGACACTTAATTATATTACTTGAAAGAATTTGAAATGAAAGATCTAGGGAAGAATATTTTGCTTGGAATTGCAGATTGAGCACCTAAAGATTGGAATCCTTGGAAATCAAACTATAGTATATCTGTTAAGTAGCTCAATGGTTATAAGGTCACTAGAAGTAAAAAAGGATCTTTTTCTCTCTTGGGAAGATGATGAAGGGATTCTTAATCCTAAATTTCCTATTTAAGTGCCACATAAAAATTGATGTACATTGTTGGTCATAAACGACTTGACATATCATTTGCAATAAATTTGTTGGCAAGATTTATCTCATGTCCAACCTAAAAATGGAATTAAATATGTGTTCTATTGCCTTCAAGATACGAAAGATATGTGCTTGTTCTTTTTTGATGTATCCAAAGAAGGTTTTGTTGGCTTTGGCAAGATGTAATATTTTTATTTGATCCCCATAATGCTTGATCACAAAATGGATATGTGGAGGTACTACCATTTCTTAGTGGTCTATAAAGCAAACCTTTGCCGCTACTTTTTTTACCGTTAAGATATTTTGGCAATTCATGAGACTAGTTGTGCTATATGGCTTAGATCAATGATCCAACATATACTATTGAATTGTGGTTTTTTGTCAAAAAGAAAGCTCCAACAATTTTATATGAATATAATGTAGTATGTATTATACAACTCAAGGAAGGATACATCAAATGTAATAAGACAAAGCACATCTTATTAAAAAAAATTTCACCCATAAACTTTTAAAGAATGGTGATATAACTATTCAATAGATTCGTTCTAGTGAGAATTTACCAGATTATTTACTAAAGCACTTCTAACCTCTACACTTAAGAAGTTGGTTTACAACATTAAATTGCGGCGTCTCAATGATTTTAAGAGATGTAATTACGTTAATGGTTTTTTCCAACTAGGTTGTTAATAAAGCAACTTCTTTTAATGTGTATTATAAAATGATGTATTCTTTTTTCCTACACTTGATAGGTTTTAATGAGGCGTTATATTAGTTAATAGACATCAAAATAAATATTATGTAATGTGACCACTATTGACAATGAGCAAAATTTTTCCATCCAATTCTCTCTCTACCCACTTTCTCACTCCTCCCACCCAATTTTACTCATGAGTTTTTTGGTAAGTAAAATGTCATCCCACCAGTGAGTAAAAATAATTCTTAACCAATATTTCTCTTACTTTTTCCAATATCCCACCACATTTTCTCTCTCTTCCATATTCACCAAATTTACTTAAGTTTCTAATTAATGTATGATTATGATTAATAAATTTGTATTATTTCTAATTAATTTATGATACTATTGCATAATTATTGTTTCAATTAATTCGTTATATAATTAATACTTTTAATTAGCAGTTATAGTTATCTTTCACAACTAGAGTATTAAATTATATTTTTTAATCAATAATAATAAAATAAAATAATTAATAACAATAAATATGACAATAAATAGTAAATTTACCTTAACAAATATTTGTAAAAATAAATGTGGAGGATAATAGCTGGGAAGTAGATAATGGTGAAAAACAAAAATAAGTAGGAAAATGTATTTTTTTTTTAAGTTGTGACAAAGTATAGCAAAATGAGTGTCATTTTGTAGAGAATTTTTTTTTATGACCGTTGGTAATTTTTATTTTTAAAAATGATTAGATACCAAAAATAACCGTTAAACTGGGCAGTGATTTGCTGCCAAGTCATCATACTGTGGAACCATCGCTATATTTTCCTTATGAGTTTTCTCATGGGATGAGGAAACTCGTGAGTTTTCTCTTGGGTGACCATTGTCGAGATGTATTTTTCACCCATTTTACTCACCATATTTACTCGTGGGGAAAATTTTACTTAGTGCCGATAGTGATCTTATATACATATCCATTACATCCTAATATTTTCAAAAGTATTTTAAATTTAGGATTTTCCATCCCTGCTGCTTCTATTGTGTTGTATATATACGTTTTTCGCATTTCCTCCCATGTCTCCTTTTGTCTACTCAATACCCAAATATATAAATACCATCAGAAATCCCCGAACTAATTTGCGTTTTGTGACCCAAACAACCTTTCCTATACCAAGTTCTCCTCTCTCTCTCGTTGCCTCACCTCAAAAACCCTCTTCCCGAAAACACAAAAAATGTCATCTCCAAGCAAGCGCCGTGAGGGACTTGATGAAATTGCAAAAACCCACAATTTATTTCTCAATTTGATTCATATTCTATGATTTAATATGAATTAAGTTATAGGGTTTTCTTTTCAAATTTAATGTGTTTTGTTTGTTGAATTGTTGATGAACGACTTAGGATGATGAGTGATTATAAGATGGAGATGATCAATAATGGCATGTAAGAATTCTTTGTTGAATTTCATGGACCCACTGACAGTATATCATCTCACCTTCCCATTTTGTTTTTGTTCATTTTTGTTTGATTTTTGGTAATTTATTGTTAATTTTGTGTTTATATTTAGTGGGTTGTTGTTGTTTTTTTGGTCTAATTGATGGGTTTTGATTGATCAAATTACTAATTTTATTTGTAGGTTTGTTGTTGTTTTTTGGTTTGATTGATTGGTTTTTGTGTTTTGATTGATTTAGCTGAAAAAAAGAAGCTTTCAGTAACTCAATCTGTACTTCTAATAGAATCTTCAGTGTTTTGGAGGCATAAAGATCTTAATATGAATTAATTCCAGCTCTTTTTCGAGTATCGACCTCGAAATCCGGGGCTGTAAACCATGATCTGTACTATCTAATATGTAGAATCTAAATCTAGTTTTGGTTTGTGAGTTGAGTGCCTCCTTCGTAATTTGGTTCCTGTGCTTGAAATGAGTAAACTGTTATTGATGTTTTGTTACTATCATTGAGGCGCTTGGAAGATAAGGGTGGAGGTGGAGTTTCCAGATGCCTACCCTTACAAGTCTCCATCCATTGGTTTTATCAACAAGATATATCACCCCAATGTTGATGAAATGTAAGTGTGAGGATATTTAATTATTATGTTGAGAGTGGGTGTTAGTGTGCTATGATTTTTTTTTTTTGCCCATAATTGACAATGCTTCATTGGCTCTTCTTATGCTCTAGTATCAAATTTTCAGGTCGGGGTCGGTTAGTTTGGATGTAATCAATCAGACATGGAGCCCTATGTTTGGTATGAAAATTAGTTCAGTTTGTTGTTTCACTATTTGTTACTCTCTTTCAGAGTAGAAAGTGAAAGGTGGCGACCAACTTTAAGGAAATTATATACGTACTCCAGCCTGAGTCAGTGAGGACGGGGGATGACGACTCTTTCATCTAAGGATGTGGAACTGCTGCACTGGTCATTGAGGGAAGGCATCAACTGCTGAGAAGTGAGAAGACAGACATTAAAGTCCCTGAAACTAGTACCATTATTAGATTGCTGCTTTCCCCTGAAATCAATTAGCACCATTATTAAACAGAAGGCGACAAGGATTAGTTTAAAGAACTTCTATCATTTTATATGTCAATGTCTTTAACTAACAATTGACAAGTTGGTTTTAGAGAAGGATTCCCTTAAACTTGAATTGGAAGATGATGGTGATTTTTATTAAAAACTAAAACATTCAATGTCATATATGCTTTAAATTAATTATCATAAAAAACTTAGTTAAGACTTTTTTAAATTTATTCAAACAATAGTTTTAATATTATTTTTGGGCTCTTTCGATCCCTGACCCCTAGGCGGTGGCACTCCGTACCTATGCCCAGGGATGATACTGGGTAGACCCACTTCTCTAGAGAAGATAAGTTGTTTATGTACGAGGGAGTAAAAATCTTACTTGAAGTAAGTAATGAACATAGAGATAATTGTTGGGGATCCTCTTAAGTTGAGCTCCATAAACCTCTTTAGCTAACAATTTGCACGATGAACAAAGTTACTAGCCTCTAATTGATATTTTGAGAAAACTCATTCTAATGCCTAAGTCAGCGATTAGACCAAGGATTTCAAGAGAAAGTCTCTAGAATATGGAGCAGTGAGAAGGTTTTAGAGAATATCCTTACTTATCTGGAAAAAGGAAGTGTTCTGCTATAAAAATGGATTGTGTGTATTCAATGTGTTTGATTTTCAAGAAAAGCTCCCCTGTCTTTTGCCCATAATTGAGTATTTATGGGACTGGCGATGATGGGGCCGATGTAGGTGCTTTTCGTGGACTCCAACTCATATGTGTCTAAGATAGAATTGCCCGAGAATGAGATTCAGCGTTGGGCCGATGCTTACAGACCCATAGAGTTGTTATTGTTAATCTTTGTAGATTATCTATTCTTCTACGGTACTCCTAGTTTTATTCATGATCATCATTTTGTGGTATACCCAAACGAATCGTATATGCTTATATGTATGAAGAAGCTACAATTAACACAACCATAAATTTCGAATGTGTGGGAATTCCAGTGGTTTTTTATGACCCAGAGATTACATCAAAATCGAGAACAAACATCCCAAACGCTAACAAAGGAAATATCTAACAAATACAATGAAAAATCTACCTAGAGAGAAATCTATCCCTAAAAGATGAATGATGATGACCCCCTTCAACTCTTGTTTCTGACACTTTCATCTCAAGCTTATATTTCAATCTTCAATTCTTCAATTCCAATTCTACTAGCATGGACTCGTCTTCAGCTGTTAGATCATTGAATTATGAGAACTCACCACTGTAGGTTTGATTTTGTAAGAGGCTATTCACATGGAGTTTTGTTTTGCGTTGTTTTTACCTGTACGTATCTTCCACAATGTTTTGCGTAGGATCCCAAAATCTGTATGATTGATGAAATAGTTTCCACTTGTCGTTCTGCATAGCTTAATTTTCAACGTTGTTCCCTTATTTTCAATGAGTCATTGGTGCTTCAGCTTCATATCTAAAACATCCAGAGTACCATCTGAATCATACAATTTATTTCTGTTGATTTATTGTTTCATACTCCATAATAATTTATTGCTGGTTTCTTTTCCAGAATATTGTAAGAAATATGCCAAGCCGGAGGATATCAGCGCAGCACAGGAGGATGAAAAATCTGGCAATGAGCTAAGTGAGTCCGGTTATGCCTCCACACTCCGGTGGCGGTGACGATAAGGTGGCCGGCAAAGCTGACCCTTCTATGCCTATATATACATTTAATCTTAAAAAAGAAAAAGAAAAAAAATATTTTCTGGTTGAGTTCTCGAAAAAAGATTTTAAAATTAATATTGGAATTTTTTTAAGTGACAACGATTTTTCTTTAAATAAAATTAATTTTTAAAACCCTAACTTTGGCCTAGATCAAAACATACCAAAATCTCTCTCCAGAGCAAAACTTTTTGAATGGCTAAGTCGTTCCGTAACAATAATTACTTATATAAGCCTATTTTTTAAATTATTTTAACTTGAGTCCTAAACTAGAAATTAATTTTTAAAAAAAGTATAAAAAAAAATCCTTGGAGAACCGAAAAATGTTAAGGAATAAAACATACCCGGCCAACCTCTACCCTTTAATTTGGTTGTGTTTGCTATTGATCCAGGCTAGATTTATGGGTAGATGCTAGGAGTTTCCAGCACATTAGTAAATTCAACTCAACCACCCGATCGTCCAAACCTCCCTTTTTAAAATTTGGATTTAGTAGAATTGACGAGAGAGAAATTAATAGAACCAATTGTAATATACGCGAGAGTAACCATTGATTCAAAAAATCTTCTTATCTAATGAATTTTTGTTCACTATCCAAATTCTTATCAGTCCAAAAATCTACTTTGTAAACTGTTATGCCTTAGGTAGCTACACACTTAAGAAATCTACTATGAGAATGAGAATATGCTCAATTAATTTTAAAAAGGAGACTATCATACTTTACTACTGCTATCCTACATAATAATACAAAATATGTACTAATTTTATGTAATTTGTGAACAACTTGAATTTCTCTCGAAATTTAGTCACGAAAGTCTAAACAGTATAGTCAATTTAGTAAACATAAAATAGAAAAATGCGCCAAAGTTAGTGGATCCACTTGTTTCTTAGCTTGAACCGCATGTATACTGAATGACTACTGAAGGAAAGTTGGAATCTTATAAGTATAACTGCGGTCTGCGGTCTGCGGTCTGCGGTCTGCGGTCTGCGGTCTGTATGTATGCATAAAACATTTAATTATGACAGCTTTACAAAGTTACAAATTAGTTTCTTTACAGCTGGTGATTTGAATTAAGCCAGCGTTCTTGCCTCATGTTTGATTGTTAGTAAAACATACTGTTTTGTGCCTTTTGGCTTATAGTAATAATAATAATAAAGTAATAATAATAATAAGTAGCAGTAGTAGTAATAATAAATAAACCCTACTGTTTTGGATAAAGTTCTTTTTTATTTGATTGTTTAAACAAATAAAAGATCTTGTATGTACATAAAATACAATAAAGCTATTGTATCTCAACAAAAATTATCTCTTCATATAACAAAAATAACTCATCAACCCAACAGATCTCAATATTTACCAACTTTGAGGGGCTAATATTTGTTATATTAAGGTAACTTTTGTTTAAATACAATAGCAATGCTCATACAAGATTTTGTGTTGAACAAATAGTTGTTAAAACATACTGTTTTGGCTTATTGTAAACAATAACAATAAAAATAAAATACTGTTTCGGATAAAAAAAAAATTGGCAAGGCTACTAAAACAAGAAACTAAATACATGGGGGAGTGGGTGTTACAAACTAAGTTTTCATAATCACTTGTAAGCATACTTAGGGAAAGGAACATACTATGAGACTCGATGCATGATGCAAACGATAGTTGTTCACGTCACTAGAACAGGTGACTTGATGGACAAGTAGTTAGGGTTGATGAGTATGTTATATGAAGGGTTGTTGGAGGTGTTAATGGAATTGCTTGCTTCTGAGCCAAGTGATGAACTTCCTGAAATAGAAAGACATGTTAGCTCGCATCGGATGATATTGGGGTATGTTACGAGGAAACTCATTCCGATAATTAAGTCAGTTGATTTGTCTAGGATCTTGCGTTTGAATAAATATGAGTACAAGCAATATGAGCAATAGAATGTTTTACTTGTGTGTTATAGTGTGGAATTATTTTGAGATTTTTTCCTAGTATTTATAGACTAATTAAATCAAGATAGTGGGCTTACATGAACCAAAATGATAAATTTGGTCTACCACGTTAAATGGGTTTTGCCCAAATGGATGAAGTGGTCTATCAACAGCATAACATGCTTAAGGCTAGTTGGGCAGTCAGCCTACAAGCTAGAATGACCCATATAGAAGTATTTTTACCATCAGTGTTAACTATATTTTTATGTGTCATTGGTAAATAACTTGGTTGTGTACCCCATCTAAAGTTGAACATGTATTTTTCATTTTTGATAAACAGTGTCCAAATCAGCAATTAATTCAGAATCTTGAGTATCATCCTTTAAAATTTTAATCAAGTAAACTAGTTGACATCCATTAAAATTAACACGAATACCAGCAAGAACATTCATTGCAAAAATCCAACTACTAGTAAAAACCATCAATCTCAAGAGTGGCAGTGAACTAGTTTTATTATTTTCATTTGTCTTTTGAACAAATTTCAAAACAACTACATACCAAATTGTTTGATAATATAAATTAAACTTAGAAAAAGTTATGTAGAATTCATATCATTTACCACTGAATGTTGAATAAAATTAGATGAATTGTTGATGAGTGACATTTCAAAAAGACAAACTTATAATGGGTACCAATCAAAGTTTTAACTAGTCGAACATATGACATGTACTACAACAACTAAGTGACTAACAAAGTAACAATTATGAATTATTGTTATGAACATGTGATAGTTGATAGATATTGTAACAACGGAGTGATTGGTAATGTTTATTTTTATATTATAAAGATAACTTATAAATATAATGTCTCATAAACTATAAGAGAATTGTTCTATATAGGCATGTAGGGCAAGAAATTTCTCTCCCGTCTTTGTCTGTAATGAATTTGTTAATGAATTGTTAGTATGTTGGATCTTTTAGAAGCCGAATTTGTTTAAGGGGAGATCAGAGTTGAGTTCATAACCAAGCCAAAAAGGTGTCTAACACTCAAATCTACTAGATTGGGGACTTAAAATCAATCTAGGCTATGCTTGGATAGGGAGATGAATTAAAGGGGATGATAAAAGTCAAATTAATGAAAAATAAAGGTAAATAGAGGTGGTGATAAGGGAATGAGGTAGAAAAGAAGATATTATAATGGTGGTATGAGAAATAAGAAATTGGAAAATTGATTATTGCCCTCGTTATAGTGGTAATAACTACTTCAGAGGTTAGGAAAGTAAAGAGTATCTATTATCCCTCAAATGAAGGTATTGGTTTTCCTTTCATCACATTACGAACACTATATTTCTCTTATAAACCATTTTCACTAATCTTGTTTTTCATTGGTTTGACTTTTATTACTCTCCTAGTACATTGCCCCCAATCCAAGCATGCCATAAAAGTAAATGTTTTAGGTTTCCGGAGTTGGTCATGGACTGAATTCCCATGTGTTAATCAAGTGCTCAAAAATGTTACTATCAGATGCAGTTGTCTACAAAGAGTCACAACATCATTAACAAATGTGGATATATCATAATATCATTACACGACAATAAAAGAAAGTGTCCATTACAAAAAAAAAGAAAGTGTCAAAGACTTCATTTACAACTATCTACACCTAGTACAAATCTATCTCATTGAATATGCATAGATAGACATATGGATGGATTGATACACATTTTAATAAATGACTCGAGCAAAAGCAATGCTTTACTACTACGACACAAATAATTTAAACAAGGCAAGTTGCTTGCATTATGGTTTCTCAAAATTAAGGCTACAACTTTTCTCCCCTGTTCAAAAGTGCCCCAGCTCAATTAAGCAAAGTCTCCTAGCCTTTAATTTGGTCTGACAAAATTTGTAATCCTACGTATGTCACTGGTTCCTATAGTTTCCATTTTCAAAGATCAGTTTAAAGTGATTTATTAATCTTATTATAGGTAGGGGAGCCACAATCCTTACAGGCTAACACCCTCATTATCTCTGCCTATCCTGAGAATCTGACCCTTCTCTTAAAAAAGGGGAAGTTCAGTACCTGTCCATGTTCAGGTAGAATCATAGTTTCTAAAGATCCATATAAAACTCTCAACTACATCATGCACCATCATTTGTAGCATAAATGAAAGAGCAAAACACCCCGATCAATGGTTCCTTTTGCCAAGTGTTGCTGCATAGCATAAGAAGTCTAGGATTGCAAACATAAACCCATCACTGAAAGTCTAAAACTCTGTCCTTCAAGGTGCATGCACAATTGCATTTCACTCAGTCAATTGCTCTATCACAACAAAATCACACCAGATAATGAATAGCAAATATCTTAAGAAAATGGATGCGCACCTTCAGTCAGCTTGAAAGGAAAATCAAAGTTAGGTGCAATGAAATAGTACCTTAATAAACTTAGGCTTGTCTAAAAGCACATGTGACATGTAACTTTCAACCAAAAATTTAAATCCAATCTCTAATTTTCAGTATCAAATGAACTATCAGGGTTGCGCCAAACTATTTTTGACATTTGACACCAAGGTTAGAAATCTTCATACAAATCTACAGCTGCTGAAGGGGAGTACCTGTTTGTACAAAAAATCTTAGTTTCATGCTTCAGTCCTCAAAACAAATGTAAGGATATGGTCCAAATCAATTATAGGAACAATCAACAGTGTTTCACCCAGTCGTTCTAGAAGACACCTTTGTACAGCTAATTTTCTGTCGCCATTTTCTCATTCAGATAGACAGCTTTGTACAAAATCTTCTGCCAAATGCACTACTTTTAATACTGTACACAACTGTAAAATCCCTCTATCACTGTATAGTCTCCTTGATATTTCGTCTCTGAACAGTAGTCAAAATTTCAATTAAGATAGATTTGTTAACATTTCAGTTTCCCAAGAGATTATTCAAAATGAAAATAAGAATTTTGATAAAGAATAATCCATTGGTCCCACAATGATTCCCCCGTTTGACTTATCGCAGTCTCCAACACACGACTTTAAATGTTTTTATCTCTAAATCTGTAGGGCATAAATATATAAAAACTTGAAATTCTAAAAATTTACATTAAGATACATCCAACAAGATTCCACTTAAATATAATATTTCTTATAATGTGATGAGAATTTATAGTCAAATTTTTTAAACTTTAACCCTATAAATGGAAATAGGCAATCTTTGAAAAAGAGATGGGATAATGAACTAGGTCAGGGATAGTAGCAAACGGTTCTAGTGAGAGCACAAGTTTCATGCATAACTAAATTTTAGAATGTAAATGTATATCAGCTTATAATCAATCTTCTCACAGTCTCAACTAATATGGAGCATTGCCACAACCTTCATAGTCAACTCAACCCAATTGTTCAGCAATAAGGCATCAAATTAATTCCAGCAAAAGCACTAAAAGTTAGTCTCCACCATACTGTACGTCAATTTGAACCAAAACAATTGCATCATAGCAGAAAATTTACTCATGAAATATTAAATCCAGAAAGCTCGGGACAACACACCCAAATACCCAATAACATGCTTCTCCTCATACACCTTAGATGAAAGGATAAAAGGATTTCCTATGATGATAAACTAAATCTTTAGTATAAAAGCAATTAATTCCAGCGATACTGCTCAAACATTGAAGTGGAAAACTATATGCAATCTCGCCCCATAAATAGGAGGAGTCCATAGTGTAATGAATGGTTTTATACTGTCAAGCCCATCTTAATTGATATGGAGGCTCTGTGCAAATTTTCAAAACTTGGCCCTTTAAAAATTTACTTACCCAAAATACAAATTTATCCCATTTTGTATGTTTGCATCATATAAAATCAAAAGTTAAAAAATTAGACATGAAAATCCCCAATTCTCTTTCCAAAGTTCAAATTCTTTTGCCTTTATTATTGTTATGATTGAGAAATAAAAATAGGTTAAAGTTCAAATTCTAAAAAAAAGAAGTAGATGTAGAAATACAAATTTCTTCTTTTATTATCGTGCTTAATTGTCGTGTCGTATTGTGGTCGTGCTATGTCATGTTATGCTACCTTTTTCTGAAATTCGGCCTATGGCCTGACACGACATAATATTTTTAACAAAAAATAAAAATAAAGTATATAATAAAATCGAAAAAAATAATTTTAGATAGTTTAAAATATAGTATAAGGATATAATAATATTGAAAATAATAGTAATATTAAATAATAATAAATAATAACGAGTTTTAGGCACGTGCCACTGACAACTAGTGTGCTGCTACCATGCTCGTGTCAAAAGCGTGTCTGTCTGACCATAGCCAGCCCTAATCGTCACCTTGATTGACTATATCTGTGCAAGAATTTAGCTGAATTAAAAATCTGAAAATTTTCTGTTCAGCAAGCTTGCAACATTAGATACAAATCGAAATGAAAATATTTAGAGCAAACACAAGATCAGGTGAGTAATGAACTCAATTGTAGGAAAATATGGAGAGTGATTAAAGGATTAATCTCAACAAACAAACCCTTACAAGTTGCATGAACATGAAAGCACATGTTGAGTATGAAAGAAACCCTGAAATTTGTTTGCTGTATTCAAACTGAAGAGGCAAAAACATATACAGGAGTATAAGCTTCCATCTATTTTCCTAGGTGGTCCGGAAGCTCTGCTCGGGGGGATGACATGGTGCTCCGGCGAGTGGAGGACGCCAGTGGGAGAGGGAGACTGCCAGAGGGTGATCAAGAGAGACAAAGCGAGGGATAGAGAGCAGCATACTAGCATGGCCGTATGCCCGTATCCCTTATGGGTTATTGAGGGGGTCGGGCATGCCTACGTGCCCAGATCCGGTAAAATAAATCCGTATGTGATAACCCGATCTAATCTACTTCCTAATATTAATTTAATTTGATCTAAAATGAAATTGTCTGATTATTTCTTTCACTTTAGTTTTCACGGTGCAAAAGAGTTGAGACCCCAAAGCAATCTAATTGTCGGTTTGGTTTGTAACTATAGATAAAATTGGATAAGTTTAGAAAAAAAAAGTAATATATCCCACCTTAAATGCACAAATTATTACCATGATGTTCGTACCTTATTGGATCATGTTAATAGCTTGATTAAACAGTTTAAAAGGTATTAGATGAGATTGATATGTCATATTCATCTCATTAGTGTAACAAGTAACATTATAGCAATCTCATCTCTTCTATTCCCAACCCACCTTCTCAATTACCACTATTATCAGTTTACCACCACCTATTTCAATTATTGTCATCATGATGACGTCTATTGTTACTATCTTCTCTGATTGTATTTTATGTTCTAAACACCACGTTCACTATGACCATTTTTGTGTTTGATGCTTATATAACTTTTGTTGATAATGTTGTAAAATATTTGAAGGGTGAGATAAGAATAAAATGTAACTGTATATTATAGTGTCTAAAAAAATATATAGCATATACTTGAAATAATAATCTCAATACATAATATCAAATATTATATACTTGGTATCATATTTCATATCTTGATATTATATTTTATGTACTTGAAATCATAAGCTTTATGCAAGAATATAAGATTTATATCCGATATTATAATCTTTATACCCGAGATCAAATTTTATATACATTAAAGCATATTTTATGTACTTGAGATTGTACTCTCTCTCTCTCTCTTATTCATAGTAACCCTTTTTAACTCATAGTGACCAAATAATTTTTTTCATTTATAATGACTCTTTTTATTATTATAGTAACTCTTTTTATTATTATAGTGACCATTTTTATTACCATTTTTTTTATGTGAAATTTCTAGCGTTGGATCTTACCATTTTAAAAATCAAGATCTCTTCTTATCTTCTTATTTTAAGCACCATTCTTATTGGATCCCACACACACACACACACACACACACACACACACACACACACACACACACACACACACACACACACACACACACACACACACACACACACACACACACACACACACACACACACACACACACACACACACACACACACACACACACACACACACACACACACACACACACACACACACACACACACACACACACTTCCTTCAACTTGTCTCATATTAGAATTTAAAATAATAAGCACTTTGCCACTTAAACCTTATAGACACAAGGAAATTTTAATATTTTGAAGGGTTATGGTAATTACTCCGTAGCAGCTTGGAGTTTCGCTTAATAGAAACTAAAAGCATTGAGTAGAAAAAAATAGTTTATAGACAAATCAGTTACTATAATTGACAAAATGTTTCACATTTAATACCTTAATATTGAAGAACTTATTTGTCTCTCATATGCTAAATTGTAAAGAGAATATAAACTACAAAGGTAACACACCAAGAGGCAATATCCCTCTTTTACTAATAAGTTTGATTCCATGAAATTGTTTATCCAAATTATAAGGAAATTTGTTATCCTTACTCTAATTATCATTAATATTTCGATGATTGGATAATCAGGTAATTAGCATATCAGAATAAATGCCAAAATTTCAGCAATAATTACAAAAATCAGTGTCAAAAGCCAAAATTAGTCCTAAAAAAGCCAAAATTAGTTGATGCTCTACATCAATCCGTGAGGATAATTTGTTGGAGTTTACGTCATCCCCATATGCAAATTTCACAAAAATAAAAATAAAAATCTGATTAGATATTAGGATCATTATTAGTAGATTAATAAAGAAACATATCTCAATCATAATTGCCTTTATTTAATTTATTTTGTTTTTGAACAAATGTATAGAAAATAACATCATCCAACGTGTTTTTATTACCAAAATGCCCCTAAATCCCTCCACCCCTCGTTTTTTTTTTCTCACATTGATTTCATGGCCCCTCTAACTCTTTCATTAATATTATTATCCAAATCACCTCTCAACTGAAATTAAGGAAACACAGTACTGTAAAGAAAATCCAAAAAACAATATTATCTGTAAGTTCAGAATACAATAACAAAAAAAAAAAAAAAAAAGAGCGCAAGTTAGTCAAAACGCAAAACCGACGTCTGCATTCCCACTTCTCCCCTTCTCTTCTCTTCTCTTCTCTTCCCTTGCCTTTAATTTCATCATCTCCTCCCTCCCATAAACTCTTCCTCCTCCTCTTCATACCCAATCTCTCTCTCCACCCTCTCCCGTCATTCTCCCATCCAAAACCCTATTCTTTCTCTCTTTAACAATGCCGCACTTTCTCTGCTCTTCTTCAGCTTAAACTCTCGCTATTCCTCCGGCTTCGTGACTTCAATACTCGACTCGTTCAGCTTCTCATTTCTGTTTTTCACTCATCTTTGTTATGATCTGTGCTTCAATTTCCGTCGTTTCTCTTTTTCAAGTTTGTGATTTCTGTTTTTGATTGATTTCTGTGATCTGATCGTTATTTGTTTGCGACCGAACGCGTGTGAATTTGTTTGATTGATTTATTGATTCAATTTTTGATTGATTGTGTGAGTTTTTGGTGAAATGCCGGCTGATACCGATACCGCGGTTAAGGTTATAGTGAGTGAGGAGGATCTGTCTCCGGCGGGTGTCGGTGATGCCGGAGGTGAGTGTAATGGTGATAGTAAGGATGATTATGTGTTTGTCAACGGAAGCGATACTGCTTCCGATGATCATGTTGTAGTCGAGGGGAATGGTGAGCTCAATGTGTGTGAATCGAGTGTTGAGTTTGATAGGAACGGGAAATTGGATAATGTGGTTGAGGTGAATGGCGGTGGGTTGGAGTCGATTCATGAGAATGGGATTGCTGTTGAGGAGAGTAAGGAGAGCGGAGAGATCAAGTCAGATAGTGAGGGAAAGGTAGTCGAGAGTGCTGATAATAATGACGATGATGATGTTAAGGTTAGGGATTCGGAAGTTGGGGAGGGGAGTGATTCGAAGTTGGCGGTTCATGAGGTTAAGGAGGGGGATTCAGGTGTTGTTAATGATGATGATGATGGTAAAACGAATTTTTTGTCGAATTTAGATAGCGGTTCTGATACGGTGCAGAATTTGACTGCGGCTGTTGAGGCTGAGCCTCAGGTGCCTAGTGGAGAAAGTGAGGAGCACTTTTCCGTTGAGCAATCCGAGAAGGAAAGGGAGGATGAGATTAGGGAACCCCAGGTGGTTGAGGAGGATGTTGATCCTCATATATCCGACGTCACAGAATCCAATCCAGTGGATGATTTTAAAGCGGAAACTGAACCTCGTGAGGTAGATGTTGAACATCAGTCCGAATCCCAGGAAGACGATTTTGTAGAAACAAGGCTACCAAATGGTGATGTTAAGGCCCCAGATAGTGGGGCCGAGGGATTGTTGCTAGATGATGCAATCACCGAGAAGCATTCAGCAGACTGTGATCGGCAAGATTTGCTACCTGTTGACAATAGTGAATTAGATCTAGTTGAACCAGAGGCTGAGGTGAAGGAACAAGATGAAGTAGATCTTCCAGGGATGATTGGAAGCCATGACCTTACTTCTGTGGATTCAGAGGTGGCTGGATGTGGGCAGCAGCCGAGTGACGAAAGTGAGAATAAGGATCAAGATGCTTCAGACGTGACCACAGAAACAGAAGAACTTCAGGAGTTGCTAACTGTTCCTGAACAGTCTGAAGGAGAAGAAAATCAGAGCAATTTAGAGTTGACTGCCTCAGAGGTGGATGGTCCAGTACTAGACAGTTCTAGTCAATGTAATGAAACTAAAGTAGAATGGACTCTTGAAACTTCAGCAGTGCATAAGCCGGCTGATTCTTTTGTTGACCATGAGCTGGATAGGGTTGATAGAGAGGTAGTAGAAGAAGAGTTGATTTCTCAAGCGAGAGAATCCCCAGAATCCTCAGTTCATGAGGTTTCTCCTCAAGATCAGGTGGCAGAAGAGGCTGGGTTGGTGTATGTAATTAACAAGGAAGTTGCTTCCGAAAATGTTAGCTTTGAAAAAACCGTAACCGTTGAAGAAGCAGCCAATCTGTCAAAACCAGAGTCTGCCAATAACGCAGCCGAAAACAAGGAAAGCAAAAATCTGGATGCTAGTCATCTTGGAGATGATGTGTCTGGGAATGAAGTTATTCTTCCTGAGTCTTCTCATGATTCTGGAAATTGTATGATATCTGAAAATGATGATTTAACTGTACCAGTTGCTATTAAGGAGGATTTGCCAGTTCCTGGTGACTCAGATGTAACAAAAGAACAAGGAATTGTCGACGATGGGGCTTATGCTGCTGATGAGTCTAGTTCCCAGCCCAAATTGGATGACAGCAATGATGTTCTTATGTACATTGAAAATGGTACCAAATCGGAAGTTGAACCAATGATTGACGAGGTTGATGAAGCTAACAAGACTAATAGTGGTTCCCAGGACACTTTGAAACCCAAGATCAGTTTTGGTTCATTTGAGTGCACAACACCTTTCGCGCACAGTGATAGTATTAATATCCACACTAACATATTGAATAGATCAACTAACTTAGTTACCAGGCATTCAGATTTTGCTGCTCAGGATTCTGACTCTGCTAATGGTGTTAACAATTATGTATTGTGTGCTGGAGTTGCTGGTCCCGAGCAGGGTATTGTGGACGAGGTTTCGGCATCTCTTGTCGAAGCATCTGGAGCTGATTCTGCTGATGGGCAGAATGTCAGTCCTGATTTGGTTAGAAGGCCATTTTACTACTTAGTCCGGATCCCGAGATTTGATGATGTGAAGCTCAGTGAGCAGATTAGACTCAGTGAGAAGCAAGTTGAAGAGAAGACTCGAATTAGAGATTCTGGTCGGATTGAATATCAGAAGAGAAAGGTGAAACATACTGCAACGTTGCTTGATCTCATGGTTTTTTTCCCCTTTGGACTAGTATACCTATTCACAATTTTCTTCTTTGAACAGGCCATCTATTGGGAGTTCAAAACAAATTTTGAAACTGCCAAAGCTGAAGAGAAAGCTGCATATAAATTGATGAGTGCCAAAAAGCGGGAAATTGATTCTGCCTTGACTTTGATTAACCTTGCAAGGCATGCAACTACAGTCGGCGATGTTGATAGTCAGGTAGGCATTGCTTTCAGTGTGATTTCTTAATGTGGTGATATTGTGTATGTATATTATATTTTTTTGACGAAGAATGCTCTGTGTGGAAATAGATACTCAGCATGGAGCGCAGGATACAACATGAAACCATGAATTTGGCTGAAGAAAAAAGATTGGTACGTGAAATAAAGCAATTGAACCATCAGCGTGACCAACTTGCTGCTGACACTGAGAGGCAAATAGAAGTGCAGCTGGCTTTAGACCGTAGAGTCGAAACAGAGGAACAATTGAAGGTAATGTGATCGTATAGTAGTTATTTTTTTTGTCTTTTTTTAAGAATTCTATGTATGCGCTTTGTTTGATTTATTTTGCCTTATGGCAGGTCTTGAGAAAAGAGTTGGATGCTCTCAGAGAAAACCTTGCAAGAGCCGAAGAAAGTCTTAAAGCTGCCAAGAAGAAGAATGATGAAGAAAGTGCCTTGCTAGATTCCTTTTATGAGAAATTTATAGCGGCTGATAAAACTCGACAAGAGGCATATGTACATCTACAGGCCCTAAAAAAACAAGCGTTTGAAAAGGTTTGTCTTTATCAAACCATCTTCATTTTTCTTTCTTCTGAACTGATTGTTTCGGATTGTAGTTTGATGGTGTAATGAGGTGAGACCAAAAAAGGCGCTTAATTCTGAGCCAGTGATCATATCATCCTTCATTGAAACTAAAAATATATTAGAAATTGATGAGATTAAACTCTGCGACGTTGAAAATATGTTCAATACTCCTGGTACAATTATATTGGTCCCTTCGAAAATCTTCTGCCTCTGCGGGGATGTCACTTGTGTGCAGCCCAGCAACCCTAATTCCTAGGCATTAGCAATATACACTCACTAGTGGTGGTGAATATTTGAAGAACTTATTGGTAAACTTATGTTTGATAAGGATTAGGCCTTCTGCACTGACTAAACTGACTGAGTTTGTTGGCTGAGTTGACCTTCATCTTGTGTCCAGTCATTCACATGCTCTAACACTCAAAGTGCTCGCTTTTTCCTTTTTTAGATTACTTGTAACAAATTTGTTGCTCATGTTATGCACCGACTACAGGGGAGGGGATTTCTGTCATGACTGGGTATAGCACATTTTGCTAAGTTTTTACTACGGAGTATTTTTATCCATGGAGTTCTCTCCATATCTGTTCCAAGGCATTTGAATTGAAGGAGGAAAAGTGCTGGCCAATGTCCTAACTAATAACATTATGTCTAGTCCAGTTCACTGGTAAGATAGTGAAAACTTTACTTCCCTTTAGTTGAGGGGTAATGTGTCCAGCTGAATTAAATCCTGACAATCTTTGTTTTTGTCATGTTATTTGTGTTTCAGTGGATTAGTGCTGTTTGTGTTTGACTTTCTCAAGTTATGGATGTTTGCTAAAATAAAATGCTAGACATTAATTTTTGGTATATCTTTGATTTCATTCATGGAAGTGTTTTGAGGCTTTAAGTTTGTGTTTTCAATGACAGAATAAGCTTTTCTATCATTACAAGGATGATGCCAAGGCAGCCAATGATTATGCATTGGCTGGTCAGAAAGAAAGTCTTGAACAACATTGTGTAAACCAGGTGAGCTGAGTTGTATTTCTGCAACATGATGACAAGAAGCTATATCAATTATATACAATGTGGTTTCATGTTGTTTTGACATGCCTATTGGCTAATTTTTTTTTTTTTTTAATTAGGTGGAGAAATTCATGGAACAATGGAATATAAATGGCGAGTTCCGGAAGGAATATATTAGATGCAACATTAGGAGTACATTGAGGAGGTTGAGAACACTGGATGGCCGAGCCCTTGGCCCTGATGAAGAGCCACCAACATTGGGAAATGTCCCTGATGATAATAAAGTAAATGCCGTGGCCAAGATCAGTTCGGTTGAGACAGTCTCAACCTTGGAAAAGAATTTTCTGTTACCTGCGAAAAAGGCCGAAGAGGAATCATCAAAGAAAATTAAAGAGCAGAAGAATAAGACTGCCCTTTCCAAAAAGAGGATTGAAGCTACATCAAAGAACAGCTTAGCAGAATCTTCTGGCAGAATTGAGATAGAAGAAAAGGAAGAAGAAAACAAGCAGACAAAAGAGGAGGAAGAGTTGGCCAAGAAAGTGGAGCAAAAAAGAAAAGAAGAACAGGCTGCCCGATTGAGGGAACAGCGCAGATTAGAGGAGAAAGCTAAAGCCCAGGAAGCACTGGAGAGGAAAAGAAGAATGGCAGAAAAAGCCCAAGCTAGGGCTGAGTTTAGATCCCGAAAGGAAGCTGAAGAAAAGGAAAAGGTAATTCTCATCAAATGGCCTTGCCTAATTATAGGATATGGTTCTCAAAATACTTGATGGTCTTTTGGCAGTAAAAATTTCTTGCTAAATTGTTGTCATTATATGGTATAGGAGAAGGAGAAAAGGGCAAAGAAAAAAGGAAAGAAGAAAGGTCTTGTGTCCGAGACTGCTGAAATTGAGGCTGCTCAACTGCCAGAATCCTTGTCTGGAACAACCAGGGAGCCTGAAGTTACAGAAAAGCCTATGACAGGGGTAAAGAAGTCTCATAAGCCTGCATTATATACGAAGCAGGTAAAGACTACTAAATTAATTTCTTCTCCCCCTGCACCTCTCCGCAATCGGGGTAAGAGAAGAATACCGCTAAGTACTTGGTGGTTAGTGCTAGCAGTGTTTGCTGTTGCTCTTATATTCCCGTTGGGGAACATAGATATTCTTGGGTTTGTCAAGCTCTTAGCTCCTGGCTCTTCCCAGCACTAGAGTTATAAAATAGGATTGAAAATTTTCTTTTTCTTCTAAAATATTCAATTATTGGTTGTGCCCTGGTTTCTTTTCACCTCACTCACTTGTTGCCATTTGTATACTTGACCTTAGATTGTTTGATGATTAATGTGATGGGAACAAAACTATACTATGTGTTGTATGCATCGACTCGTAAGTTAATAAATCCAGTGATTAAGAAATCGGTTTGTAATTCGGGACTTGTTAATGGATGTTTGTTTAATGTCTTGTCATGTTGTGCTCCGTACATTATATTGGTTTTCAGTCAGATAAGAGAAGACTATAAGACGGAACCACCTTCAAGACTGTGTTTTACTGAGATCTTTGACCCCAGGATAGGTTTTACCCTATTCTTTCAAAAAACATGGAACTGGAGACTTGGAGAGGATGTTTGTACTAATATTCATTAGTGGTTTTGGGGATGTTAAGATAACAGATGGTTGATGTGGTGCCAATGTGCCAATGCTTAATTGCTGCAACCTTTGTTGTTGCGTCAGATTTCAAAGGCTATTCATTCAGTGGATGAGAACAGAGGTAAGAGTTGAAGTTTTGCATTGGAATTTGGATCTTGAGAAAGTCTTTGATAAGTGGAGGAAATGTACCCTCGTTTACATATTCTCATTCCATTGTCGTAGTCCGCAGACGCCTCCTCCACCGTGATAATTTAACCGGGTTTCAACAATTTTTGGGATATATAGACTCTCATCAATAATCATCAATTTATTTCTACACAAAATGAAAACCATTGAATTTTTTGTCAAATCGTTATGTGTAACTTTTCGCTGCATAAACGCAGGATTTTGAAAAAACATGACGATGGATTAGATGCGCGACTAAAGTGATCTAAAATCTGATTTCGTACTCCGTTAGTCTGAGCTACCATTACATGTTAGGTTTGCGGCTTGGACAAAAAGTGTCGGGTGGGTGATAGGGTGTTACCATGTTATAGGTAGGCTTGTGCATCTGGGTTGGGTCAAGATCGAAATGGATAACATGCAAAATAGGCAGAGGATGAAAAATGGGTCAGATTGGGCTAGACCAAAGTAGATAAATAACGGACCGAGCTGTCCAAATAAAGTATACTTTTTATTTATAAAGGTGATAATTTACATGTATCAACTTCAATATTTGGTAGTGGACCATTGACAAGTATATGTAAGTAATTCCTTACTTGATAGTGTTTAAAAGTCTTGAAAACTATTGACTCATTATTAACCCGACTTAATCCATTAAAGGACCCAATAAAACATGATCCTTTAAGAGACTGACCTATTAGACCCATTATTGATTACACCCTTTTACAAATGTACTGGTTAAAAATACTTAACGAGTCCCCTCCTATTTAAACAGGTCTAATTATAGGCTTACATAGCTAAAAAAAAGTGTTAAACGGATGTTACATCTGACTCAATGACTCCGTACTTGGGAAGTTAAAAGTAGAACACAAAATGTTTTATGGTTAGAGTCTTAGAGAAACAAAAGAAATGCCACAATCAATATTTAAGCCTAATGTAACTTAAAAATATTGGACCATGAATGCTATTTTGAGTTGTCTACTTGACCATATATATTAGGTTTAAATAGATAAAACTTTGTATTAAAAAATAGTTAATTGTCCAATTAAAAAATAAGGGTTTAGTATTTCTATTAAAAAATATTAAACCCTAATTTTCAATATATTTTTATTGAAAATTGGACACTTATAATTAAAGAACAATAATACCAATACAACCTTAAATCAACTTTTTCTTTTACATTTTTTTTTACTACTAAATAAATTTCAGCGCTCTACACATCATACAAATTATTCATATTAAATTATTAATCTGACAATTTAGATTAGTTAGTAGTCACAGGTCTGTCTTCTGACAATCAGTTGAAATGCTGAAATCTGATCTATCCAATGAATTTTTCGATATGGTTGTTCCATAACAGATGATCTTTGGAAGAAAATCCTCTGAAGTGATAATCTACTGACTAGTGACTAGTATTAGAGTCTTCTTTCGTTCTGAGACCCAAAGGATCCCTCTGTTGCAGCTCAATTGAAAGGGCAAATCAATATCACTATTGTTTTGGTAACTTTCAGAATACTTACCCATCAATTAAGACTAGTTTTTTCTACGAAGAATCCATTGGATGCATGGAATAATATTTTCCAGAAACTCTGGTGTCTGGCATGTAAGGCCAAGCAATCGATTGGCCTAAAGTAAACCCTCCTATTCTTACTTGGCTCTGCTATCACTGTATATGCAACTCTACCTAGAAAAGGAATTATCAAGATTATTTCCTCTGAAGTGCTAATTTAAGACGAGCCACTTCGAAAATAAGTCTGTCACACTTCTTTTGTCGGCAACTTCTGCAGAGGGGTTTCCCCGGATGCCCCCCTGAGGTAGCGATGTTAGTGTTTATGTCCTGCACTGCTGCAGGCACCTCAGCACCTCTCTCGTCGACTTTTTCACTGTTCGTTCCGGAACAAGTAGCATACCAGTATACAACATGTTGTCCAACTTGCGTTAAAAATGACAATAACAACTGTATATTACATTACTATTGACAAGAGCAGCCTTTAATAAATCTTGCTTGCAATTTCTCTCTCAATCATACATACATGGGCTTCAGGATTCACGGAATAATAAGGGGGGGGGGGGGGGGGGGGGGGGGGGGGAATAAGGGATGATTCACTCAGATTTTCATGGTTTCTTTCAACAGGAGGGTCTAGAAATGGGAGTGAAAGGAAGGATGAATGAGAAAGTAAAATTTCTTGGTGAGAAACTCCAATCGTAACATTCAAGATGCAATAACAACGCCAAATTTCTTTAACATTTGAGAATAGAATGAAGACAATAATTATTTAATTGTTTGATCAGAAGACAACCCGAAACTGGGGAGCGTTAGAATCATCAGCGGGGAGGATATCCCAACGGCAAGGCTCCAATTCCTCGGAAACGGGGCAGTAACCAGCTAGCGTCACCTTATCTGTTGATGCTGCCACTGACCCGAATTCGAAAACAGTGACCTCCACCGCCGTAGGACGGCAGACCTCCACTGCTCCGTTCATCCCTTCCGCTGCTTCTCCGGGCTTTGATTTTGAGGTTTCCGGTGCAGGTGGTTTGGTCTCCGATGTCTTCTCCTTGCTCTTCCACCATAGCAGACCCATTTTTGTGACAAGCCCGGCGGATGAGAGAGAGAAACGGGGTGTGTTTGGCAGTTGGGAAGCGGAAATGGGAAGGGTTTTCTTTGAAAAGGAAGTGCAAGAAGAAGAGGGTTTTACTCTTTATCTTTGCTGTGGAATCCTCTCATCCCTACACTGCTACACAGTACTTGTATTAATGAATTCTCCATTTTATCGCCTCAAAAAAATTAAAAACATGGATTACAAAAGTTCGTCCCTAGTACTTTCTTATTCTCAATTTAATTTTTAAATTTGATTTTTACGTTATTTAATAAACACTTAAAATATCTTTTTCTCTAAACTTATAAGACAAAAGAATAATCACTTAAATATTATTTATTATAATCTAATTATAATTTATGATTAAAGTTTATAAAATTTGACTCATGAAATAAAAATAGAACAAGTAAAAAAAAGCAAAGGGAGTATAAACTTTTCAAGGTTACTATTAATAGGTCAAGTCGATAATATCAAGGCCTTGGACCGACCCATTTGTAAAAATCAATAATGTGTTTAATGGATCGGTCTCTTAAAGGTTCATGTTTAATTGGGTCTTTAATTGATCGATTCGGGTCAATAATGAACCTATAGTTTTCAAGAATTTTAAACACTATTAGATAATGAATTATTTCAATATACTTACTGATAGTTTACTATCAAAGATTGAAGGCGATACATAAAAATTATCACCCTCTATAGATAAAAATTATACCCTCTTTGGACGGCTCGGCCCGTTATGTGTCTCCTTTGACACGGCCCATTTAACATTTTCATTTGGCCCGACCCGACCCGTTTTGCATGTGACACATACCATCCCTAACCCGATCCAATACACAGTTTTAAGTTCAACCAATAAGTTCACATAGTTCTCGGAAGATATGCTTCCATGTGAACTTTAATGTCAAACCAAATAGCCACAAGAATGCAAGTTCTTCCAAAACATCTAGAAAGACTAGAATTACTCAAGAATCTGTAGTTTATAGTATTCCACAACTCTTATGGCTTTGCAATGGGTTATCTGATGTGTGATACTGATCTACTTGACTAGTGTCCAACAAATTGTATGCATCTGTTGATCTTTACTCCTTGCACTAACAGAAACTGACGAGCCGAAGACAGTACTTTGTAATTTCCATTGAAGACAAGACGAGACAACAACAGTAAAATTACAGAAAATTACAGTGACCACCTCCTTTTATCTCTCCCTTCCTACCTTAACTATATTGACAATTGCGACAAACCATGCTTTCACTAATTACATATCAAAAATATGACATACATGAGGTAAACAAGCACATATCCCATCAAAGATGCTTGCTTTAAAGAGCAGATATCAACCTTCCTTATCCAAAAAACCGAAACAAGGTCAAGACATATCAAAGGATAGCAGAATCATCACAGTCATCCATTTTGTGGTAACACAGAATAGATAAAACAAACACAATGAAGGAAGAAAACTCCATGGTTAGGGCTCCCCAACCAATAATACCAGCATGTTTTAAGACAACTGGTATATCAATACTGCCAACCACTAAAGCTCCTGTTAAAAATTTAGTTGCGTTCAACCAATTGTTGAACAAGTAAAAAGGGGCTAGAAAAAAGACATTTAGTATAGTGAGGTTAGCAGCTGAAAGTCTCAGCGCAACGTATACTTCATTTTTATAAGCACTAATAAATACCTATCTCTAGAGGATTCAGTGTAAAGTGAAGAGGCATTAGATCCGGCGAAGAATAACATAGGCATTGGGAGGAGGCCAGCTCCTCTAGTGTTGGTCCACAAACAACGATCGAAACACCACGTATGCTAGTACGGAATAAGAAACAATTCCTTATTGCTTTTGTTGGTGATGGCAAAGAGAGGGGAAAAGAGAGCTTTTGGAGTATATGGCTAAGTATGAATGTTGAAGTAGTCCATCTTATGTCTCATACTTATTCTTATTTATAAGTAACATCTATATGTTACAAATAACCTCTTTAATCCATACTTCACATAAGCATGACCATTTAGCTTCTTAACCTCTTTTGCCTTTTAATTCAATCATTTTAATTCATACTTATATGTGTGACCTCATAGGATCGGTTTATTGTTAGCCGTGCACTAATCAAATTAGTTCACAAATCATAG
This sequence comes from Dysphania ambrosioides, assembly GCA_026401315.1. Taxonomy (NCBI): domain Eukaryota; kingdom Viridiplantae; phylum Streptophyta; class Magnoliopsida; order Caryophyllales; family Amaranthaceae; genus Dysphania; species Dysphania ambrosioides. Next base: position 16,918,594 of record CM048663.1, read on the forward strand.
TCGGTTTCTAGCAAAACAATATGATCACCTAAAATAACCGATTATATATATGTATCTCCATATATTTGTCCATGTTATACTTAATCGTTACACTTGATCAAAGGACATTTTCCTTCAATCTCCCACTTGTCCTAGAACAAGTGTGTAACTACAAATTCCTTAAGTCTCTTAGTGTCTAATTTGATAATATGATAGCATCCCATGTTATCCATACTAATATTCAAATCATTTCTAAAAATATGAGCTTGAACTGTCGAAATAAATGATTAGCTATTAATCCATTTGAGCACGGCCATGCATTTTCAGTTCTTACTCTTCAAAAGGCCTAAGACACCAATCCTAACACTTAGGAGGACTTATTCAATCTTGCACAACCAAAACTCCCACTTAACTTTTAGCAGACTCGAACATTCTCTTTATAACCTCCTTTTACGGCACGGCGTTTGAGAATGTCAAAGACATACTAATCACAAAATGAGACTAGTGTTGCATTCATGTCAAGGAATCCATTAAATGTAACAAATGAAATTCTTAAAACATTTTGAAGAATATCAAGTAGATCTATCCAATATGTATCCATATACATATCCATACAAGTGACTAGATATCTCTATGTCCTCATAGCCCATGAAACTGCGTTATCAATCAACTTACAAACCAGTCTTTGCATGAATCATTTATGTCCATATTAATAATTCGGACCAGGGACTAATAGTATTTATAACTTCGGTTCACTTAATAGGGTTTCATTCATCAAATTACATATTTGACAAACCTATCGAACGCTATACAATACTTTGGACATTTTATTTAACACCAAACCACAGTTAAATAAGAACGAAAAACTTTATTGATAAACATAAACATACATATCTAAGTGTTTTATGTCTGTGACTAATTTTACAATAAAATAGTACACAATTAAAGCCACTCTCCAATAAAATAGTACACAATTAAAGCCACTCCACTACCTCACAAGTTAGGAAGTCACAATGCATCAAGATGTCAATCCCATGACTTTTATTCAGCACTGAAACATACTTCATAGTTCATATATCTTATCATGTTAGAACCCTCTATCAACTATTGAATCTTTGAAACTTGACAGTATACGAATGTGCTGCTCATTTACTTAATAGCTGCAAATGATCAAGTATTTTAACCCCCAAAATGAGATCATAGACCAGAGCAATGAGCACAGTTTCATTAGTAAAGATGGCAAAAGAATTGATATCTGCAACAACAATGAAGTTTTATTTTTGATTTTCTACTTGAAGACCTTTTTACCTTCCAGGTTCCAAGCCCCTCATACCTTATATATATATATATATATATATATATATATATATATATATATATATATATATATATATATATATATATATATATATATAGGATCATGTGAGAACCCCTTAGTTATATAAGAACCTTTGTTATATAAGAACCAATCTAGTACCATTAATTTTGTGTATTTAGATGGCTATGATTCAATCTACATTATGGCAAAACTGTAATTTATTTAAGTCAAATTTGGGAGTTAAGGAAGTTTTTTTTTTCCATGATTATTGGGTAGTTTCCTAGATGTTCGTTTATATTCCTAAAATTCAGTAAGTTGCCTACTTTTTATTTTACTCCATATTCAAATACGAAAATTCGAATTATTCTTTTGCTATATTTCATTTTCACTCGACATTTTTGTTGTGTGGTGGTAAAAAAATAATGCAATGATTCTTAATTTTTTTTTGTCGTAATACCATACTATAATACGTATATAATACCATATTATTTTGTGTTTGTTTATGATTTAATTTGAAGATAATGTTTGCTTACGATTGAATATGATAGTAAATTTGAGTATTAGTAGATTTGTTGAATCATTATATTTTAATTTACAAGTGTTTGTTTTAATTTTTTTGTATGCAAACATAATGATAGCATATATATATATATATATATATATATATATATATATATATATATATATATATATATATATAGGATCATGTGAGAACCCCTTAGTTATATAAGAACCTTTGTTATATAAGAACCAATCTAGTACCATTAATTTTGTGTATTTAGATGGCTGTGATTCAATCTACATTATGGCAAAGTTGTAATTTATTTAAGTCAAATTTGGGAGTTAAGGAAGTTTTTTTTTCCATGATTATTGGGTAGTTTCCTATATGTTCGTTTATATTCCTAAAATTCAGTAAGTTGCCTACTTTTTATTTTACTCCATATTCAAATACGAAAATTCGAATTATTCTTTTGCTATATTTCATTTTCACTCGACATTTTTGTTGTGTGGTGGTAAAAAAATAATGCAATGATTCTTAATTTTTTTTTGTCGTAATACCATACTATAATACGTATATAATACCATATTATTTTGTGTTTGTTTATGATTTAATTTGAAGATAATGTTTGCTTACGATTGAATATGATAGTAAATTTGAGTATTAGTAGATTTGTTGAATCATTATATTTTAATTTACAAGTGTTTGTTTTAATTTTTTTGTATGCAAACATAATGATAGCATATATATATATATATATATATATATATATATATATATATATTATTATTATTAGGACCTTAATGTATATAGCATTTGAACAATAGTTTATATGTTTAGAACATTAGTTTAGCTTACTTAGAGCAATAGTATAGTAAGTTATTATAGAGTTATGATTTAGAACACTAGAATTATAAATCAGAACACTAGAATTATAAATCAGAACACTAGAATTATAAATCAGAATAGTAGAGTTATGGTTTAGAACAATAAAATTCTAAAACATTACAATAGAGTTATAAATCAGAATAATAGAGTTATGGTTTCGAACAATAGCTTTATGATTTAGAACAATAGAATTATAAATCAGAACACTAGAATATTAATAGTAATTATTTAACTATAAGATTATAGAGATTAGTATAGTTGAAAAATTTGGGAGATTATTATTTGACAACCATATAATGATTTGGAAGATTTGCACCCAAATAAAAATTGATTTCAGAAAATCGATATGATAAGAATTGGTTATTATTGCGGAAATTACGGCATATTTTAAAAAATAAAAGGAAGTTACGTTTTATAGGATTGTTAGTTATTAATATTTTTACAATAATTACATTTATGCTGTTTTAATGTCCAACGCATCTAAACCGTTGGATTTAGAAATTTAATGGCTAAAGATGACTTCTCATATACAGGAAGTTCTTATATATTAGGGGTTCTCACTGGAACTCGCCCCTATATATATATATATATATATATATATATATATATATATATATATATATATATATATATATATATATATATATATATATATATATATATATGTATATATCCAAATAGTAGCAAAGAAATGAAGAAAACAACTCCACTTGATGGCTATGCTCCTAATAAGTGTTGTGAAGAAGGCAAGTTTCATAATCAACAAAGTATCAACTATGGAAGATAACCCACTGAAGAGAAAGTTACAATAGAACACCACTAAGGTTCCATTTGGTTCGACAAAAAACATTTTCAATTTATAACAATTTTTCACAAAACCCAATTTTTAGGAGAAAACATGGATGTAAAGTAAGTTTTCCTTAATTTGGTTTATTACATGGAAAGTTAAAGAGAAAAGAAAAATGGAAAGGGACAGAAGATGATAGAAGGGAGAAGAGATAAAGGGCATGAAGCCACAAGAATTCATATAAACCTACCTCAATCCTCCTCCACTACAATCCAGAACCCTCCATGAACCACGACTCCATAAAATGCAAACTTTGATTAAAATGTCAATCCTTTCACTAATATGTTCGGCAATGATAGGATCATCAATTTGAATAATAAAGTTCAATCTTTTAACTAAAATAGCAAAGTTTACAATTCAGATACAACAATCATAACATAAACTTGCACAATCACAAATTGATGACCAATTACTTTATATAATGCATGTAATAATTATATATAAAAAATAATATTTTTTTACAAATTTAAAGATAAAAACATTTCAAATCGTGTTTTAAAAAAACATAAAAGTTAAATAAGACAAAAAATTAAAGACAAAACAAAATAATAATAAACCCATGTTTTCTTCACCTGATTTTAATTAGGCGTATAATGTTGACAAATTTTAATTTTATTGATATTAATCATGGAAGTAGAAATAACTTAACGCATAATATTTTGATGATCTCATAATAATATGAAATCAAAACTTAAATAAATATAATTATTGTTATTTGACACCACTTGAAATAACATCTTCTAGAATATTAAAAATTCTTACGTTTTTTAGTCGATTTTGAAAATTAAATTGTACTTGAAAATTGAAAAATAAATGAATAATAGGAAAAAGTTTGAGATTTGACTTGAGCTTGTTTGCAAGTTTTATGAAGTGAGATGATTTACCCAAATCCCAACACGTCCGATCGGGTGGAACTGAACCAAAAATAGAAGGGAAGGGAAGGGAGAAGGATCACCGGTAACTCCATCTTCTTTCGGCGAAGAAGAGCAGCAATGCCGTCTCCAACACCAGGACGACGCCCAAAATCATCTCCTCAAAACCCTAATCTGAAAACCATCCGAAATCATACTCAATCTCAACGCTGGTCTTTGACGCTGACTTCAATACTCGCGGAAGTGGAACCGCCCCCAAATTTACTACCTTCTTCCAAGTCCGACTTCCTCAACCTCATTGCTGTCATCACTATCGCCACTTCCTGCTTCTTCGTAGTCCGACTCATCAACCGCCCTCCCTTACCCTTTTGCGATTCCTACAGCGATGTTTCATTGCTCGGTGTTGCTCACTCTTCTGATTTCGTCATTTATTTTTTGTTGTTTTTGTTGGGTTGATTCTTTGATTATCTTTTTGCATTTGTGTTTGTGATTACCATTTTGCATGTGTGTTTCATCTCCTATTTTGTTGGGTTTGATCATCCAAGGATACTAAATGATTTTACTTTAGTTTATGCGAGGCGTATTAGAATTGTTTAATAAGAAGGAATAAGACAGGCTGCTCATGGGTTTCCCAGTTTCTGGAGGAGTGTATGAATTCTACTTCATGAGGATCTAAGTTGGTCCAATTGTGCTCGGTTTTAAAGGATAATGCCTCTACTTAGGTTTCATTTAGTAGTTGATTTTGAATCTTCTGCCCTTTTAAATACAACACGGTCGAATAATTACTCTGCTAAATGTTGTACGTTGGATTGGAATGGATTGTGTAACTTGTCATTTGATTGTGTTTTGAACCCGGAATGGTGTGGGAATCGGTTGTCTTTTAGAGGTTCTTATGGGAAGAGAGGATGAAGAAATTTTTGGAAGAATTGATTGAATTTGTCTTGCGTTGTTGATCTTGTAGATTCGTGTGAGCCTTGTCCAAGCAATGGAAGGTGTTACATGGGCCAGCTGGAATGCGTACAGGGGTATAGAAAGTATGGCAAGTTATGCATTGAAGACGGAGATATCTATGATGCAGCTAAGAAACTTGTGAGCTTTCTCACTCTGTTTTTTGTTTAATCATGTAATGTAATGTAATATTAAGGTTTATCTAACTTGTGTATGTTATCACCCTTGATATGGCTTGCTTTATTCTTTCAGTCAGGTTGGGCAAAAGATCGTCTGTGTGAAGCCCATGCGCAGTATATGTGTGATGAAGCTGGATTAATTTGGGTTTGTCATTTCACTTCTGTTAGACCTTGAGATTTCTTCATTCGACTTGTTTTCTAAACTGAGACTGGTGGAATCAACGTCAACTCTGTTAGAAATTTGTACTGTGAATGTTTAGGTCCCTGAGGATGAGTTGATGAACATGCTGGACAAAGATGGGCCGTTCCAAGGCTCTTCAAAAGATGATATAAATTATATATACACAAAAGAAAAGGCAATGGAGGACATTAATGGACTGCTAGATACAAGAAACATTGGCAATGGGTATGCTTTCCTCCACCGCAAGTAGAGCTGTTTATATTGCTTAACTGCTTGTCTGATCTTCAGGACAGACCTTTAACCCTGATCTTGATCACTCCTCCCAAAATGCTGGTCAAATGTGATTCATTTCCCATTACTGTTCATCAAACCTTAAGTCACGCAATTAAGCACTGAACATATGAGTTGTAGAGGTGTCCTCTTACATATACAGAAGAACTTGACTCATAGTAGGTAGCATCCTGCGTTTATGGTCATCTACCCTGGTTCAGACTGAATCATAAATGGAGTGTTATGTAACAGAGTTCTGTACTTCAACTATGTCTAAAATATTAAATGTATCCTTGCAGAGTCAAAGAGTTCAAATGTCCTGACGATTTAGCTGAAAGTTACAAACCAATGACTTGTCGTGCTCAACAATGGGTAGCAAGGAATCTTCTACTTCTCATGACAGTAATTGTAATGGTATTCAACTTTTATCCCAATCATTGAAATGCTGAAAGAACTTCATGAACATTATGATAATATTTATATTTGCAGCTCGTAGGATGTACAGTGTTGCTTTTGAAGATTCGTAGAAGATGGTATTTGAAGAAGAGAGCAGAACATCTTTACGACCAGGTTAGCACTTGGCTCAACCTTCCTTTAGCTCAAATGATGTGAAACTAAAAAGAGTGCTAGGGTAGGGTATCATTTATTAAATTGGCCCATTTTTGAAGAGTCATGTACTTGTTTATAACTAGGTTTAACTTGTAGCTGGAGATCATGGAAAATAGATATCCAAGCTTTTACATGGTATGTCAACTTATGGATTCTGTCCAGTGGTGGGCATAGCCTCTTAGAGTCGAATATATAGAGTTCAGTCCATTGTAGCCGGTATAAAGACATATATTAACAAGACACCATGGGGTTCACTCATAAACAAAAGGAGGGCTATAAACTATAATTCCTTTGAGTAGTCAAGTAATTCATTTACAAAGGGAACAAATATCAAGTATTATTCAGAGCCTATCACTTGACTCCAGCTATGTAAAGCATAAAAAACGAACTTGTAACCTTGATGTGGGAAGGCTCTAGCCTAAAATATTTGGCTTCTTTGTTTCCGTGTGCACCACCTAATTGCCCATGAAATCATCTTCTGTACTTGACATTTTTTAATATAACTAGCCTTTAAACAATTGGAAAATGTCAATAAGGGAAAAAAAAGTCTACTCTCTAATGTATTGGGGTATTAATTGGTTATATCTTATATCATCTTTCAGAACATTGCTGGATCAACTGTAGAATATGATTGCTTTATATCTTGATAAAGGAAATTAATGCCATCTGTATTTTGTTTATTGGCTTCATTCTTATGAGTTATGACAATATTGAGCTAATATGTTTAACTATTGACATATGTAAATACACTATCTATTTAACTTTACTTGAAAAAATGGCAGGTTTGTGACACGCTTGAAGACAATGCTTTAATGTCTAGAAACATGGCTAACAGAGAGTCCTGGTTGATTGCCTCGAGGCTTCGAGATCATCTACTTACTCCCAAGGAAAGAAGAGATCCTCTTCTATGGAAAATGGTAGTTCTTTCCTGTTTATCCTTACCTTCTATTTCTGTTGGAGTTCTTGATGCAATTAAGAAGTTTTGAATGTGTAAACTTCATTTTATCGAGTTTCATCATAATTATGAAACGATGCATGATTTACATATTTCCCATCCTTGGCGTTTTGTATGCTTTTGTATTGTACACTCATGTCTGTTTTGGTCTTTTTTTAAAATAGGTTGAAGATTTGGTGGAGTCAGATTCTCGTTTGGACCGCTATCCAAAGCTTGTAAAGGGTGAATCCAAAGTCGTGTGGGAATGGCAAGGTATGGAAATGCAATATGGACATTTCGTCTATGTTTAATTTGTCATTAGGAATTCTATTTGCTGTCTTAGAGTCTTATTATGCAAGATAAGTCTAATTTTATCTAATTAAAAGGGGAATTGACAGATATTATATCACTAATAGTGTTTAGATAACTGATTTGTCAGTAAAAATTGAAGCTTTGAGAGATAAAAGAGTGTATGTTTTCAAGGTGTTATCACAATCAAATATGAGTCTGATGACAATTTAATTGTTAAGCTTGTGAGTTTCTCTTCATATTTTGTTACTGTTGCACATAGCTATCCATCTGATTCTTTTTAGCGGTATGCCGGGGATCAATCTGTTCCCTCCTTTATAATTTTTATTTTTTAGGTTACTGATGGTTTGACCTACCCCTGTGTATTCGAATTGGAATGCTTTTTGAAGAAAAAAAAACTTCTGGAAAGGAAATGAAATTTTTGGATGAAGAAAAATACATCAAATTAGTACCCTGGGACCTTTAGAAATCATAGAAACAATTTTTTTTGCCAACCACATTGTAGCATTGTGCTTAAAAAATACCCCAGTAGTTGTGTAAAACTCCCTCAAAGCAAGACCTGGGGAAACACATGAACAAGATTAACAATTTTATCTCACAAGGACTTGAGACCAGAAGATCTATTCCAGGAAACTTGTCAAAGGAAAAGAAAAAATAACTCTATTAAACTCTTTAGAGAATCTCCACCCATTAACCCAGAGAACATCAAGCATAACCCAATATACTCCTTTTATTTAGTGTAGTGCATCATTGTTTGCTCCATTAGATGTCTATGATTTTGGCTCCTTGTTTAGTAGCTAAAACAAGTATTGTCCCGCTCACCTTCATTGAATGAAGATATTGCGTGAAAATGATGATTCTTTAGTTTTGTATTGTATGGAATATATGGAGTTGTGGATGTCTTTCCTATAATTTTCGCAGCCCCTCACTCTATTAAGGCTTTTCCTTTTATCTTTGAAATCTTAACTTCTACTACTGCATATTCCTCATCTTCTTTCTTGCTCCCCATTAGTGGAAGGTTCTCTGAGCTCTATTAGGAGAAAGAAGGTGGAGGATGGCAATCTGAATTCTGGTGCGGATATGAACAAAGCATATGGTTAGAAACATCAAGTTTAAATTGGCGAGGTATGGTAGCCTTAATACCTGCATATGATTTTTTTGGAGATTCAATATTTTGACAAATTATTCATTTGATTTTCAGCAGTGGATTATAATGTTTGAAGTTGATGCCTAAGTATACTTATGTCTTCTACTTAAATGTTGTGAAGTAACATGTGGGTGAGGCCTCTTTACAGTTGCATGGGGAGGATCAGGCACAATTATTCCCCCAAAGCCCCTGGAGGTGTGAGGCATGTGCATTATGTATACATTTGTTTTGGTAATTTGTTCTTGAGTTTTGTAATTTAGATAAGCTGGTCCCAATAATTACCTTGTACTATGTGTGCAGGCCCTTAGAAAGAAGCTGGTATCAGAACATCCATGTTACCAGAGATTTCAGTAGGAAATTGTTGTGAGGAAACTGTAGCCATTTGCAGTGGCTAGTTTCAACTTTCAACAACTATATCTTGTTGCAACTGATTGCTACACATCTACATTCCTTTCTGCCGTTGTTTGGGAGTGATAACTAGCCAAAAAAAAGCACCTTTTCTATGATGCAGTATTTTTATCTCCAGTTTATGGTTGTGGATTTGAAGCTGACTAGAAGATAAACAAAGTTAGAAATACTACAAAATAGCAAAGATGTACACACACCAATGACAGCATAGTCCCATGGTCCTCCTGAAACTAGTGTCATTTTTGCAAAGCAAGGTCATATTTGTAATTTGTGTGGGAATACGAGATTGTTATCTTGTTTGAATTCCTTTATATGAAGAAATCCAGCAGGAAGTTTGTTGTAATCTGAGAGATATGCTGATAGCATCTCATTGACATTCTTGTCTGAAAAAGTGTAGAAATTTGATGCTGATTGCTGGTTTGCATAACATGTCACATCTTACAAAACGGATTTTCTTATGTCTACGAATCTAATAGTATTCCACAATATTGTTCAGTACGCAGATAAGTGGCTGATGACCTCAACCCTCTGCTGTGGACTGCTTTGCGCCGCCTATCCTATATCATCTACGAGCCCCCCTACTGACAACTTGTTCTGCGGTCATCATTCTTACAAGCTCCCTACGATTTTAGGCATGACATTACTATCTTCACCACATTATATTAAAACAAACAACAAATTGAAGGCACTAGCGAACTGACATTACTAACTTGCTTTCTTCTCCTCGTTGAAGCCTAGTGTCCCTCATTATCATTGTTATTATTGTGAGATTATAAGAATATTGTGGGTCCAAATTCAAACATTGCCATTTGCATTTTGCAAGAAGCCACTTACGTCAAGTACTCCCTCTATCCCTAAATAATTTGTAAGCACAAATAAAACTTACCATATTGCCATTAGCGCCATACATGTATTTTACTTTTACAATCAAGCACTAGGCTCATCATTTGATTCATTTCTAACTAAAGACATTCTTCTTCTCCTTTAAGAATTAAGACCCAACCCCTTATTTCAGCAGTAATGGGATCTTGCACCCAGGTGCATAGTAAGCATCGTGCACCCGGTACAAAACGAACGGATATTACACGTAAAACGCAGGCAAATTAACATGTTAGCATAGCAATGAACATCCGGGTGTAAGACAATGAACATTGTCAGTTTTAAAAATTTTCCCCACTAAGTGCAATGATTACGGTTGGATTTCTCATGCAACACGACTATTCCGATTTCCTATGCAACACGTTTCCCAGTACTAAATAATAATTTTTTTTCCTTTGAAGTGTATGTTCAATGCCTTTGAATGTAATGTTCATTGCCTTTGAATGCAATGTTCATTGCCTTTGAACGTAATGTTCAGTGCCTTTGAACTTGATGTTCATTGCATGTGAACGTAAATTTCATTGCCTTTAAACGTGATGTTCATTGTCTTTGAACGTAATACTCATTGCCTATAAACGTAATGTTCAATGTTCATTTTAATAATATGTTCAGCTTGATATAACATGTTCATTGTTATAATATACGATATTCAGTAAAGTAATATATGATGTTTAGTAGTATAATATATAATGTTCATTTTCATAGTTTGTGTACAGTAAATGACCTATTTCCAATGCAAAAAGATCATATTTTTAATGAACTTTGGAACCTGTACGACTCCCACTACAAAAATAATTTTGCTTTTCTCAATTTTGAAGTCACTTACGTTGTGAATAATGAACATTATACATCCTAATGTTCATTGCCTGGTAAAATAATGTTCATTTATTTCATTTTATCTGACTTTGTCTGTGTTTTATTTGTAATGTCTGGGTGCACAATGGTGCACAACCAGTGTACATAGTCTTATTTGGATTATTTCAGTACTTTTCCGACTAAACTATAAATTCTTCATTTCTTCAAATTGCCACTCTCTCTCCAACAGTAATAGCTAAAAGCCACTACCTGCGCACCAGCTTACAACTGTCGCTACTGTCTTCTCCAATTTTTTGTTTTTGGTAATTACTTTGTATTATGAATTAGTTTGTTAATTACTAAGTAGATTGATTGTTGGTGTGATTTCTTGATGGGTTTGTACTTGTTTATGAGTTAGGGTTTGTGGGTCTCTTCTATTTTGATTAATTGTTCTAATTGAAGTGATGGGTATATGATTCGTCGATTTTCTGTACATTAGTGTTGTGGCAGAGATATCTTGGAGTTGCTATTGCAATTGTGAACTTAATGTAAGATTAAAATTATATCCTTTGATTACGAGATAGTGATGCTTTTGGGGTTGATTAACTTAAGACGCCGAATTACCTACCGGAAAGCCCTCAATCCAAGCTCGCCCTTGGCTATGGATGATATAGGATTAGTGCTAATGCCCAGTTGTGCGTTTTGGCCGGCTTCTATTGCTTTCATATTTTAGCCTTTCCGTAGAGGCCGAATACATTTCACCTCACAGACCGCGCTTGGAAATTAGAGTGTCCGGTGAGTCAGTGTCATTGCTGAATATGTGTGTGTGCGCGCACGCTATTTAACCTGATGTACTTCTCCACTCTTATGGCAAAAGCAGGTTGAAAAAGATTTGACTTAGGAAAATGGAAGCTACTCAGCCAACTGTCTCGAATGGGTCTGAGGAAGGTGCTATTTCTGATTGCCATGGTGAGCAGTTAATTGAAGCAGCAGCAGCAGATGGTGTGCCGAGTCGTGAACTCTGCCGTAGCGTAGTGGTGTCATCACTTGAGAACACAAGGCAAAGTATTCCTAGGGATAAGCATTCGCATGACTCTTCTATGCATCCCGATTTTAGTTGCGACTCCAGGGAACGAGTCGCAAAACCTGTTCCTGGTAGACTTCTTTGGAATTCCAGTTGAAAATTCTATCTCTGTTGTAGATTTTTATTTCAGGGATAGCTATTTGCATGCTAAATATACTCTTTTAAAATATTCAAGATGTTTCTTTTCTATTTTTTTTTTAATCTAAGTCATGATTTAGTTATGCTATGGTAACCTCCAACCCTTTCAACTTAATTGGTAGGATAAAACTATTGGATTGGTTTGCAATATACTTATTATTCCGTTCCCATTGTGACTTCATCAGTGTAGTGAAACCTTGCCTTGCTCTTAGCTTGATTAGACCATTTTAGCTTGATGGACTGTTTATTTTGTTCCAAGGATTCTCCAGTCATTCAACTTTAAATTAAGTGAAGTTTATTTAAGAAACTTTACTTCATTCAAGTAAAAATATGTCTGTCATTTTCGTTATTATTAAGCTTGCATAATAAAACAAGTTGAATTAAGGAAGTTGGGTGAATAAAAGAAGCTTTGATCAATCAATGAAGCATTTGCATTGAAGCTGACATGATTAATTGAACAATCATCATAAAGCTGGTATCTTTATTTGCTGGTCAGCTAGGTTAAAGGCTCTGTAAGTTTTGTTGATTGAGTTATTTGAGGAGTTTCAAGCCTTTAAGTGCAGCCTTCAATTGGGACGTAATTCAAGGGGCTAATTTAACCTCTCTTAAGAGCTTCTTTTGCATTCAAAAAGTTGTTTAAGGATGATTAAAGGGGGCATATGGTATTGAAGAGTCCATGAACTGAAGAGGGATGTTATGGAGAATAATTAGCTGATTTACTTCAGCAAATTAAAGTCTTGACAGCTTCCAATTACCTTTGCCGTAGCTTCATCCGAATTTCCTTATTCACCTTGGATTCTTGGTCGTTTGAGCTTCCTTTTTAGTGTTTAATTAGCTTATTAGATGTTTGTAGTTAAGGACATTAGTTTGCTGATCACTTTTTTTTTCTTGGGTTTTTTATTTCTGATTTTAAGAGGCTTTAAGAGTTTGTAACTTCTTATCTATTCAATTCCTTTGGCTGAGCATGTAGCCTATAAAAGGGAGTGCATTTGCATTGTAAAGAAGCAGTTGAGAAGTGAATGAGTTATTTGAAAACAAAACAAGATTTCTTAGTGAAATAGAAGCTTAGTGTTTACACGCCCTTTTGCTCGTATTACTTAGTGTTTGAGAGTAAAAGCTTTCAGAGCATTTTACTTAGTGTTCATACTGCTAAAAAACGCCACACAACCTCGAATCAGGTTCTAGTTGTGTGGTTCTATCCTTGTATATTCATTTGTTTTCCTTTGAGGCGAATTAACTTAAACTCATTCCAAACAATCCTAACCCATTACACATCATAGCTATCTAGATTTTCTTGGACCTTTCCAAGTTCTAACAGAAATAAAGTTGAATCAACTGCTGTGAAAGTCTTGCTATGTTCCTTTTGATCTTATCAAATTTTATTTTATTTTTTCATGTGTACCTATTTGTAGAGTAACCCCCCCCCCCCCCCCCCCCCCCCCCCCCCCCCCCCCCCAATAAAAAAGAAAAAGAATAGAACAGTTTTCAGATTTCTTGTCTACTCCCTATGTAGTTTATGTTTATTGTGTGCCTGTGCCATTTATATTAGATGAAAGTCAAGATGTGATTGTTTGATTTCCTCTGATCAAATTTTTTGTGTTGCTTGAACTAGGTGTCTCGAATTGTTATGTATTCAAGAGCCAATTACAGGAATATGCCCAAAAAGTTGGGCTCCCAACTCCTGTGTATGAAACAATTAAAGAAGGCCCTTCACATGAGCCTACTTTCAGGTCTACTGTGATAGTAGATGGTGACAGATATGAATCACTTCCTGGGTTCTTTAATCGTAAGGCAGCAGAGCAATCTGCAGCTGAAGTTGCACTTATGGAATTTTCTAAGAGTGGATATAAGAAAGATTCAGTTGCTGTGCCTGTGGTATGTGAGTTTAATTGTCAATCAAAGCAAGTTTAGCTTTATTGTCTTGCCAATATTCATCCCATGTCCTTTAAAATTTCGGATCATGAGAAATGAGCTTGACAGAAGGTAGGTATTTTCAAACAGACAGCATTCTCAAGCATATCTCAGCTGTGCCTTTAGCTGCTTCACCTTTGCTTGGATGATTCTTTTTAAGTTTTAGGTATTTTCGAGCAGACTGCATTCTCAAGCATATCTCAGCAGTGCCTTTAGCTGCTTCATTTTTGCTTGGATAATTCTTTTTAAGTTTTATCTATTTATTATTAATATATTGCTATGTATGTGTTGTGTGTGTGTGTGTGTGTGTGTGTGTGTGTGTGGGGGGGGGGGGGGGGGGGGGGGGGTTGGTGGTCATGCCCCTTGTTTTTGCGGAGGACTTGATGCATTCCTGGCCACATGCATATATGCTTGATTCCTTTACACAGTCAAAAAAAAAAAATTTGATGCCAAGATAACTGAGGCCTCAAAATTTGACCAACCCACTCTGCAGAATTGAGATTCTTCTATGTGATTCCTTTACAAAGATCACCCTAGGAGTAAATATCCTGAACAGAAAAAGATCCCTCTGCTTTGGCAACCTTGCCATCAAATTGTGGAAGTGTAGAAGTTTTTTCTCCTAATGTGTGGGATCACTGCCTCGTTTTTGGATATGGTTCCTATTTAACTGTCCTAACATAATGTTATATTTGTCAGCATGGGACTGGTCTGTGCAAGAATTGGCTTCAGGAATATGCACAGAAAATGAATTATGCAGTTCCTAAGTATGTAAGCCGGAAGGATGACACTCCTGGTAGGGCGCAATCTTATTCTTGTACGATTGAGATAGGGCCAATTCAGTACATTGGTGCTGCAGCTAAAACCAAAAAGGATGCTGAGATTAAAGCTGCTAGGACAGCATGGCTTGCAATTCGGTCAAGTGGTGCTGTCGGAGGTCAGCATTTTGACGGTAAACCTCAGTATACAGTTGTTCCAGGTAAAAGAAAGATGCCAGAGATTCCTCCTCAACAAGTGGAGACTGCTAAAGTGAAGAAGCCAAAGAATTCTCGCTCTAAAAAGAAGCTGCATAGGAGGATGCAACCTCATGATTCAGGTTGTCAAAGCCAAGCTGGGATTTTGGGTGTAATGGTCAGTAACGATGTATGCATTCCACCTCTCTATCAACAGTTTATAAATGGTTTAGCTGGTGTCCAAGTACTAAATCACGGACAAGAGACCAACTATATGGCATGTTCAGATCAGTATAATATACCCATGGAGAATAACCAACTTAATGGAGAAGCATCTGTTGAAGATTCTTCAGGTCCACAAGTTGGTGTCGACTCAAGCCAAACTGAAGTGACTGCTTCCAGCTCTCAAGCAGATGATCAAGGAAACACTTCTTCTGTAGAGTCTGCTGTCCCTGGAACTGATGCAAGTAGAAACCATGATGTCTTCAACATTATTCCTATGACAAAGGCTCCGCCCTCTGTGCAGCTTGATGAAAACAATGATCAGGATGCTGGCTTGTCACCTCTGTGATAAATGCTCCACTTTCTACACAGTTGGATGCATTCCCTGCAAATTATGCGACGAGTCAAGAAGATCCAACAATTGAAGTTGCAGCTGGTAACCAAGTGGAGGGAGAAAACAAATCGTGCAAACGTGCTCCCTCTGATCGAGATAATAACTGAGTTTCATATAGGATAACAATCATAACATGTAGCGTGTTTAAAATGACTCAACTGTAGGGAAGATGAGGGTAGGGGAGGGGAGGGAGTGTGGAAGGTCAACTCATGTATTAGCGGGTCTTACATGGTTTAGACTAGTTAGGGGCAGGTGTATGAATCTTCTATGTTTCTCAACTTCACAGTTCACACCGGTGGCTTCTCTATTAAGTCGATTTTGTTTCAGGAAGCTGGCATAGCTATCAGGATTTTCTTATTGAGGCTGTAAATTTACTTATGCGCTCCTGTTACCATGCCCACTCATAAATCTGTATTGAAGGTACTAAGTAAATACGAAGTACTTGTTTGTATATGTAAGCCATACAAATTGCCGACACCCGGAATCTCTAAGTACAGGTATTTCGTCTGTTAAATAGATATCGTGGGACATTCACAATAAATACATGATGGTAGCGTCTGACAGACTACCTTTAAATTGCAATGACTACAATTATCTAAATTCTTAAGATTTTTTTTACCAAATCTAGGGACTTTATGATTCTATGAACATTTACATCTAGTATTCAGATACACTATTCTTCTGGAGATCTTATCATTTTCCACACACTACATATCAAGCTTTGTCTAGTTTTAGCTTTTAATCTAATATCCAGTTAAACTTATACTCAAGGCAATATTTAATCAACTTGGATAGATTTAATTTAGTTAAGGTAGTTGGCAACTATACAGAAGTTTAAAGATAAATTTAAAAGATGGGTAATATTTGAAAATAAATAACCTTACCAATTTTTTTTTAAAGAAACCTTACCAAATATCTAAGATTTCTAGGCTTCTAGCCAATCAAAACAGTTTAAAAGACTACCCCATAAATAATCATACCAATTAAGCTTAAATATTTAATGCTTCTATAAGTCGTATGTTATTTAGGTTTTAAAATTTGGCAATATAAATGAATACAAATACTAAGTGCTAAGTACAACATAATTACTTAAACTAAAGTTATCTTATAAGACTTGGATAATTTTAGGATAAAATAATCCTTAATGAAAATTTGGCTCCGTAAATCAAATTCCACCGAAACAACCAATTTTAGGGAAGTGTTCGGTGCACTTGCTATGAAATATGAACCTATCAAGTGATGTAGATTTGAGTTTAGTTTAATAAGATAATCCACACTCAATGTGTACTTAAAGAAATGATAATTTTGCATTATACGAGGAATTTAGGGGATAGTCTATCAGAGTGCAGCACTCTTGGAATATAACAGAAAAACGACAAAAGTAAAAAAAAAAAAAAAACTTGGGCACCGCCAGAAGTCTGAGACAGTTAAAACTGCAAAATCTCACACTCTCCTACTTGTATGCCACTATCACTCACTCTTCTCTTTCCCCCGACTTTTTAACACTTGTCACTCATTACTCTCCCTGTCTCCCACTTTCACTTTCCAATTTCCATCATATCTTCCCCTTCTCTATCTTTCCCACTTCACCAGTTCAAGATCTGCTTCAATCACCATTCTAAACGCCTCTCTTTTGCATCAGGTATAGCTCACTAAATCTTCAGTCTTTTTGCCAAATTCTGCTGTTTCATTCATCATTTGATTTGATCTTAAATGTTCTGATTATACCCAGATTGAAAATTGTGTTACCCATGTTGCTCTTCTTTGAAATCTGGACTTTTTTTTTTCCAATTTGCTGCAAGTTTTGGAAAAAAATAGAATGTATTGAATCTGGTATGAAGTTGTTTGGTGGGTTTATTTGGATTTGTGATTATATTGAAGTTTAGTGGGTAAAGATGTGAGACTTCTATGGAATTTATTACATTTTTTATGCCTACAATGTAAAGATCTTACCTTTTTGCGGACACTAGATTGGCAGTAGATTTATTATGGATTTTGGAGAATACTTTAGGTTTTATATGATGGACTAGGTGCAAATCTGGCTGATTATATGATTGATTAGACCTTATTATGTGTAAATATCTGCATAATTTGCTGTGCATGTTTGAGGGGGAAGAAGGGGTTGCTTAATCATTAGCCCTGCATCTTTATGTAAATGATGTCATGATTAGTCCTCAACTTTAAATTTTAAAATGGGAATGTGAGATCCTTGATAGTATTATCCTTTATCTTTATTTGCTGATGAGTATCACCATCAATCTATATTACTGTGACTTGGTGACAAATTGTTGGGGTATGGGTCGCATACTCGCATCCAAGTCTGTGGCTGTATTCATATGTGATTTATTTACTTATAGAAGGAAAAAGAAAAGAAAGGTAATTTATAAGTTAGCATGTATTGTGCCAAATGTTTGTTAGTTGCTACTGATGAATGAAGAATGCTACTTGTTAATCTTGTGATCTTTTCTTCATAGTAGCGAGCGTCCAGCTCTTCATCATGACCCCTAAACATGGTGGTAGGCCGCGAGGCACCATGTCGATATTTATTGTGCTTGGACTTTGCTGTTTCTGCTACTTACTAGGAGCTTGGCAAAGAAGCGGCTTCGGCAAGGGGGATAGTATTGCTATGAAGATGTCAAAGGTGGCCGAGTTGACAGATTGTGGTGTAAAGTCAGATTTGGATTTTGAGCCTCACCATAAATTTGTTGGGACTATTGAATCCCCTGAAGTGATAGTTAAAAAGTACAAGGCATGTGATGTCAAATACTCTGATTATACCCCTTGCCAGGAGCAGGACCGGGCAATGAAATTTTCGAGGGAAAATATGGTCTACAGAGAGAGACATTGTCCCTCAGATGAGGAAAAATTGCGCTGTCTTATTCCCGCACCTGTAGGATACACAACTCCATTCCCCTGGCCCAAAAGTCGGGATTATGTGTATTATGCTAATGTTCCGTATAAGCATCTCACTGTTGAGAAGGCTGGTCAACACTGGGTAGACTTTCAAGGCAATGTATTCAAATTTCCTGGTGGTGGGACGATGTTTCCTCAAGGAGCTGATGCTTATATTGATGAACTTGCAAGTGTGATTCCAATTGCAGATGGATCTATTAGAACAGCACTGGATACTGGCTGTGGGGTATGTTTACCTCCCTTTCACGTTCATTACTTTACTTTCATACTTTGTGTTCCCTGTCACATTCTAAAATCGTAAAACTTCATCTACATATTCTCATATCAGGCTTAGTGGTTCTGTGAACTCCATCCAATAATTTAAACAGCATTTGATATTTTCTTTGGAACATTTGATCTGTGATATTCTGATTTGAAATAAATTTCTACCTGATCCATTGTATGGAACAATCCCTCTTCAGGTTAGTTTACTGTTGCAATCTCTTGGCTTTAATCTGTATTGCATCCACTCCCATTAACCACTGTAAACCAGAAGGAAACATTGAATGTGTATTTGTACTTAGTTCGTTGAAGTAGACCAAGTAGTTGTAATTGACTTTAAGTAAACTTGATCTTAGTGAAAGTTCATCACTTTTAATATGGTTTTTAACGCTCTCTCCCTTACCACCACCACCACCACCCCCCCAACATCACCACCACACACACACACAGAGACAAAAAATTGAACAAAAAGTGAGTACTTTAAGCAATGCTTTGAACTCTTTCTGAGACTCTGTAGTTGAGTTCAATAAAATACGGTACTTATACATATTCTATTATGCTTACATCAAGATCTTTAACCTTTGCTATTCTACATGATGTTCGTTTTAGTCTCCATGCTAGACACTTGTCTATATGTGATGAGCTGATGAATATGTTGAGATACACATTATCAATCCAGTGTGTGACATCTAAAAGTTCTTTATAGCCTCTGAAAATAGCAGATCAAATAAATAGCCTTGTAGATGTCCCACTTTGACCGCCCAATCACAGGTCTGACTTGTGATTTTGTTGACTATGGTTTGAACCAGACTAATCAACTTAAAACTTGGTTTATGACAGGTTGCAAGTTGGGGTGCGTACATGCTGAAGAGAAATGTATTGGCGATGTCATTTGCACCACGAGACAATCACGAAGCTCAAGTGCAGTTTGCATTGGAAAGAGGAGTGCCTGCAGTTATTGGTGTACTTGGAAGTATACGTCTTCCATATCCTGCTAGGGCCTTTGATATGGCTCAATGCTCCAGATGTTTAATACCATGGTCATCAAATGGTGAGTAAAGGAGTTGGCTAGGTGTCAAGTTGTCATTGTAAGCAGAATATTGTGAACAATCTAGGAGGGTTTATAATAGGTGATAACTGATAATGTATTGTGAACAATCTAGGAGGGTTTATAATAGGTGATAACTGATAATGCTGGATTTTAGCTGGAGAATGTCCTTAGACTAGTGTTCAATCTGAGTATTTCTAGATTAGAGATTTCTCAGGTTCTGTGTGAACACATTTTATAATTTTGTTCATGGATGCAATGGATTAGACTCCATCTAGTTCAGAGGGACGGAATGTTATATGAACTCTTAAACAAAGATTCCTTGGCAATTTTGATATCCATGTATTAACAAATGGAGTCAGGCAGGAGATAAATAGCTAAAATACATGACAAACTTGAAATATGTGTTTTGTATATGAGGGTTGTGATTTTGGTGTTGCTTTTGAATATCAAGGACAACCATAGTATACTGCTATGCATGGAGTTTATGACTAGGGAAAAATTAGCTTTATGAATCTATAGAAATTTGGAAGTCTCTCAATATGTAATAACTCTTAACCTTTCTGATATGAGCTCTTGCCTGCAGATGGTACATATCTGATGGAAGTAGACCGTGTTCTGAGACCTGGTGGTTACTGGGTTTTGTCTGGTCCTCCATATAACTGGAAGACATATCATAAAGTATGGAAGCGGTCAGAGGAGGATTGCAGAGCTGAGCAGATGAAGATTGAAGAACTGGCAGAGAAACTATGCTGGGAGAAAAAGTACGAGAAAGGAGATATTGCTATATTTAGAAAAAAGATCAATGCTGAATCCTGCAAAAGAAAGCCTCAGAACGTATGTGAGTCACGAGATCCTGATGACGTCTGGTTAGTTAACCTTTCTAGTACTTTAAATCTTGGGGTTTGGTTGTTAGAAGCTAGGTGTGTAGTATATTCCATGCTAGACAGATGCTTGGAGGTATGTAAGCTTCTTAGACGTGATTGTTTCTATGTCTGCTTCCTTGTGGATTTCACAATTTTCATCTACAATACATGAAGAATCAGATACATGTTTGAGGATGAAATGTATTCGTAAAGCTAGTGATCTGTGATTCAACCCAAATCGTTACATCCCGGAGGGCTATTTTGGTCTGATTTGATGGGTCCCATCCATCCAATAACTGTGTCATACCTTGATTATGAGGTCATAAGTTCTTAGGATTAGAATGAAGATTGAGAGTACAAATGAAAGGGATTTAGGAAATTATACTTGGTCATGTGTCATATACTTACTCTGTCTGAAATTAGTTGTCACAATCTCAACCCCTCATAGACAAGGATATGAAGTGAGTTTACAAAAAAGATCCTGTACAATAATTAGGTGATATCTGCCCTGTCTCATTATACAATATAAGTAGTTACATATTTCAAAATTCATAATCTTCAGTAGTAAAAAAAATAACATTATTTTTCTAGGAAATGTGACTACTTTTTCGGAATATCCTAATCTAGGTGAGTATAAATTCTGGACGTAGGGAATAGTTGTATAAATTTTTCATAAATACATGCGAAAGAATTTTAGTCATGAAATTAAATAATTGGTAAGAAATGAGATCCTTGTGGTCTAGTTTAAACTTTCATATTCTTATACAAGTACTAGAATATTTCTTTCATTCAGATTTGATAGTCTTCTCAGGGTGTGTATTGAACCTACCAATGTCACTAGTATCTTCAGATGGAGATAGTAATTGCTCTTTTTAAAATTATTATTAGGTGTAACTCAATTATGTATTCCTAATGCAGGTACAAGAAAATAGAAACTTGTGTAACACCTTACCCTGAAGTTTCAAGTTCAAGTGAGGTTGCTGGAGGTAAGCTGGAGAAGTTTCCTGCCAGGCTTTTTGCAACACCCCCCAGAGTTGCCAAAGGATTGGTTCCTAGAGTCTCAGAAAAATCATACCAGGAAGACAATGCAAAGTGGAAGAAGCATGTCAAAGCTTACCAAAACCTCAATAAATTGATTGGATCATCCAGGTACCGCAACATAATGGACATGAATGCAGATCTTGGTGGTTTTGCTGCAGCTCTTGATTCACCCAAAGTATGGGTTATGAATGTTGTGCCTACTATTGCTGAAAACACTTTAGGGGTGGTATATGAAAGAGGTCTTATTGGCATATATCATGACTGGTATGCAACGGGAAATTGTTTATTTTGTTCCTTTTACTGTTTTGTATCATCTTTAACAAGGATTTCTAAACGTATTTGTGAAATATATTTTGTTTTGATGTGTGTCTGTTCTTTCAGGTGTGAAGGATTCTCTACATACCCAAGGACATATGACCTGATTCATGCTAATGGTTTGTTCAGCCTGTACCAGGACAAGTTAGTCTCTTCCCTTGTAGAAAATATTTTGGTTGTTCTTATGTTTACACCACTGATTTATGGGTTTTCTTTTGTAAGAACTTTAATCTCCATTCTTTATGCCTCCATAAATTCGACCACTTTCCTAGTTGCTTTTATGCTGAGAACTAACAAGTCTGGGAAAAATCTTTTTTCTTTACCTAATCTGACTCAAGTAAAATGGTCAATATGTGTAGATGTGAGTATGAAGATATACTTCTGGAAATGGATCGAATCTTACGCCCTGAAGGTGTAGTCATCTTCAGAGATGCAGTTGATCCTCTAAATAAGATAAAGCAAATAACTCGGGGCATGAGATGGGATCTCAAGTTAGTAGACCATGAAGACGGTCCTTTTGTTCCTGAGAAGATACTCATTGCAGTGAAACAATACTGGACTGCCGGTGAAACAAATAGTACATCAAGCAGCCGATAATCCTTTTAAAGGATATTGACGCTTACGATCAGCAAACAGGCACATCAAAAGAGCAAAAGGAAAACATGACGAAGATTTCTTCGATTTCTCACTCACTCCCGAAATTGAAGGTGAAATTCTCGACAGTTTTAAGGTATTTTTGTTACATTGCTTAATGTTATAGGTGGTTAGTTGCTTTCCAAGAAATGTAGTGTTGTAGATGGATAAGTTGTATTTTTTTGTGGGAATGGCTGGGTTGTCAAGAGAAGACCTTAGGATCATGTGATCTCTTACCTAAAATAAGGTTAAGAGGTTTCCACTTGAAATATAGCGTTGGTGAAACGATATTAGCTACAATGCAAGTAAGAAATCATAGTGGCCCATGCTTTCATTTATTTTCCTCCATATCTTTGCATATTTCTTGTCCACCTAATGTATTCAATGTATTGTCTGTCTCAAATCTCAACCCTCCGTCTCTCTTCCTTTAGTTGACAAATTTTTTGGTTCTTTTGCATCGTGGCCTAGATCTTTAACTTTGTAGAATCTGTTCCAAGATGATTCTCAGCAAGTATATTTGTGTATGCATCATTCCAATTCTTGTCAAGTTGCATGCCCACTAACATTCCCCTTTTGTTATGGACATTGGCATGAGGAGTGATAAATCAGTTTCGATCATAAAGACTTAGGTAATGTTGATCCTATATCAGGACCAATTTGGTGTTCTTAGGAGTTGATTTAAGGGCATATTTGAGAGAATAAGGAATTATGTTTCGAATAAAACCATTCCCGTTCACGACATGAATTCCAATTATGTCATGACATAAAAATTAAATCTATGTCACGATAAGTTGGAATACATGTTATCAGTGGCGGATTTTGAACAATTTAGGGGTGCAAAAAAATTTTGAGCAAATTTATATCAGACAAACACTAATTTTGTAATAAAATGAAATTGAAATACAAATATAAATAGCATCACCAAACCAATTATATAAAAGTTGTTGCACCTTGACAATTTTAGTTTCATTCCATATTTAAAATAAAACTCTAGAGTAACGCTCTGCTCTCTTTTAACAATTTGAAATCATCAATAATAGACTTTGTAACTAATTTGCAAGAAAAACATCTTTCATCTTATTCCTAGTCTTGTCTTCATAATCTTCATTGCAAAAAAAAGAGTCAAAATCAAACGTATTAGTCTATCTAATAAAAACATATCTTTGACATTCTAGTTTGTGCCAATTGTTAGCATATCTCTCGTAAGGTCGAGAGATTCATGAAATGAGGATCATCTTGTGCATCACAAATAAAGTGTTCTAACTGATATTTTAAATTGTGAATATTTTGTGGAGTGAAATCCATATGATAGTACTTAGTTGCAAGAGAACAAATTTGATTAATATCATGGTTTTTGAACCCTTCTTTTGGCTCCAACATTGATGAGAATGTTAATAGTTCCAATGCTCTCTCATTAAATTTGTTGTTGATCTCTTACAATTATTTATCGATAGTAGTGATTAATATTTCTATCCGAAAATAGTGACCTATTGAGAATTGATCTTGTTGGCCACGAACTTGCCCTTTTCGAGCTGTATGAGGAGCATTCATATCAGGCATCAATATGTTATGTTTCATGCAAAATGATTATATTCTATCCACAAGATTGCTCCATCCTTCTTCCCTCATTTTTTTGAAGAAGTGCTCGAGAAGTAGAAACTAACTTTATGGCGTTAATAGTATCTTGAGATTTTTGTTGGAGAGCATAGGAAAGGACACTAGCAATTCCTAATATGTCGTCCAATATATGTGCAATAAACACAAAGTCATATGACATTATTAAATCTAAAGCAGATTCAACATCTCCACGTTTACTATAATTGCAAGACTTATCTGCCATGATTTTTTCTAAGACTAGGACTGTTACATCAAACAGTTTAAGCAAGCTGCAAATAGAGTTGAGGTGTGAACATCGACGTGTATCCCCGACACGTTTCAAATTACCAATGTGATTAGCTCCTCTAACAGTATCCAACTCACCGGTTCATAATAGCAACTTCATTTTATCTGTCATTGTTGCATGCAATTCATCTTGTCATTTAGGAAATAATACTGACAATAAAACTCAAATTTAAAAAAAATTGATGTACAGGACGCACTTCTCGAGAGGATGCAACTAATGAAAGTTGTAAACAATGAGGAAAATAGTGGACATAATAAGCAGATGAACAATCAGAGATAAATAATGCCTACAAACCATTCCATTCAACTCTCATGTTACTAGCATCATCATATCCCTACCCATGAATTTTTTCAATAGATAAATTATGTCGTGCAAGAACATTACATAACTCCTTCAGTGATACCGTAGTAGTGTCTGAAACATGTATAAGGTCAAAGAACCGCTCGATGAGTGATCCATCTTTAGCCACAAATTGCAAAATAAGACCTATTTGCTCTCTCTTGGATTCATCTCTAGCCTCATCAACAATTATACAAAATTAAAGTGTCCAATTTTTTGTCTAATGTAATCACAAACCTTAGAAGATAAAATAGTTGGATTAAAGGGCTATATATTTAGCATTATAAGGAGCTTGCCTTATTGCATTAGCAACATCTTTATTATACATTGAACTTTCCTAATTCCAAGAAAGTTTCCTTGATTCTCCGAATGATTAGACTCGTCATGGCCTCTCAACGGACAGGCTTGTAAAGTTGAGGAGCGAATTAAATCAATTGAAACTCTCAAATGTAGTCTATTTTTCTTGATTTGTGCTTCACTCAACCTGTTCAAAATATTTAGAATATGTCCCTTTTGTTTTGCTATCCTCTTATAAGATTGAACAATATTTTTATGCAGTGTACAAGGACCTTCTCCAATATGAGCAAGAAAACCACAATTTTTTTTATTCACCTTTTCCAATTTTTGAAAAGAATTCTTGTGAACACTTCATTTCGAGAATGAGGTATTTCATATTATAAATAACACGGTAGGCAAAACCCTGCATCCTTAGAAGGTGAATACTCTAACCAATCAGGAAAGTTGTCAAACCAAGTGGATTGAAAACGACGACAATGTGTTTTGTGTTTATCAAATGGATAACTTTTCAAACGAGGTTGATAGGGCCTCAAAGTCTTACAAGCTCTTCTTATTTCATCTCGCTTCCCAACTGGATACTCCCACATTGGTGGTTGTAACCCTGAGTCTTGTTCTAAAGAGGTGACACTAATATTATCCATGCCAATATTTTGTACCGCATGACCTTCTTCACATGTTCTATTTGGAATATTATCCTCATTAGAAGGTGTTACATTCTGTATTCTCTAAATTTTACAAAATCCTTCTTCAATATTTTTATGAGAAGCAAAGTGATATTTTTTCAAGCTCTTTTCTTTTGTTAAAGAAGGAAGTAATATATTTTTGCTAACCCATATCACCAATATCAGATAACCTGAACAATATTGTCATCGTTCATAAGTTTACTCAATTACTCATTATTACATGCATATTAAAAATTATTCACATGAGTTAAAGAAAGTTAATGGTCAAGCAAGTAGTTATTACTGACTTTGTTTCATTTGTAAATGATTCACACATAAATCAATCTCCAACAAGAAAAAAAAATTAAAAAAATAAAAGAGACAAAATCATCTCTTCTGTCTTAGAATCTCCAATTTTTACCTATTGAGCAATGTATGGTCACAAACTAACAACATATTTATATGTATTAGTGCTTGCTTAACTGATGTTATTATTCAATTAGTCCCTGACTTCAACCCATTAATCAGACACCCCAAAATTATTGAAAAATTCATACAATACTAATTTTGTACATAATCATATTTTCATGAAAGTATTTCCAATTCCCAAAGGCCAAAACCAACAAATCATATTGGAAAATTCATAAATACTAAAATAAAAAACCCAAAAAACTCAACAATTAAGGAAAAGAACAACACAAAATCAAAGACATATGTTTAATTCAAACAAAAAAGTCATAAATCATATTATTCTAAATGGGTAAACCTAATTTTACCCAAATCTTGAACACGTTAAGAGGTGAACAAACCTAGGGACTTGCAAAGGACCAAGCACGGAAGTTGAGAAGATGACGATATGGGGGTGATGGAGCAAGAGAAGCCAAAGCCGCACTGTATACTCACGGCTAAGAAAGCAAGAGAAGACGAAGTCAGAGTGCTTTAATGTCGCTAAGAAAGTAAGGGAAGACGACTCATCCCTTTTTGTGAAGAAAATTTTTTGTTTAATTTATATAAAGTAGGTTATTAGAGTTATTGAGCGCAAATAGGATAGTGCACTCGGGTGCACGATGCGCATCGTGCACCCTGTGCAAAAGGAAGAAAAAAAAATATAAAACGTAAGTGGCTGGACGTGCTTGTGCAGTGGAAGACAGGTCAACATGGGGTGGGAGACATGTCAGTAAAGATTTTTCTGGAGGTTAACGTGATTTCTTGCAAAAGTTGATAAATGTGAAAAAGTTATACTTGGTAAACGTGAAAAGGAAATATATTTTACAGGAGTCACTGTAGAAGTCACTGTAGTGCATGAACAGTCTGTTTTTATGCATCGGGAATCATGAAAAGAGGCCAGAATTATTGATACGATACAGAATGAACATTATGTAGTCATTCACTGAACATTTAGTTGTACACCACTGAACATATGAGGAGAACCCAATGAACATTTCTATACTTGGATTAGTTCAGAATAATTCATTGAAAGTTTTTACAATGAACATTTTATAACAACCCACTGATCATTTAGTTGAACAAAAATGAACATTTATTATTATGTGGTGAACATTTGTTATATTTGACAGAAAGAGTTCAAAAAGAAAGCATTGGGATGGAGCAAGTATTGGGATGGAGCATTAATTTGTAATGATTATATATTGGGATTCCTTTAATTTAATATTTCAATTATTGTTACGTATCAGTACCTATTGTAATATATTTAATGATTGTAAAAGTATTTAACTATTGTGATATATTTTAATATTGTACATGCTGGGCCAATGAACGTACTAGTGTAAACGAATGAACATATTAGTGTAAACAAATGAACATTTATATTTTAATATCGTACACGCTAGGCTAATGAACGTACTAGTGTAAATGAATGAACATACTAGTATAAACGAAAGAACATACAAGTGTAAACGAATGAACATTTTTGTTTGAATGAACATTACATATCAGTACAAAAATCTAAGAGATTGCATTGGAAAGGAGCATTTTTTGTAATGATGATGCGTGGGTTTTTTTGCAGAGATCTTATACATTTTCGATTCACCATTCATGTAATTCCACTAACCATTTTCAATAACCATTTAATAAATCTCACTGACTATTTAGCAAATCTCACTAACCATTTAGCTTATTCCACTGAACATTTATCCATTTTCACTGATCATTCACATAATTTCACTGAACATTTGCATAATTCCACCGAACATCTTCCTCTTTTCACTGAACATCTACTTAATCTCAATGACCATTTACTAAATCTCACTATATCATTTACCTTATTCAACTAAACATTTCTCCATTTCCAATGACCATTTACATAATTCTACTGAACATTTCATTCATTTCCCTGACCATTTACTAAATCATTTATCGATCATTAAGCCAATTCCACTAAACATTTTACTCCCATTTTACTGAACATTTTAGTCAATTGCAATGAACATCTAATCACATTCAATGATCATGTTCTTCATTTTCAATGACCATTTTTTAACTCTCACTAAACATTTAGTTATGTACACTGACCATGTATATATTTCACTGAACATTTGATAAATTTCACTGACCATCTAGATAATTCCACTAAACATCCATTCTGACTCCACTTAACATGTCTTCTACTTCACTAAAAATTTTAGTAATCTCACTAAACATCAAATTAACAGCAAGTCCTTAA
The DNA here is from genome assembly GCA_026401315.1 of Dysphania ambrosioides. Taxonomy (NCBI): domain Eukaryota; kingdom Viridiplantae; phylum Streptophyta; class Magnoliopsida; order Caryophyllales; family Amaranthaceae; genus Dysphania; species Dysphania ambrosioides. The sequence goes on from CM048663.1 coordinate 16,947,316, forward strand.
TCTCAATGACCAATTAGTTAATTGAAATGAAGGGAAGCACCGGGAGAGAGAGAGAGAGTGAAATGGAAGTGGAAGGGTTGGAAGTAAAAATGATTGTCTTTTTTATTTGGGAAAATGGGGAGGAAATGATAGCAGTTGCATGGGGAATGCACAACTGCCGTATTCCTTGAAACGAGGCACGTCCAGTCATGTCCAGATATGACGATTTATGGGGAACTGCAAATGGTCACTTGGTTGGGGTAAATGGTCAGTGCATTATCTGACGTGTAAAAGCCCCTCCAGCAATTTGCATTTCATGTTATTTTGAGTTGCGTTTTACACGAGGTGCACGATGCGCATCGTGCACCCGGGTGTAACGTCCACATACTGGTTATTGAGAAGTAGGAACTCGAGGGATTATGGAAACTTGGGAAGGCAAGTTGGCTTGAACTTTGAATATTTTATACCAAATATAATACTATAAATTACACATTTATGTTGGCCTTTATTATAATTGGCCACTACATATTATGATATGAATTAATTCATGTGTTGGTTTGTGTAGAAGTGGGTCCACACAGAATAGTTTGGGGATGACATAAAAATTAGATCATGTCATGATAAGTTGGAATACATGTTATGACATGAATTAAATATGTGTTGGTTTGTGTAGAAGTGGGTCCACATGGAATATATTGGGGATGTATTGGGAGAATAATGAGGAGCTTGTGAATCCATTGGTTTAAAAATAGTGAGCAGGAGGTAAAGAGATAATTGGAGGATATGGATCATTCAAAGGTATGTATAAGAAAATATAGATTATAAATTTATTATGGCGTGAGGAGTTATTATAGGTCTTTTATAGGAAGTTTAAGGATTAGAAGGTAGAAAAGATGGCTTTGGTAACATGGGTTATGGACGGGCTAGGGGCTACTCTATTACAGTAAATGGGTTGCCATTTGGTTCGGAATACATGTAACATGATGAAGCCGATAGGGAAAGTTCTTAGCAACTAGCAAGCTTTATAGCCAATATAATATTTGCATTCTGATACTCAAAACTGCTTCTGAGTTCTGATTTTGGTTGCGTCCCACACTTCCCAAATCATGACATTACGCAAAGAGTCCGAGACATAAAAAGTAGGAGCATTGCCATTGAACCAGTTTGATAGAGGCTCCATTACCGTTGACTAGATTTCGACTAATCCAAATTTGAGCAGGGTAAGGCTCCGATTAAGGGGAAGCTCTCCCAACCTTAAACCCCTCAATACCCAAGGAAAAATGACTAGGATGCAAAGGAGGCTGACTGACTAGACCTCTGTATTAGGTTGGGTTAGGGCCTAGATGGGTCACATGCAAAACGGATCGAGTCGGGCCATCCCAGCCAGGTCAAAGAAGATATAAAACGGACCGAGTCAAGTCGAGCCGATCTAAAGAGAGTATAGTTCTATATAAGGAGTGTGATAATCTATATATAATCTATAATCTTTGGCAGTACACCATTTACATGTAAGTGAAAAATATTTAATACTTGATAGTGTTTGAAAGCCTTGAAAATTATCGGTTTATTATTGACCCATTAAAAATCCAATAAAACACGACATTTTAAGAGACCGATCTATTTAAGCTCATAACTAATCGGATCCTTTTATAAACAGGCCGATTAAGGATATTTAATGGAGCCCCTCTCATTTGAATAGATGTAAGGTTGCCTTTACGTGAGGAGTAAAATACAAATTAAGAGTTGCGGATTGTGGGCTCACTTTTTTCATTAGAAAAGCGTTGTTAACCATCTGCCATACTTCTTAAGCCCGGCCCACCATTCCAAACCTCTTTTTTGATCCAATTGTATACCTCTCATACTTGTTCCATTGCAGAGGGACATGCTAGAAGCCTATAATATTAGATTGTACTAGCAATTAAACTTTTACTCTTTTAGTATTGTAGAAGGGGACGTGCATTTGATCTTATCGAATAATTGCCATTTGGCGAGATTTTTTGACCCAAAAGGTATGAGTTTGATTTTTCATTTTTCTTGTCTCCCCTTTTGTTTAGCAAAATGACAATCGTTATTTCAAAAGTCAAGTGTAATCTCTTTAATGTTTGGCTAGTGTGTGATTTTATTAATATTAGGAAATTTGTCAAGAACTAACTTATAAAAATATATTGTGGGAAATTACTTTTTAAAATTTATTTTGTTGAAGAACCATTATTTTTAGCCAGGTTTCAATAAATTTGACTTTATTTAACGTTGACCTTTTGGTTTTATGCCTTTTACCCTTTCTTTCTATAAATTCTCAAGAAAAAAAAAATAATTTTATGATTCAAACTTCAATTCTATCAATCTACAAGGGCATTTCTTTTCATTTAAGGTTTGATAATTATTGAAATATGATAAATTTTGGATCTTTACTCACATATGTCAACTGAATGTTATTTACTCTTTAGATGGTTGTTAATGGATGAAGCTCAAGCATCAAAAAGAGCCAATCCGGGCTAAATGTACCATTTCATAATAAATTAGATTTATAAGGTAGTTTTCACAATATTTTTTTATAATGGAGTTTTTACTAAATATATATATATATATATATATATATATATATATATATATATATAGTTTGATAAATAATTAATTAATATACAAACACAGTTTTGCTTCAACTTTGATTGCTAAGACCACTTGATAGATTATTATACCGCATAACCGCAAAAACATAGTAGTATATCATGCATTATGTGATTATTAAAAAGTTGATTTTTATTAGAGAAGAAAAGAAAAGGATGCATACTAACAAATTGAGCTTAGATTAAGCATTTTTTATTTATTTTGTAGGGATCAATATCAAATATGGCCAGTACGTCAACAATGTATTCTTTGGTAACAGGTTACCGTTTAAATATTATTATTATGTTTTTTAAGTAAATAATATGATTGAATTGAAAAATTAAAATAATAAGGTCTTAACAGATTAGATAAGAAAAAAAAATCTTATAGTGAAAATTAACCGAATAGAATAAAGCTTTAAACTAGATCCTTTCAAATGAAAGGGGCCCCATTAAGAGCTCTAGACCGGCCAGTGTATAAAAAAGTCTAATCAATTATAAATTTAATTGGGTCAGTCTCTTAAAGAGTTATATTTTATTGGATTTTTAATCGGTTAAGTCGGGTCAATAATAGACCAATAGTTTCTAAGGTTTTTAAACACTATCGCGTCCCTCAATGATTTTGACATACATCTTTTTCATGCTTCCAAAAAAAAATGGTAACCAAATTAGTTTAGACAAGAGTTTTAATAAGCATAGCCTATAGTGTTATGTATAAATGTATAGGCATTCGATACATAATTTAATTTCTTCCCCATATTAGGTTAATAGAGTAAAGTAATCATTAATGAGGTGAGGAGTATGAAACAGGAATTTGACTAAAAGCATTAAATAATCGATTCTGTTGGTAAGTTAATCTCATGTATTAGGACAAAATCTGACAACCACCTTAAGACTAAAGTAAAGAAGATTACGGAAATAAGATGGCAAATTTTAATTTTGGGTATGATTAGGATTGAGTAGCAAAAAATGTGGTTAAAAACCAAAGTTATTCATGGACAGTATATATTGCATTTTCGGTTGTCAAATTTTGATGATGCACAAGAAAGTAGGTACACTTATAGTCACTTCACCTGTCAATTAGTAGGGCAAAATCACCAATTTTTTTGTATAGTAGTATGATTTAATTATGAAATAATTAAGTTTGTTGCATGTATATGTAATATCTTTGTCTCCGTCTTTTTCTTCTCATTTGTTTTCATCTCATAATCAAAAAATTTCAAACATTCAATCAATCATCCAACATAAAAGGTGTGGGAACTCCATAATCAGCCCACAGTTTCACTCATCAGCGTTAGTCACATGCATTTTGGTCTTTTACTCCCCACATACTCAACAGCCTCGAACTGCATTGCCCGAGGCGCTTAGCTTTGGAAGGGAGATTGGGCCGGTAGATACGGATACCGTGTAAATCTCAATCCTAACCCGATTTTAAAGTATGTATTCAAATATATTTTTTATTTATTCAATTCATCGTTCGAATTTTATGCTTGCTAGTACTAGTTCGCTAAACTAGAATTATAAAGATGATTAATAAAGTTGTAACTTGTAAGTAAAGGTAAAGCTTGTATAAACCTCCCGATGTCCATATAAGAAAGCTTCGTTCTGCGGTTTATAAAATATGACTTTAAACATTTTTATCTCCAAATCAGTAAGGTAAAAAATTATGAAAAATTGATATTTTAAAAATTTACATGCATTCAACAAGATTTCACTTAATTATTTTATTTTTAATAATATAATGTGAATTTATGGTCAAATTTCTCAAACCTTCACCCTACAACGCAGTAAGCACACTACTTCGCATAGCACGGAGTAGAAACTATCAACAAGATTGCTCTTAACAAAATACAATATTTTTTAAGTTAATATGAAATAAATTTTTAAAATAATTAAATTGCCAATAATGGAAGTTCCTTCCAAAATATTTTTTGACAATGATGGAAACGACTCCATAAAATATACGAAGTATTATAAAGTTTTGTCGTTAATATTAAGTCCAAAGATACTCATGCTTGATAAGAAATTCACTAATACTAATCACCACATAATTCCCAAGGCCTTTATGTAAACACGTATAATCAGGTTAATCACATGTTTTTTTTGAACTTTTATATGCTAAGCGTGCGAAATAGGAGTCTTTATATTATTTTAATCAGCTTCATTAACGAACTAACTACCAGTCTCTTACTAGAATATTATTTTAGTATTAAACTACAATTCTACCTCCTACCCCTTTTTAAAAGTGCAAATTAATTATTGTGATGCAATTCACTACACGACAAGAAAGACAAAGATCATCACATATTATAAAATTAGGTTCACAAAATTCACCTTATAGATATGCTTACCGTGGTTTGGGAATGAACAAGTTTGGATATGTTCATTAAAGATTTTCCTACATTTTCTATCAGACAAATTGTTTATTAATTGATATAATGAGTATTTTTTGGGCTTAGAAATAAATAGACTAAAAGTCTTAAATTAAAAATAATATAGACATGATTCAATTTATTATCTGCTTTGTATATGATTATACGCATAAAATTCCTTTATCACTAGAGGTATTGAAACTCATAAGGCAATAATTTTTGTAATCTTTTCCGTAATTTTTTTCTTTCCATTTTTTCCATCCACAAATTTTAAAATATTATTGTCGTTTGGAATTTTTAATTTTGGTCTAATACTGTGATTGGGTGGGAAAGTTTGGTTGGGATTACTATCAATGTGATCTGTAACCCATTGGTAGATTTTTTTTATTGCTTAATGACATAGACTTTAGAAATTCTACTACTTATTTAATGCTCAACCCACTCGTATCATTTTTAATAGAATCTTATCATATTTTCATATTAATTTAAATTATTTTTATAGAACCTTAATAATATTTAATATTATCTTAATTTTTTTCCAAATTTCAAATGAGAAGGAAAAAAGAAGGAAAAAAAAGAAAAATAAAATAAAAAAGTTCATATGTGGTAAAAAAAATTATAATCATACAATGTTTGATGAACATCGCATATCATTAATTTCAAAATTTTTAATGATCAACTTTTAAATATCTTACCATTAAACATATGTATTTCTGATATATAGTTGGAAAGAAATATGAAACAAGGTTATTAAAATGAGACATCTGAATTATACTATTCGTTTTGCAACTAGCATATATGTATATGGAGTTCACAAATTTACATCCCATATCATTCGTAAGTTATTATAAGTGTCATCATTGAAGATGAAAAAGGTTGCCCACTACATCGTATTGCCAACATAATAATATTTTTGAGTAGTTGCAGTAATAATGAGAAAAGGATAGTGCTGAGAGTAAGTAAGGCCTCCAATGAACGTCATCACAGTAATCCTTTTGAGTTATTCAGTATTAATGATATCTATAAGGAAGAAGAGAGTAATAAGTGCACAAAAAATTAACCTTTAAAGCCCCTGTGCTATTGTACAGTCAACGGGGGAGAGTCCACCATGAGTATGGTACACCCACTCAAAAAAATGTATATTACGTACATGAAAAATATATAATATACATGGAAAATGTTTAGTATACATATATGTACATTTTCCAAATACGTAATATACATTTTTTTTAGCGGGTGTACCATGCTCATGGTCTACCCGAATGCACCATCTAATTTGCGTTGTACAGTCGGTCTCGTAAGATATATATTCTGCGGTCCGGTTTAGTAATACTGATAGCAACACTTCAAGACTAGTCAATAGTCGCTCATACATTGATAATACACTATACATATATGCAATTAATTATCATAATTCCACACCTAAGAGTTCTAATCTACCATCTATCTTTTTTCTTTTACTAGATTTGTGCCCGGATGATGTGTCGGTTTTGTTGAATGGACAATAATGATGATTTTTAGGACGTGAAAAAAAAAAATCTATAAAATGATGATTGAACTATTTACTTTTTTTTTTTTTTTTACTTATTTTATACTTATTTGCTTTTTTAGTGACCACCTAGATTCTAGTTCATTTTGTTGTGTGAGAATGGTTATAAAGCTGCATCATGTTATAGGATAAGTAACATCATTTGTACTTGGAGTTAATATTTTGATAGAAACATCTAATATATGTATCCAGCCATGAGTTTTATTATTTGATATGGTGAACCATATATATATCCTGACTTTTAAAGCATTTACCGTCTGATATTTTATTATATTGATAATATCATATGTATAAGATATTATAAATACTCTTATAATCTTAGTTACTAATAAAATATAATTTACAATTTTTTATGCGAATTCTCGCATGGTATTCCTTCATGTTTTTGGTTACGGTAGGATTTGGTTTTCATGTTTTTATTATCCAACTTGGGATAAGTTTTTGTACATTAAGCGTATTAGGTTATTTAGGAATCCTTTGTTTAACTCTCCTAATTGTAGTTGGAATAGGAATTGTTCAACTTTCCTAGTCTAAATAGAACTTGTGTTTGGACTTTTTTTAGTTTTTGATCTATTTAGGAGTTGGTTTTGTTTTAAGTTTTAAACCTATCTATTAGGAGTCAATTTAAGGTTGTTTATAAAGCATATATCAAGGTCAAAATAAACGCCCATCAATAAAATCAATTTTATATTTTGAAGTTTTAGGCATTAAGCTTTATAGTTTGGAATGAATATACTTCATATGTGTTCTTGTGTTTGATGAGTGAAGTTAAACAAAAAATCCTTAATTTAAGTTATATGAAACCCAATTTTAATTGATCTTAGATTGATAAGTAAGTGAAGCAAATTTTTCCATCCTTAAAATCCCTCGTAAATCGAAGTTTTAGTGGCTGAAGCCTCAAATTAAATTTAGAATTATCACGAAATAATAAATGAGTGAAACTTGTTATGAACTTAAACTAAATGCATTAAAAATCACATCAATTTTCATCATATAATGATTTAATTAAGTAAATTACTTATTTTCTAGTTGAGTAAAATGACTTATATAGATTAATTCAGTCACAAGATTACACACAAATACTATAGAATAAGTAGGCATCTCAATATAATAAGATTAATATATGGAAAATAAATATTAACTAAGGACTACACAAAACTCATATATTACTAGCCATGCAAATCTTCAATATGTTATACATATGGACTTATAAACAACCTTGTTATTCCGACTATAGATAGATGTAGGCCTATGGTAAAAATATGTTATTTTCATTCTAAAAGTTTCTTATAGATTGAAAAGGTCTTGTATTACAATAGTGAAATAATTCTTTATACATATGCTATTACATAAAAGTATTGAAAGGTTGTATATTGTATACTATTTGAAATTTAATACTCTTGCTTTGTGTTACATAATAATTCATCCCACATTGGTGTTTGTCTATGTACCTTGGCCGACCAGTCGTACTTGAAAAACATATATCACGAGTCCAATCACATATGGGCATCAATAGTTTAGTTAATATTATGATGTGATAAAAAATAATTAAAATATTATCTTATTATCTATTACAAATATGTAGTGAAGGGTGACCTCTGTCAAAGTAGATTTTAACATTGTCAAATTCTTTGAATTTGAAGTTGCATAATATCTTATGTGTCATTGAACACCTCAAGGAGTAGTCTTTGCTCCAAACATCAATCTAACATTATCCATTATATATTTGTAAAAAGAGTCTAATGACATCATCTTCAAATTTGTAATTGAACATATTTGCCCTTATTTCATTATTTCTTTGTATTAATCAATGTCACTTCAAAAAAAAAAAAGTTACTTGTACCTCATGTTACTTCTTTCAATTATTTGTTGTGGTTCATATTTTTCAATTTGTTGGGATGCATTCCTTACTTTAAACGGTTTATTTCCATTCAATTTTTTCTGCTTGATTTGATTTTTTGTGTAATATTCTAAATTGCAATTAAATTTACCGTCTTCGAATTTCATCTACCTATTTGACAAAAATTCCGGACTATTTAATTGTTTTCATTGTAATTGAGTTACTAGAAAATAAAAAATCAAAGTTAATAAGATTGACTAACCTATTTCCGTCGAGCTAGCCGCTTTAGGGAATAGGGCTATCAACTTCCCTCATGTAACTTCGAATTCACAACTCAAAATCCTGTAAATGATTGAGCTTTCTACCTATAGATATAAATCTAGTCTGCCAATCTATCCTATGGTAAAACCAAAGTGGTCTATAGTGACTGGACTCTACTTAAAGTGTTGCTGAGTACAAAATCTGTTCAATGTACCATAAAAAATACGAATTTGACTATTTAATCCATCCTCGAAATCAAACCAATAACTTCTCCTACAGTCCTACTCCTACCCCCATTTCATATTTTCATAGTCCCACCCACCCTATTTGTTTAATTGTTTCCTCCTCAGCTCATTTCTGCTGCGACTCTGCGGCTTCTGTAAGTGTCCAAAAAAGTCTTAAACCCCGGAAATAGTCAAGCATCAAAGTATAAGAAGGAATTCAACACCCCCCCTTCTCATCTTTCCTTGTTGCTTCAAAAATTCTCTCTTATCTGCACTGTTAAAAGATAAAGTATACTCCTCTAATTAAAGCTCCTTTTCCATTTGCACTTCTGGTAAAGTTCTCCACTTTTTTTTTTCTTTCATTCAAGAAAACTTTGGTTGTGAATCTTTTCAGCGTACATACCAAAATATTTATGTATTTTCTGCTTGGTATAATCTCAACATTCTATTCTATACTTGTATTGCTTAACATTTGCATAATCTACCATTTATATTTCTTATTTCTGCCATATTTTTTACTGTTCATCCGCTTCATACTATATATATATATATATATGTATATGTGTATGTAATCGAAGTTTTTTGGCTTATGCTTGATCTAACTTGGGTATGTTCTTGAATGTAATTTCTTTGACCCAAATAATTTTGATTGTAAACATAGAAAGATCCCAACTTTTTGGGTAGATTTCTGTGATCCATGAGCATTGGAAACATGATCTGTCTCACTTATAATTTGTCTTTGGCATGGTACTACTTACCTTTTTCTCTTTTTATTTAATTTTGTTGCTGCTCTTTGATACTAATGCTAATAATACTACAACTAATAATAATATATTCCTATTATTATTATTATTATTAATTATCTCTGTATTATTCTCGTGATACTTGTGAAGCTTTTTTAATGGACTGCATCATCTGTATGTGTCAGATTTGTATTTCATTATTCAAATTCAAAATTTGTTTTTTTTTTTTTTCTTCTAATACTTCTATATGACATAATTCAATAGTTTATTGTACTATTGCTTTACTAAACCTTTCACTTGAATACTTTTCCAAGGTTAGTAGGTGGTTTGTAGTCGGCGTTCAAAAAGTTGTACCTATGTTTCGTTTTCTTTCGTTTCATAAAGTTCTTACCTTTTAAACTATGATATTAAATATTTTCATGCGATTGCATAAAATGTCGCAGATTTGATTTATATGAGGTTAATTATCGATTCATCACATTGCTAAACGATGCGAAACGAGCTATGGTTTGCACTGCCAATGATTTACTGGAGTGGAAGGATTTCCCTAAAGGCCTTAGGATCCTTCTTCTTGATGAGGACAGCAGCTCTGCTGCTGAGATAAAATCCAAGCTTGAGGAAATGGAGTTCATAGGTTAGACATATGACTTCCATCATTACACTGTGTACTATCTCTTTATCTAGATTTGATTGTCACAGTACCCTTTCAAATTACACTATCAACGCGACAACTGATTTCAGGCAGAGGGTGTATTTGATGGTATGAATTGCCTGAATTGTCTTGCTTCTTTTATCCCATCATATTTTTCTGTCACCATTGTTGTGCTTCTATGACTTAAAAGAAGAGTTGCATAACAACCTATTGAGTTCATTTAATGGTAAGTTCTATATTATTTGATCACATCCTTAAATAGGTATGGTTTGTCTTCAATTCTTCTGTAGGTATTTTTTATAACAAGCTGCTTTATTATCTTAATTTAGAAGCCTTTGTTAAACCTTTAGGTAAATTTAGTCTGTACTTTTCTTCAATTGAATAAGCTGCATCCAAGAATGCTATAATGAGTAATTATTTTATTTTATCGGTTTTTTATTACCAATAATGGTTTGAATTAAAGCTATCAATACATTGCACACTTTTCTGCTATCAATGAATGAACTCAATAAAGCCATTTTTTCTTTGATCGGAAATTTATTTTATTTGGAGAAAGATTTTGGTACACTTTTTTTTTGTCAAATTGCCCAATGTTATATGTTTTTTTTTTTTTTTTTGTTGTAAAGAGAGCGCCAGACAATAACTAATATAGATGTGTGATCACGGATTTTGGAAACCAGCCTCCAATATTTTTACTAACTAAACTAATTGGCATCAAGCCCAATGTAGATGTGAAATATGTGTTTTTTTATTTACTATTTCTATTATTATTATTATTAATATTATTATTATTATTAATATTATTATTATTATTATTATATATCATTTGTTCTTCCTAAAAATTGACAATGTACTTGCTTCTGCCTAGTTATTGCATTTTGCAGTGAGCATGAAGCTTTATCTGCAATCTCAAGCGAAAATGAGAGCTTCCACGTTGCCATTGTAGAGGTAATGTACCAAGTATTTATTTGATCTTGAAGAGAGTATTTAGCTGTAGTTATTAGTGTAAAATTCTACTAATTATAGGTTTGATGTGTTGCCGTGTATGATTTGTTACTGACATATATATGTTCACTACTTTCGATCTTGAAAGGTTAGCATACACAATCGCGATGGGAGAAGTAACTTTTTGGAAACTGCAAAAGATCTTCCAACAATTAGTAAGCAAGCACGCTTTATGGTGTTTAATCATTTTGTTTTAAACTTATTTTGCATGTCAATCATGGACTTGTACTCGTGCGAATGTGCATACAACTGTTCAATTAGTTGCATCTATATTTTATGCCATCATCCTGGTTTCCAACTTTTTCCTTTTCACTTAGAAAATAAAGTTATCAGGAATTAAAATAAGTTTAGATAAGAGTTTCAGATATTGGTTACTCAAGTTTCACTCGCTAATTGAATAAATCCACGTAAGTTCCAACGGGTTGGCAATAGTATTTTCAAATGCCATTGGCTTATGGTAGTAGCTTGTTTAAGAGCAATACTTCCCTCTGTTAAGAAATGCAATATTCATTAAGTAATTTCTGTAGTGAAATGCTTTTTCCTTGGTTGTAGTGGTATCAAGAGAGCAATGCTTGACAACCATGATGAAGTGTATAGCGGTAATGTTTCTAATCAGAGGTTATTATGTTATTATGTTGGCTGCCTGCATATCTCATTCATATGCGTCCTTATTTGTTCTTGAATTGGCAGCTTGGTGCGGTTGAATTTCTAACAAAGCCACTGTCGCAAGAGAAACTCCGAAATATATGGCAGCATGTTGTTCATAAGGTCTATCATCTTACTGACATCTTAGGTGATGTAGTGTATTAGTGTGAAGAAGTATCTATCACTGAATTACTTGCATTTTGGCAGGCTTTTAGCACAAATCAAAGCGCTAAGTCTGAATCACTCAAGTCTGTTAAAGAATTTGTGGGTTCTATTTTGGAAATCCAGCAACAAAATATCGGTACAGAAACGCAAGTCTCAGAAGAACCAATGATTGATACAGAAGTACACCAAAGTGATCATGACCTATCAGCCGCTGGTGATAAATTTCCTGCACCTTCAACTCCCCAAATAAAACAAGGAGGAAGGTCCTTGGATGATGGAGACTATCAGGATCAAGCGGCCAACAGCTCTCCAGTCAAAGGGGGTGGGGAAATGTATGGTGAAAACAAATCTGTCGATAATACAAATAATGGCAACACATTTGCCAATATTGAGGTGGATCCACCCCAGCTAACATCTGCGGTAGCTATCAAAGGGGAGGAGGAGCGAAGTGATGGTTCTGGGGACCCGGATAGTTCCATACCTAAGCTAAATGACAATGGGGATGCTACTTATGTTGGCCCCAATAGAGGAATGTCCAATAAGGAATCTAAGAATTCACGTGGAACAAAGAGTAGCAGGAAAAAGATTAAGGTAATAACGGAATGGTTCATGAATATTTGTAAGCTTCTATACATATAATCGCTTTCTATGATTTATGGCCATTCGTAGTTGATTAGTAGTATTCCATTTTACATGATCCTAGTCCTTCTGAGTTATATGCTTTTTGGGCACTTGAATCACTTGTTGGATTCTCAAAGGTGTATATGTGTGTGTGTGTGTGATCATTGAAAGGTTGTTTTCATTTCAGATAGACTGGACACCTGATCTGCATAAAAAATTTGTGCAAGCAGTGGAGCAACTTGGTGTTGATCAAGCCATTCCTTCTCGAATTCTAGAGCTGATGAAAGTGGATGGATTGACTAGACATAACATAGCTAGTCATCTACAGGTAAAATGCCAGCCAACTTTCAGTCCAAAAATCATTTATTCGACAGATTTCTCCACTATATTCTTGAATTACTGCTTGGTTGCTAAACGTATTAGCATCATTTTTACAGAAATATAGAATGCATAGGAGACACATTTTGCCTAAGCAAGAAGAACGAAGGTGGCCTCACCCTAGAGATTCAATACAAAGAAATTACTATCCTCACAGACCGGTGATGGCATACCCTCCCTATCACACCAATAACAGCTTTGCATCTGGGCAAGTCTACCCCATGTGGGGACAGCAAGGTTGTCAGCCTCCTGGCTTCCCGATGTGGGGCCACCCGAGCTATCCCTGGCCCGGTGAAAATTGGCCTTGGAAGCCTTACCCTGCGGTACAAAGATGTTTTCTTGCAAAACCTTGCTTCCAGCATAAAAACTACTTAGGTTATAATGACATGTTACTTTCCTTTTGGCTTTGTTTTATTTCAGATGCATGCTGATGCATGGGGCTGCCCCGTGTACCAACTACCCCAATGCCCTTCGGCCTTCCCTCAAGTGAGTTGCATTTTGTGCTTTCCATGCAATTATTATGTTGTGTTTCCCTGCATCATCACATCAAAATATTTACATGAATCAAATCTTAAGAACGTAGAATAATCTAATCACAAGGCTCATTTTGACAGCAAGTACAAGGTGCATATGGGTTCCACAGTAGTCCTCGCGACAGATACGAGAAGAATTCTGACGTTAATCCGGTAACTCAACCTATCCCTCGCTTGGGCAACCTTTTTCTTGTCCCTAATTTACTTATTTTCTTTGAACTTGTCTCCAAGAAAATGACAGTCTTGTCCATTATTTGATCTTGAGGGCCTTACCCGGCTAAATCGCCATTTTTCAATAAATCCTTGACTTACAAACTAGCCCAATTAGAAATCTCTAATTTACATCTAATATAAATATATCAGGGGTATTTTCGTAATTTTATTTTCTATATATGAGATTATAATATTTATATCTGATATAAGTTTATCTATATCTTGTATATTTTTATATTTAATATAATAATACATATATTTGAGATTTTAATATCATGATATTATTTATATTAAGTATGAATTAAAAAGTCTCTTACCCCAATATTTGTCCTACAAAGCTATAGGACTGTTTTTCACGCCTTGTCCTGGTAGAAATTGTGTTGAAGGGATAACATCTGTTTGTGTGTTGCCTTTTGATCTAAACTACAAATTAGCATCATCATATGTTGGGGACTTTTTTTTAAGCCGAGTATTGTTTGATTCTTTTGTAGTAATAGGAAGGTATGATACTTGTACTTGAAACCCAACAACCAATACCATCATTGTACCCTCTGAACTAGCAAGTGGGTATATGTTAAGATTGGTGTATTGCAGATCAGCAACACAACATGCTGATCATATTTATATTGGGACATAACGTGATAATCCCTGTCTGAGCTTCTCATAGTCAAGTACGAAGTATATAGCACGATTTTAACAAAATTTCCCTTTAGAATAGTAGTTGATAAAATGTCAAAATCATCATTTTCCATACATGAGAATGCTTTGCAAAAATATTTTGGACAGACTAAACACATGACCACGTCTCTCTCATTTTCCTCCATTTTGAAAAAGGTTTTGATTGTTCCCATGATCTGAGTTTTTTTTTTCGTGAACGTATCTGCATAACTGGATAGAGCTCCAGATTCTTCTTAGGCATTTAGGTAATGTTGATGTAGATGTACGTAGAATGCGAAGCTGGCGAAAATTGACTTGGCTTAGGCCTTGAGGTGTAAAAATTGATGTGACCATCCTAGGATAATTACTCATTATACGGCTATTGCAATACATGAAATTGAAATTAAAACTTTCCTAATTCATATTTAATATATATTATATTATAAACTGAAATATCAGATATAAATATTCTTATATAAGATATATGTATTGCTATATCAGATATACAAAAGATATAAAAATACAGAAAAATATATATTAGGTATAGACATTATGATCTCATGTATATAAATGAAATTGCGAAAATGTTTCTTTGTATATTTATATCAAATATAAATTAGGAATTTTTCGTTGATAGTGTCCCCTAGATCTTACCATATGCTTTTACTTTATATTCTTAAATTTACTAAATGAACACATTCTAAATCCCCCAAGTAATGATGTTGCAGGGAGAGGAGGTAATTGACAAGGTGGTTAAGGAAGCAATAAGCAAGCCATGGTTGCCACTACCCATTGGCCTTAAGCCACCTTCTACTGATAGTGTCCTTGCTGAACTCTCTAGGCAAGGAATTTCCATCGTCCCTGCCCACGTCGACGGCCACCGTCCGTGCTGACTTGGAACATTATTACAAAGAGGGCCCACAATGGTGAAAATAAGGAGGATCTGATGCTGTCCAGCAGCACAACCAGCATAGTAGGCAAGTGTCACGGTCCCCTTTGACGCCAATTTTCCAATCAGGCGATCAAGGTTAGGCCACGTATGTGATGTTGGAACCACAGATGTTCATGGCTGTAAATAGAGCTGACAGTACATGTAGTTGAGTTGATATTGGGGTGGTGGGTTGGTCAGGAAAACTATGATCAGATTGATCAGAATTGAAAGAGATAGGGTGACTTTGAATGTGATGGGTGCATCATTTGTTCAATGTTTGTTTCTTGTTGGAATGAAGAGGGTCCTACAGATCTGATAGAGGGTACTATTTTCTCAAGGAATGAATAGTCCATTTATTTGTAGGGCTTAGAGATAAAAAAAATATTTTCCCATGAAACCCTTTTTTTTACAGCAATAATGAAAGATAGATAGCTTTTGAAGATTGCTCGTATCTCTTCTCAAATCAATTTCATTTGCACACGTGGTTTTTCTATAAAACTTATATTTCATTATAATATCAAAAAATTCATGATATAAATATATTAAGAGTTATTTTTGTAATTTCATTTCTATATCTGAGATTATAATATCGATACCTAATATAATTTTTTTTTTCTGTATTTTTATATCTTCTATATCTTCTATATCTGATATAACAATACATATACTGATATTTTAATATCCAGATAAAGTTTATATCAGGTATAAATTAGAAAAATATCTTATAATATCTTTCCTAAAAGAACATATACGCAGACAATATGTTAATAAAACTTGAAACTTTTAGATTACCTACTTATTATTTAGTCCATATTTGTACTTGAATTTTCTTGAAGGGCAAATTGGTACTACCTTGAAAGTTGGGGTTGCAAGGGGATCCCAACTCACAGTGTAACTCTAGCTCTTAGATGGTAACTTGGGAAGTTAATATGTGATTATTTTACCCAAAAAGATAATCACCATGGTATCTTAACCACAAGGTTGGGGAGGTACCAATTTTTAATGAAATATTAAAGATCATCTCGTAAAAAAAGAAGTCCTCATAAAACCCAAAAGAATTATTTCTGGTAGAAGTTAATCCCTTGATTGATTACATTGATGCATTAGTATACAAAATATTAATCTGTTGCAAATATTTATCCAAGGCTATGATATAGGATTATCTTGGACCATATGAATATATACGTTAACTAACCTAATCAAAGGATAATGAACGATGTTAACATTAAGTGGACGAGGGATTAACTTCCACAACTTATTGTCATTTATATAAAGCAACAATTTCATCTTTCATAGTGTGTTTTCAATTTAGGTCATTATATCATTCACTAGGTTTTTAGGAAGGGGAGAGATGGATAGAGAATATTTGAGGTTGCACTAGAGTTGTGGTATTTACTGTTGGGTTTGGAAATGTCATTCTAGCTTTAGGTCATCATCAGAGGGGTTAGGGGGCGAGCAGCTAACCTGGAGATTGGATTGGCTAGACCAATCCGTTTGTGAGGGGAGATATAAGCTGGGCAACTGACTTGTTATTGTGGCCAGGTGAAGGAGGGGATGACTGCTGGCAAGTGGCAATAGGCGTAAAATTTTTGTTATAAATCCGGGAGCACCTACCTCTATGTGCTCCCAGGCCACTTAAGCAGATGAAATAAAGTTAGAAGCTCAATAAGAAGTATCTACTTAATTCTATTAAGCCCAATTCCCTCTCTTTACTCTTTGATTTTGCCAGACCCAAATATCTCTCTGAAATAGCCAGACCAAATCTCTCTCTTCACTCTCATAATTCTTCTGCCATTACTTCAACATCCTTCCACCATTAAAACTTGCTTCAATGTCCACCCACTAAGTGATAGAATTACATTATTACTATCAATAATAATAAATTAATCATAGGCAATTGCTTCTTTAATCCTTTGAATACATATCCTTTGCTCACCTTTTCCTCATCATTACCAACAACAACATCAATAATAACTGCTTCTCACTACACTACTTTTTTCATCGACGTCGGTGTAGAAAAGATAAGGATAATTGAATAGAAGATAATTATAGATTAGAGTTTGAGTTTAGGTAAAATATTAACAGTAAAAAGATAAAGATAAAAATTAAGTTACAGGATGAAGTAAAATACCTAGCTTTTCATTATGTATAAATACACTGCTTGACCATTGTATTGATTCATTAATTCAACAATATAATCAAGAAATTCAGTACAAAATACCAACATTTGTTTCTTCTTGGTATCAGAGCCAAGCCATTAGGAAGTAATTCTGTGGTGTTTTCCGGCTATAAGAGATCATGACATACCAAGATTCTTACCTGAGGATGTCCGAACTACAAAAAAATTCTGATGAGGCTCCTGTAACCATGGCCCAACTATTGCAAATTTTTGAAAAGATGAACAATAGGGGCCAAGAAGGTTACGGATCTGCCTTAAATGTCTCCGAAAAATTAAGCCACGACAACTATGCAAAATGATCCAGGCTAATGTTAATGGCGATGGAAGGGAGGGGGAGGCTCATACACATCACTGCCTTACCCCCCTCCACTGACACCGAAAAACTCAGGCAATGGAACCAGAGAGACGCAATAGTTCGAACGTGGATAATCGAAAACATAGATTCAGAATTAGTTAATCAATTTCTGGATTTCAACACAGCAAGAGAGCTATGGAAAGGAATAGAAGCAATATATGAGGGTGGGAGAGATGGGCTATAAACATTTGACCTAGCTACTCGGACGAATATAATCAGGCAAGGTCAGGACACAATAGAGACATTTTATAGTAAACTAAATGTTCTCTGGAAAGAAATTGATGCAATGCCCAAATGACATAACCATTTTCAACGAACTCCAACAATAAACACGTTTGTACCAATTCCTTGCAGGTTTAGATGAGTCATTTGACAAAGATTGTAAAGATCTCGTAAATTTAGACCCACTACCCACCGTGGAAATGGCGTACAACATAATCCGGAGGGAGATAACAAGAAGAGGGGTAATGAAACCAAGCTTACCTCACTTACCTATGGCCGAGAAAATTGGAGGAGGACTAGCCACCACGAAACACCGGTCAGACAAGGCTTCACTCCGGCGGAACGAGGTGGACAAGTCAAGACTCCGGTGCACAACACCAAGGATGGGTGTTTCAAGTTGATAGGGTACCCAAATTGGTGGTTAAAGAATAAAAAGAAAGCAAATCAAGGAGATGAAGCCATGAAGCAGAGCAAAGCCTCGGTGGCCGAGAAGAACACCAAGCAAGAAGGGGACAAGGAGGGCATGGCGGAGGAGAGGGAAGGTAAAGAGGAAAGTTGCGCAAATCCTAGTGAAGTGAGGGAGGGAAATAACCCTAGTTGCGCCCCTTTCTCTTACCCTAGTTGCGCCACTCTCTCTCCCTTTTTAATACAACCCAGCTAAGCAGCAGCTTTTCCCTTTTTAAACCCAAAAAACCCTAAACCTAGCTGCAGCAACATTCCCAAAATAAATAACCCTAGTTACGCCCTCCTTATACCCACAAGAAATCATACCCCAAAAATAACCCAAGCCCAACAACTCTCATAACAGCCCAAGTCACAAACCTTTTTTTGCACAAAAAAGAAAAACGAACCTAAACCCTAGAACATTTACCAAATCGAGAGTCGCGTGTTAAGTCGGTCTAAAAAGTCCATGGATATTTGACAGTGGGGCGACAAATACAATGACCAATGATAAAAGTGACCTACTAAATTTTACCGAATCCGATAAAACCTTAATCCAGACTGCTAATGGGGAATACATGAAGGTCGCAGGAGCCGGTTCGATTAAACCTTAATCCGATATGAGCATCCGATAATTGCCTATTTTTACCTGATCTTTCTTATAAAATCCTATTTGTTAGTCATATCACAAAAAATATGAGATGTAAAGTTATACTTACTTCTAAACGTGTGTTGTGCAGGATGCTCACTCCGGAAAGACCCTTGGGCATAGTACTGAGAAGGATGGATTATATTACCCGGATGACATATCTGGTCAAGGCAATGCTGCAGTTGTCTCTAACTCAGCTGAAGCACGGATAAAATTATGGCATCGTCGTCTAGGTCATCCATCTCTAGGGTATTTGCAACATCCTTTTCCTTTTGTTTCTAAGACTAAAATAAGTCTTGACCGGGATGCATGTTTTCGTACTAAGAGTCATAAACAGTCGTACTTTGATAGTAGGAATCATAGCAAAACACCTTTCTATTTAGTTCATTCTGATGTCTGGGGACCTGCCCTCGAACTTGGTAACCACGATTTTGCGTACTATGTTTTGTTCATTGACGATTGTACCCGGATGAGTTGGGTTTACTTTATGAAACAGAAATATGATGTTTTTAGGATCTTTGAAGGCTTTTACTACATGATTTTAAATCAATTCAAAAATAAAATTGGCATTCTTAGATCTGATAATGGTGGCGAATATATGAACCTTGATATGCGTACGTTTTGTACTACCCATGGTCTCCTTCATAAGACAACTTGTCCAGATACGCCCCAACAAAATGGGGTTGCAGAACAGAAAAATCGTACCCTATTAGAAATGACTCGAGCAATGATATTCGATTCCAATGTCCCTAAATCATTCTGGCCTGAAGCAATCGCTACAGTAAATTATCTGACCAATCGCTACCCACAAAAAAACTTAACTATCGCACCCCTATTGCCACAATACGCAACTTCGGAATTACTCCCTTAGTCCATTTTTTGTCACCAAAAGTGTTCGGTTGTATCGTTCAATGCTTCCATCGGCTCTGTATTTTACCGTAAATACCCATCTGCAACCTACGACTTTCTTGTCTTCCGGTATGACACATCGTTCCCAAGTTTTATTCTGAGATAAAGCATCTATTTCTGCATCCATTGATTCTCTCCAATTTTTATTTTTGAGAGCTTCCTCAACTGTTGCTGGAATTTTCCGAATATACAGCAGTATTAAATGCTACGGCTGTTAGGGACATGTTCCCTAAAGGTTCCATCTGAACTGGGTATCTCGTCTTTTGAGCTACAAAGGAGGGATCATATCTTCTTGGTGGGACCCCCCTTGTACTTCTCGCAGGTAACTGGTATCTTTCTAACTTCTCACCAGTACCAGTTTCTTCCTGCAATGTTTTAGTATCACCTGTATCATGAGAATTAGTCATACTAGAAGAAATGTTACGTACCTTAGATGAGTGAGACGGATGCTCAAGCCTAGGAGTCCTTGGAGATAATACTGAAGAAGGATATATTATAACAGCTTCACTTGGGGCTTTAGTAGGGATTCCTGCAATATTTGCTCTATCTCCAACATTTCTAGCAGTCAACCAACTGAGATCGTCCCTTATACTCTCCCCCTGACTTCGAAGGTCAGGTTGACGGTACCAATAACTATGTTCAATGAATTCACAATCCATAGTGGTGAACATCCTTTTTGTCACTGGGTCAAAACATCTATACCCCTTTTGAGATACCTCATAACCAACAAATACACATTTAACCGCCCGGGGTTCTAATTTATGCCGAAAATATTTCTGAAGATGGACATAAACGTTTCTGAAGATGGACATTTGACCAACATTTGTTTCTTTTGTCGGCACGTTGAGGGACACATTTGGGTAGTCTTTTAAGAAGGTGAAGAACAGCAGGCCCATTGAGCAGAGAAGGTGGTTTGGTGTTTGAAATAAGTAGCGTGAAAGAATGCATCCGAGCGTAAGATAGAATGGCTACAATAGGTGAGCGTGGAGTTGGGTGTTTTGCATATTAGGTGTTGGACTGCCATCACATGGAGTAGGTGGACCGTGGCGTGGTGAAGAAGGCGTAGACAACTAAGGGATATGGTCGGGCAGCATGCATGTGAGTTGTTCTGTGTCATTTGATCCGTTTGAGAATGAGGGGATCAATGAGCGTAAAGTTGAATCCACAAAATCGTAGTACCGGTAGTTGTATACTCGTATGAATTTTCGGAAAAGAAGATTGATTTTCATCAAATATGACATGATGGAAAATAAAGATTTTTCTAAAATCATAAAATTTATACCCCCACTGATCTAATGGGATAATACTTATATGTATGTGCTTCCTTTTACCTAGAAAAATTGAGGAAAAAAAAATACAATTATCAACCGTGGTTGTTTTTGTTAAAAGTTTTAGTTAAGATTCCAAGTAGGAATAACTTATACAACTGTCGATTTTAGAAATTAGGAACATTAAAAGGAACGAAGGGAGTATATATTATAATTTTATTTTTCATGATATTTTGACATTATTTATACATAAAAGCTAATATAGATTACTCAATATATTTTTGTAAAACTTAAAAATTACATCGTTATATTTGTATTTGATATGTACTCAAAAGTGTACAGATTTATTTATTGATATGTTAAAAATATACTAATATTAATACTTATTTATTTATTTATTAATTTTAACATTTTCACAATTTCAAAGATGCTATAATGTAATTTCAAGTTTCCTCTTGATAATTAGTTAGAATTAGAGATAATATTAAAGTGTTTGAAATTGATATATCTAAATTCGTGTATTTACTTGTATGACTATGAAGTTGATTTAAACAAAGAAGAAGGAAATTTTATGAAAAACTATCTTATTTTTTTATGATCGAAAAACTACTTTATAAAAATAATATTCTAAAAGAATATCTTAAAAATCATAAACTATTATGATTAGAAAGCCAATAAAAATTATTGTATTGCAACAAAAAATATGTTGTAAGAAATTTCCCATAACATTTAAAAAAAAAATAAACAATCCAAAAATTTGGTTATAGATCCACAAAAGTAGAGAGCCTTAGACGATATATATAAAAGCTAGATTTTACATGATGTAGATCAACATTATAAAGTTAAATTTAAGAAACCTAATAAAAGATACATTTAAGCAAAAAATATTTATAACATATTTTCTACAATATTTTTTAAAACTAAAACCCTTAAATATTGGATTATAGTAAGATGGTATTTTTAATAACATGTTTTTTTTAAAAAAATTCCTAAAATATTGAATTATTCCAAACTAAATAACTAGGCCTAAAAAATCAGGTTAGAGATACATTTCCTAAAAGCTTTGTATCTATTTCATAAGATTTTAATGTAACTCTAAACTCACTTTTTAGTATCTATTCCTTCTCTAACTTTAACATATCCATACCCTAATCCTACGCAACCCTATCTTAATGTTAACCCTAAATCCAACTCTGCCCTTTTCTATCACTATTCCCAAATTTAACGTAGACATAACATTATTCTACTTTACCCTTTCCCTAACCTAACATTACCCAAGTCTAACTAAACCCTAACTCTAACTTTATATATAAGTTATCTTTACTCAAGTTCTAATTTAACCAAACACTAAGTCCAATTCTAACCCCACCTTAACTTACCCAAGCCCCAACCAAACCGTACTAAGACCTATCTTAGTAGACTCGTCGAAAATCCTAACCCAACCATAACAAACTATGGAGCCCATCGTTGCCAAGCCTAGCCCTAAATCACGACTAGGCCTACTAACTCATAGAGATTTTTTTAATAGTCCCAATAGTATATAGAGGAAGGTTCTTATCAGTAAAAAAACTGAATAATTTTTAGTCAAATTAGTAAATTTAGAGAAAATAAATAATTTTGAGTCAAATGAATAAATTTAGAGAATGTGAACAATTTTTAGTCAAATGAGAAATTTTAGAGAAAATAAAAATTATAAATTAAATAGGTATTTGAGCATTTGAAATTGCTTTAGGAAAAAATATGAATTAAAAAGTATATTTGTATAATGGTGAATATAAATTGTCTAAATTCTGTAATAATCCTTATATGCTTGACATTACTTGAGTGAGATTATTTGATTATTTGATGTGAACAACTAATGTGGTTAAGAAAATAATTTTGAATATCGATTGGGTGTGAAATAAACAATTATACAATTTACCTGAATGCATGTATATGATTCTTTATACTAGTTAAATTTCTTATTTCATAGCGAATGCTAATTTTTTGCTCTTTTAACAAATGAATATAGAAATTATTGTTCATATATTAAATAAGCGCATTAACTATTTGCACTTTTTAAAAAAATTCAAAATTATTCATTTTCTTTCATAACTTTTCATATATCTGAATTCATAATTATTCATTTTTCTAAAACTATTCATTTGACTTAAGATTATTAGTTTTCTCTAAAATTACTCATTTTCTCTTAAAATTACTCATTTTACTCATGAAAAGCACCTTCCTCTATGTACTCTCGGCTAGCTAACTCACGTGTTTTCATTTCTAATAAAATATAAGCCCATCAAATAATAATATTAATAATAGGCCAAGTTATTAGAAAACCCTCAAATATATAGACCAATAGGTTGTAATTGTAGGTAAAGTAGCTCCATACCTTCATATGGCTATTGCTTTACCCTTGAAATTTCCTTATTTTGTTTAGATGTGGGACAATCATTTCACATTTCCTCCCACTAAATTCGCCATTATACACCTGTCACAAATAAATACCAAATTTCCCGTTACCCCTTCTACTACACCACCTCCGTTCATAAATCAAAGGGTAAAAACACCATTACATAATGAATATCATTAAAATAAAAATAAAAATTTGATAGGAATAATCTAACTTTTGGCTACTTCGCAATTTATAATTTAACCTTTTATTTATTTCTAAAAATAAATCTTCCTTTGATCTCTTGCACTTTTATTGAACCAATTTCCAAGTTACTTGCTGTTGCTGAATAGGTTGCTTCTATGCTAACATGAAAGCTTAATTTTATTTTTTTCTTTGATCACTATCTAATCACACCCATTAACCTCAAACCCTTTGATTATTATTCATCACCATCAACCTCCCAACTCTCCTACTTTCCTCCACACCGATGCCAACATAGAAAGTTGATAACTAGGTACATTGACTCATCAAGGTTCAATGTAGAGGAAAATGCAACGAACAAGGTTAGTCAATAATAAAAAATATTTAACACAAGAATTATGTAACCATGTAATCAACATTTCTCATAAGAGTTGGAGTCAACAAAAAAAAATATTTTACACAAGAAGGGGAGAGCTAGTGTACATACCGAAAAGGAAATGAAGCTACTACTAATATTTTTCAAAATTAAAGTAAAGAAGGAATATCAGGTGGGGTTGGCTAATGGATTAAGTACAAGACAAAAGTAAAATCATATGCAATGAAAACCAAGTAAGGAAAACCAATTACCAAAAAAATAATGAAAACCAAGTTAGAAAAATCATTTTTATAACTTAAACATGAATATCACAAAATAAATAAGATCGCATACAATGTTGCTTCCCTCACTAGAATTTGAGTGAAATCGAGCCAAAAATCAACAAGTCGCTAAGTTAGAAAGTGAGAGATAGAGAGAAACCGTGGAGAACCCTTCAAACTTGAAGACAAGTCGCCAAAAAAAAGAAGAAATAAAGATGAAAAAACATAATTAAAGAAAAGAAAAAATTAGGAAAAAACAATAATAACTAACGGACATTTTACCGACAATTACAAATCACATTTGAAATTGGTTTAATAAAAGCGGGTAGGGATTTAAGGTAAGATTTTCAAAAATAAACAAAAAAATACCGGATCACTAAACATCGCCCATGATATCTATCTATCGCCCGTATCTTATACGTATTTTACACTTTTTTACGATATTGCCCTTTTATATATTTATCTAATATTTGTAGTACTAACCTAATTTAACCTAATTTACTAATTATCTAACATTTTAAGTTACTAACCTAATTTAACCCATTTACTAGTCTAATCTACTAATTATCTAACATTTTTATTTACTAACCTAATTTACTAATTATCTAACATTTTTATTTACTAACCTAATTTACTAATTATCTAACATTTTTATTTACTAACCTAATTTAATCCATTTAATAACCTAATTTATTAATTAGCTAACATTTTAATTTACTAACCTAATTTAACCCTTTTTTATGTCATCTATTTGCAAATCTAATCTAGTAATATACTTATTTAATCAAGAAACTAATCTAATATAAGCTAAAAAAATCGTGCATAATGTATAAGAAATAATGTGTCCTAAAAAATGAGAAAAGTTAAGAAATAATCAAACGTTAAGCATATAAATCCAATATTCTATTATGACCACTCATTTTGGCACGCAAAATCGCGATTTACGAGATCTTACACTCAAAACAAACAACCACGTAATTCTTCATAGATTTCGGGTGTATTCCAAGGTTTTGGAAAATTCGAAGATGCATATCTCTTAGCCCAACTATTTTTAAAGGTACTACATAACCATGTTTCCCTTTAGTGGCATTGGTGGCGTCTTATTTGAAATATTGAAAAAAAATCTTTGACTAGTCATAAAATTGGCTATAGGATTCCAAATGGGGCATATAATATGTCTAAATTGGGTATTTTTTTGAGACCTACATACGACAAATAAAGCCTTCAATGGCCCATAATCCATGAAATTCAATTTTTAAGGATTAATTCTATATGAACACAACAATATAGCATGCAAATCTAAACACAAAGGGATTTTTCGTCTTTACATTAATGTATAACAACTCGCGGAAAAAAAAATTTAAAGTTTATTTTGATTTCTAAATAATTTAAAGTTTATTTACGTGGATTTATATTTTATATTTTGATGTTTAATTATAAAGATTATGTGTTTTATCGATTGAAATTTGAAAAAAAAAATAGGAGAACTATGTAAAATAGGTGGAACCGTCCAAATCGGTAAAATAAATGTAAAATATTTATATACAAAGTAAGAGCAAATTTGGTAATTCACGTATGAAATACAAACGATAGTTGGAGATTTCAGGGCGATGTTTAACAAGTCCCATTATTAATCTTAAATCGAACAAAGAGTAGATTATGCTGTTAATTTTTCGAAATCAAAACAGAAAAAAAAATTTCATGTCCTCGTTCGAGTCCTTTGACTCCTTTCTCTCTATTCGACTTCATCTTTTTCTCCATCAAGACCTAAAATTCGGAACTTTTTCTTGCTTCCCGATTTTATTCTGTAAGTTTATACCCTTTTCATTCTTCTATTTGGATCTTCATTCTTTATTTTCCCCCCCAATCATTTCAATATATTTTGACATTAGATTATTAATTCACTTAAAATAATTCAGCATTAATTCCTGTATTGTCAATACTGATCTCTAATTATGCTGATCATCCTGCAATTTATATGTTGTTCTATACAATATGCTCTTATTATTTCTGTAATTGATGATTCTGAATTTTTTTTAATTTGGGGTTAATTGCAGGGTAAAAGGGGAAATTGAGGAATCGTCGTTGGAATTGGTGAAATTGGAAGTGGGTTTATTGTAAATTTGATTAACAACAATGGGGTGTCAAGGATTTTGGAGTTGTCTGCTCAAATTGCTCAACTTTATGATGACTCTTGCTGGATTGGCAATGATGGGATATGGGATTTACTTGTTTGTGATATACAAGCAAGCATCACCCCCTGATCCTGTTTATCCGCCTATTAGTCCTGGTGAGCCGATGGTTCAGCTCGGCCGGCCTTTGATTATGTCGTTGTCGTTGTCGTACAATGTTTTCGATCATCTCCCTAAAGCATGGTATGCAGTTCTTCAGTACTTGGCTAGCTTAGTTTTTGACTGTGGTTGTTTTCTGTATACATTGTTGTGCTTTGAGTTTTTGCTGGTTTGTTAGATGTCGTTGATTGTTACGCATGATTGTACTTTGTTCAGAAGTACATTAAAGAGACACTTGAACTGATTAGGGAGTAGCTGTTATTCAGTTCAGAGGATTGGGACTTAGGCTAGGCGAAATACGGCCTAAGTAATGTACTTTAGGTGAGGCAGGATTTTGATGAGGGAGTATTTGGTTGGTTTGGAGAAGACTAGGAGAATTTCGTAGTTTGAACTAGACTAGTTGTGAATTTTGGAGAATTTTATGGAGACACTTTCTGGTGAGGGTCTCTGATTTGTGTACTTTTCCTTTCTTTGTCAAAACATGGATTTCCCAAAGTCTCATAGCACTTTCCTTGATTAAAGATGTGATCTTTGGACAAGTATTTTGCCTAGTTTCAAGGTTGAGGAATGAGGATTCATGTATGATGTATCAAAGTATCACATATTCAGATTCTCCCTCCCTTTTGATGTTTTGTAAATCGTTTTCAGTGTATTCCATCCCCTAGAGAAAAGCGAGGAAAAAAACTAGGAAAGAGACTTAGCCTGCTTTATTTGGTTATTTTAAGGTGTTTGTGAATATATTTTTGATAATTCGTTTGCCCTGAGCTGAAATTTGGATGAATATATCATAGTCAAATGATGTAAACTAGGAAATATGCTGTATAAGGTTGATCTCATGACATTTGATGAAGATGCATGTTAAAATTTTATAAATCTCAAGGTCGAATAGGAGGGTTCACTTTTTAGATCTCATCTCTCTTAGAAAGAAATCTTCCGAAAGTCCAGCTGCCTTTAAATATTAGAAAATGATATTTTCTTCAAAGATATATGTGCTTTCAGCCTTGTCTGTGGGCAATAAGTCAGGGTGTTGTCCTCTAGTTGGCTTTGCCAGAAAAGTGTTAGGCACTGAGCTGACTTTGGAGCAAGTACGAGGCAAGGCTGAAGGAAATGAAATGCTCGAGTCTGTATTGTATGGGATTGTAATGGAATGAACAGAAGTAAACAATGTAACAGTAGGATAAGGAAGTTGTATTTTCTATTAAGATGATGTATCCTTCATTCAAGAGGAAGGAGCTCTCCAATTGAGTTCATACAAATCATTTCCTCCCCCTTTTTTCGTGCACCCCCCCCCCCCCCCCCCCTCTCTAAATACAGAACCACTGACCACTTCCCCCAATATTCTAACAAACTATTTACAATGTATTTAACAAACTTCCCAGCATATTCTCACTGACATATTCTAACAAACTAATTGCTTTATTAATTACTTTAGTCTAGACAGCAGACAAACACCAGACCCATATCTTCTTATGGCTTCTCATGGCTTGAATTATTCTTCCCTTCCTGCCCCTCTGCCCTCGTTGCCCCTTGCTTGTGTCTTGCATATGTTATCACTACTGGTGGCCTCCGAATCTTCTCAGCAACATTCCCTGCAAAAAGCAACCTTTTGTCTCATTCAGCTAAAATTGTTTCAACTTTTAATGTGTCTTTGAAAGTGTGAGGTCTGCTTTAGACCTACAGAAGGTTTTGTTTTAGTCTGGTGGTTTTTTTGATTCAGATGCTCCTTGTATTAGTGTTGATTCCTTATGGTGCTAGTTGGTAGTGGTGTTGATGTCGTTGGCCCACTGGCTTTGATGCATTATCTCAGAATCTTCATTTCACCTTAAGTGCCTGTTCTGGGTCATCGATACTGCAACATGAGGATGGAGTTATGGACACTCTCAACCTTCATTTTGGGCCAAATTCTTGGAAGATGTTTATGAAATAGCTGAATTGGTTCACTCAGCTGATTAAATATATCTTTGTCTGACATGATTACCTGAGTCTGAGTAACGTAGATCCTATACAATGTTTTCCAATTGCTGCTGTTGGTGTCTGATGGAATTCTAAGCCTTTCTTCTTCCATCTCTGTTATACTTCATTATTTCAGGATCTGGTGTCGCCTCCTTCAAGGTTTTTCTTTTTTCTGAGGTGTTCCTCTGTTGGTGTTGAAGTTGTGGGCCTTTCATCAGGTCTATATGTGATTTATCAGTTTTGTTAATCTAGCGTTAGAAAACAGTTTTATTATTCTTTATGTTATGTTTTGTTTGTTTTCTTAAAACAGATCAGATATTTTATTATTTGTCTAAAATGGAATGTTCTTTCCCTTTTTCTGCCCTTGAGTTCTTGGGCTTCATTTAGTTTTAAAAGCATTGTAGTATGAAATTGCGTATTTCTTCCTTGTCTGCTCCTTGATAAGGGTTACGGCAAGTTTATGCTGGGTGGGCCTGAGTTTTGGTGATAGTTTCACTACGGGATTGGAGTTAGGGTTCATTGTGCTTCTACCTTTTCACATGACTGCAACGTAAAGCTGCCTTCAGTTTTGGGCTTCCTGATTTCTCTCCAGAGTGTGTTTTCTTACCGTATAGCCTTTTTAAAAAAGAAATATGTATTTTGGCCAATGAGTTTTGTCATGTTGATGCTTGAGTATGAGTTGACTAGACTCATATTACCCATTTTATGTTTGACTTGTTTGTTTTATTTTATTTTATTTTTTGCTGGGTTATGTCTTTCTTAGCATGCAGTACACCCTTTTTTTCTTGATCGCTTTAGTTTCTACATTTTTTGAACTTAAAAAGGTCCCATTGTTAATCTGGTGATGGTTTGCCTGCACGTAGTTCAAATCTCCGTGACACTATGGCTTGGACTTGAGAGTAAACTTTATTTGACGTCTAAACTGAAATCTTCATTGCAGGTCTTGGTGTGATTAATTCTTCCTTCCTTTGCTGCTCATTCTCTGTTTTCTTGCAGGTTCATATACTTGTTTGTTGTTGTTGGGACTGTTCTTTTTGTCATATCATGTTTTGGTTGCATAGGAGCTTCAACAAAGAATGGATGCTGTCTCTATACTGTATCCTTGAACTTCAGAAAATTTAAATTTCCAGGAGTTTATTATTAAAAATAAAAAACCAAGGTGTTACTAATCTAATTCATTGATATTTGTGGATTCCTGTTGGTGTCGATCTGTTCATTGGCGAGCCTCACTGGTTTACAATTCACTTATGTTTATTCTTGTTCTCTACTAACCATACTGTGAATTCCTATTAGATGTATCTATGATCTCATTTTCGCCCAAATCTCATAGAAGTATTTGAGGTTAAGAGTAACATAAAAATTTGTTCGCACCCTTGTTTTTTCCTTATTTTTCTTCCCGGTATGTTCTCATTTACCGTATCTTCCTCTCCATGCCTTCACACAGTATTACTTCTTGGTTCCCTTTAGGAAGAATTGAACAGATAACTCTGGGCAGACCCTGTCTGTGATTGTGTGAGGTCAGATGGTTTTGCAGTTTAGCATGCTTGTTTCACATGCAGGAATCATTGTTTTGATCTTAAGGTCTTCTTGTCTTATTTGCATGATCCATATGCTATTCCTTAACCTTACACAGTATGCTGCATTCATCCTTTTGTTGATTTTGTTGGAGCTAGGATGTGCAGCCTTCATATTCTTCGATAAAGAATGGGATGATGTAAGATTCTAATGAATTCCATTTCGTATCTATCCTTCTTCCTTTAAATAAACTAAAGTATCTTTCATGTTCAGAAAATCCCTGCTGATAAAACGGGAAACTTTGAAATGATCACTGATTTCCTAGATGATCACTGGTCTATTGTCAAGTGGGTACTTCTTGGAATTGTTGTTTTGGAGGTAAACACTTCTTCATTATATCAAAAGATTTCCTTTCCGTGGAACACTTGGTACTTAAATTTTATTTCACATAGAGGTGGTGTGTGGAGGGCATTTTGTTACATGGAATGGTGGAATAGATTACTTGTCCTAGCTATCTGTTAGCCCAAATATTGTAAGCAGATATGGTCTTTCTCTGTTAATACTTATTTGTCATTGAAAATCAAAACTAATAGCCTCCTCGTGTAACACACCTGGAAAAGGTAGCATGTGAAATTTTGGACTACACCAAAGTTGCATGTTGTATATCAGGAACTCACCCCAAATTATGTTCATTTCACAAGCTCTTTACATTTTACACTGGTTCAACCAGACATAAAGTAGTTAGAGCTTGTTTAGCCATCCAGGTGTTATAGATTTAACTACCAGAAAACCCCAAAGATCTTACAATCAATATGTGATTGTAATGAGATAAAAAGGTACTGTTAGATGTCCCCGATTTTTTCATGGAGAACTCTAATTTTAAGAGAAAATAACCAGCAAAATTATTTCATTGTAATATGAAAGAGAAAAGTGAAAGCTTTGTTAATGAACTGATGCTTGTGAAAGTTAATTTTTATTGTTGGCGAATAGCCTGCAAACTGTGGAATTAGTCTGAGGTTTTAGTATATTGACTTGAAAACTGGCTAAGAACAACTGACTGAGCCAATTACGCATGAGTTGACCTCCATATATTCATTCTGATTTTTAACTAACCATTAAAGATGCTCAGGCTTAAGACCCAAGAAAGTTTACAGAGACAAGTCCTTCGATTTTGCACCCCAGAACTAAGTGTACCTCCCTCTTGTGTGTATGAGATGACAAGAATATAAACCTAAAAGAGCCAACAAGGAAATCCTTGAAATAGGTTAAATCCCAGCTCTGGTCTATGCCGGAAGTGTTTGCTGCACCTTTCATTGCTGATGACCAAAATGCAACTCTAGATGTTCCCCTACATGGGTTGCCCTTCTTGTGTGCTTCCTAGCTACAAAGTGCTTAAGATGGTGGCAATGGAGCATGGAACACTCTTGCAAAGTAGGAAATGGATATGAGCTCCAATTCACTTTCAAAATTCAACACCAAGGTGGCATGGCCTTCTGAGTTATCGATGTTGTTTTTTGCTCTCTTCTAGTCGGGGGAGTATGTCAGGTACCCAACCCAAAAGTAATATTGGATTGGGTACCTGATCCTTGAAATTCTAAAGTCCAGTACTTGTGACCCTTCTGGATTGAATAGGCACCATGATATTGGGACTTTTGACATCCTATTGTTTGTATGGAGTTGATTATTTGTGCTTGCCTTGAATTTTATAGTTTACATAGATTTAGCTATTTCTAGGAATGGTTTTTTTTTTTATCTATTACAACGTACGAATTTTTAGACACACACTGACAGACTCTCTTTAAACCTTTTTTTTTTATATATAGTAATATAGCGATGTGAGTATTTGTTAGATCCGTCTTGACATATACTTGCAAAGTATTAACTTTTTATACTTTTACTAAAAGGTAATTTAAGATATTTATTCTAAGGTTGTGCATTGGAGAGCTTGAAATCTCATATGTTGCTATAAGAGAATGTAGGAAGTATTTGAAATTATTTCTCTAAGACACCCTCAACCTCTCCATCAATTTCTGTACTCGTGGTTTATAGCAAGAATGTACCTTCAGTAAAGAGGAGGTGAGATAACTAGCATATTTCTGAGTTACCATGATAAACCCCTCAATTGCTTTTGAGGTTTGGGATTTGCTGTGGTGGAAGAGGATTAGAGAAGAGAATAACACAATTCACAATATTTGAATCTCGTCCTATGCATGGAAGTACTACATGCTTGACTGTATTGCTCAACATATAGCATATAGCTTTCTGCAGTAGTATTTTATGTATAAAGTTATTCACCTTATATTGCTGATATTGATTTCAAGAGCCTTAAATAGTTATAACTGCTAACCAAATCTTGTCTGAGGTTTGTCTGACCTGGATCCAATTTTTTGTTTGGGTGCCCTTATTTTATTTTTAAGTTTATTTAACTTTCCAGTTCTTAGGAATTTTGTGGTTTTGCACTTTCTGCCACCAAATATTTAATTGAAAGTACAAACTGGGATCTTATGGTGTTAGTGATGTTGATGATGTTGCACCTGCAAAATTCACTGCCCTTGTCTAGTTTTGCATAGTTTATGTACTGTTACTAGTATTACTACTGATGCCCACATTTAGGTGGTTAAACAAGGTCTGTAAATCTTTTGGCCTTTTCCCTCTGTCTATGCTTTTGGGTTGGTAATTGTCTGAATAGAATTTGAATACTAGTGTTAGTTCAAGATGCTTGTATGAAGCTGGCTTTTATGTTCCGTCTCCCTTGAAGGCTCCCTAAGACCCTGATTAGTAGCAATCTGTTCATCATTATCATCCATTATAGCTGTTTTCTGTTTCACCCTTTCATGCATTGACGTTTCTTAATTTTCAAATTTGGCAGGCAGTGTTGTTCTTGTTAACTATCATTGTTAGATCAATGAACAGGCCTGCTGATTATGACAGCGATGAGGAGTTCATTAACCCTAGGCAGTCTGTCAAGCAGCCTCTTATCAACAGACCACCTCCTGCAACAGGTGTACCTGTTACTGGTTCCATTGATCAGAGGCCTGGCAGGAATGATGCTTGGAGTGCACGTATGAGAGAAAAGGTGTGATTAACATGTTCAAATTCAGAAAATTATGTATATGCATATGTTTAACTTTTCAACTATTTGAAGTGGTTAATTAGAAAGGTGGATTAGGGTAAGTTATATCCAGTAAGTTGGTGCACTTAGGTGGAAAAAGTTGCAACTAACATATGGATTGTGCTGCCTTGCATTGACATTAAAGGCCAACAACATATGGGTATTCAGTACATCATGGCTGCTCTCATATTTCCAATATGAAAAGGCAATTTTTTTTGGAATAAAAACAATATTTTACTTGAGGAAATTCCTCTTTGATATATGAAAAATCATATTCCTTTTTTCTTACATTTTTTATTCAAACAAAGCCTTGACATTTCTTCTAATACTTTTTGTCTTGGATGTCATAGAGCAACTGATTATGTTAGGGGTTGCAAATTTATTTGTTTTTTTTACTCCATTTTGCTGTTTTCCCTTTTTCCCTCAATTTTCTTTTCTTGATTGGTTGTAAATTCAGTATGGGCTTGATACTTCAGAGTTCACTTACAACCCAACTGAGCCAGGCCGGAACCAGCTGCCAGCTGCACAGCTGCCATCAGAAGGGAGACGCTGTAATATCATGTAAAAAGCTAAAGCATTGTTTTCTCTGTTGCAGAACAAGTTGGGAAGAATACTGAATTTGAGATCCTCAGGAATGGTGTGACAAGCTTTCATTTGTATCCCGGTTAAAATCAACTGACAGTTTGGGGTATGAAAATCCCATTTTCAGGTCTATATTTTCCTTCTGATTTTACCTAGATCAGAAAATTTTCCTTGCAGTACAGTTGTTGTGTAAAAACATGCACATAGTTGCCACATGATCCATGTTTGCTTCTGAGCCTTCTGATCTTCCATTATACAAGAAAGTTCTGTTGCAATGTTGTTGATTTGATAACCTGCAGAGACCTATCTACTGGCTTTCTATTCTTCTGCCTTGATCGTAGTTGGAGAAACTAGCTTTCGAATTGTTGATGATAATTGTAATCCCATTTGAGCACCCTACCTTGATGGTGGAGTGTCAAATACTCAAATGGATACCCACGTAAAGGCATTTGTTTGAACGGTAAGATAACATCAGAAATCCTTTGTAGGTATGCAGATGCTGACCAATCTTGCAACTGCTACAGTCTCTCCCAATGAGAAAGGGGAAACATACACTATGGATAGGAGAGGAAGCAAAAAAAAAAAAAACTGATAGCTCCATATAGGCATAACCGCATAAGAAAGGCACGTTCACCTCTCAAGAAAGAGACATTCAAGTTTGGTAAATAATTTTTAATGCGATGGTGCATCACACCCTAAGCCCTAAAACTGTTGCGTAGGGGATTGGTTTAGTTGTAAATTTTTTTTATTTTTTTTTAACTCATGCTTTTTTGGAAAATATTTCAATTTCAATTATTCCCAAGTAACCTTTAATACCTTTATTTTAATTTTGAATATATCTCAAAAATATAGTGTAATAACCTTTAAATTTTGTATATTTGGACAATTTCAGACCAAATAATAGAGTACTTTGATATGCTTAAATGTTTATCATGGTTCTTATATGCCTATAGGGTTATATTAGGCCTAACAAGTATTGAAATTAAATTATCTACTTTGATTTCAAATACCCATTTCAACCAATATTCAAAACTTATTATAATTGGTTCATTTTTTAGGGTGTACGATGACGCAATTTAAAAAAAATAAATTAGATGGTTTTAAACCTCATCATATGACTCTAAGACTTATTTAGTACATTTGATTCAATTATAGAAACTATTCAAATATATTTCAAAGATAGAGTACACTTATCTTTTAAAATTTAGTCCCTTTATACAAGTTGGATCAATTGAGAGACATTTTGATATATTTACCATGGGTATCATAGAGTCATATTAGGCCTGAAGAGTATTTGAAATCATCTACTTTTACGTTAAATACTGATTTAACTCTTAAAATTATGTCCCGAGCTCCTTTTGTGGCATTTGGAGACCGAATATAAGTTACTATATGGTCCCAGATATGTTTATATAATCATAAGAAGCATCTATATCTTAGAAAAATTCGAAAATTTCTAAAATAAATATATAATAACCTTTAAATTTTGATCATTATGTTTCACCTGATTTGTGTTCCCTCCCATGACGACCGTGAGCATGAACACGTTCAGGACTGAGGTGGTGGTTGGTAATATGAAGTTTCATATTTCATTTGAGACATTTCATTAAATAAAAAAAAAATTTAAATATAATCTGCACCACTGTTGCTTGTGACTTATTTGGAAGATCAAAATTTCCCAAATTCAAAATTATTTGTTGAGTTGATTGAATGTAGCATCAGAATTGGTGTCTATGCGGTAAATAGGATGGGATCTTAACAAACATAGCATGCACGACTCATTAGAGATGAATTGGATTAACTTGTTGGAAACTTCTCATGTGGGTTTTCTTGTAGCGACCCCTAATTATAATTCACCTTCGGAACATAAATGAAACTATTTCAGTTCATGTAGTGTCAAAGGAAAATTAATTACAGACTAGCACTTTTAACTTTGCATGATTCATTATTCATATATTTCTTTTGAAAATAGTTGGTTTTTTAGTTGACATAAATATATTTTAAAAGTTTTATTTTAGCGTATAATAATTATGGAGTACAAGGAGTGATGTAGCCTATAACAACTATGAAGTACAAGTAGTGATTTTATTATTTAAACTTTCTAGTTCTTCTCATAATTAGTTACTCTCTCATGCCTTTTTGATGTTCCTAGTTTAAACCGGTAATTCCATAAGTTATTTCTTTTTAGAATCTTTACTAATTCAAAACTGTTGGGAACTATATTTCTGGATTTATCCTTAATTTTGCTTGGGAAACGAAGCCAATGCATTTAAGTATTACTATACTACTTATATATTACATTAAAATATTACTCTACTACTTATTCACAACATTAAAATATTACTCGATCCACTACTTATTTATTATATTAAAATATTACTCCACTATTTATTCATTAATGATTTAATATAGCTAGATTTTCTTTGATTCCCACAATCATTTTTTTATTCAAATTCAAATTAGGAACATAAATAAGAAATAGAAGGTGACAACTAGACCTGTATATTGGGCCGGGTCAGGGTTGGGATGGGTCATAAGCAAAATGGGTCGGGTCAAAGAAGATGCAAAATGGGTCGGGTCAGACCAAAGGAGATATATAGCGGTCCTAGTCGGGCCGGGCCGTCCAAAGAGAGTATAGTTTTAATTTATAGAGGGTGATAGTTTACATGTATCACCTCTAATGTAGTTGACCATCGCTAAGTATAAATAATTCATTACCTGGTAGTGTTTAAGAGTCTTGAAAACTCTATGCTCATTATTCACCGGACTTGACTCATTAAAAACCTAATAAAACATGACTGTTTAAGAGACAAACTCATTAAACTCATTATTGATTAGACGATTTTACAAATGGGTCAGTCAAACCCACCCATTTGAACAGATCTTGTCACAACAAAATATATAACTCCGTAATACTTTATATCCTTCTCAACTAATGTATATCCATTTAAACATCTTTAACTCACCCACTGGCCACTACTTGAGAAAGGGATGGTTGATTAGATACTTGCAACAAAGTAGACATTCCAAGAACCGCACTGAGAAGTAGAGAAGTATCTAACTATTAAATAATTATACTTGTAATATAAAATTTTGATTATCCACAAAATATCCTAGAAAGCTATGACTGAAAACATAAATAATCCTAGATATCTACTGCTGCAGAGTATCTTGTTTATAAAAATAAGGATGATAGTTTAGTTAGTATGATTAATTCTTTTGTGTTCGAAGACACCAAGTTTTGAATGTAACCGAGTAGTTAGTAGTATACACTTCGTTGTTTGGTGCTTTGGAAACTGATCTCAATTGGTCATACTGCACACAAGCCAAGCCACTTGCATCTTCTTTTTGTAAAACCTCCCTTTGTTTTCTAGGGATTGAGAGACATTCACTAAATCACTACAATATTTTTTCCTATTATGATTTTATCTATTTCTTTATATTCCCACCAGCTATACAGTAGTATTTTATAGGGTTGGTAAGAGTTCCCAATAACAATTTTAGAAACATCTAAAATATAACTCATTCCATGTCATGCGAGCAATGCCGCAGCCATAATAGAAATTCCCTTTCTTCACATTGTACGGGATGTAATTATTAATAAGAATCATAGTATTTGAAAGTGATATGTGTAGTAGATATTGTCGTAATATTATATTATATCATGCGGACTTGTGTAATGTGTAGCATACCATTTTGTACGAATTTACAGTTCAATAATTAGTATTAATACACCATATCATTCGGTGTGATACCACTGATTCCCACCATATATACTTTGCAATTTGTAATCAAAGAAAATCTCGATACATACTTTTTATTTGTTGATATTTTCACTTTTTAAGAGACTTTGATGTTTAATATCTCTCAAAGTATAATCTCTCTGTAATATATTTGGAGGAATCTAAAATTATAAGAAGCTTAATAATATCAATTAATTAATTAACTAATTAATAACTGCTCCAGTCTAACTAAATCTGACCACTGTAATTACTTGTAATTTCTCTGAAAACCCAAATAGTTTAAAAACATGTAAATAATTCAGATAACGTGGTATAGAATATAGATTGATGAATTTATATCACCTTACCCCTCTAGTCAATAGTCATGCAAACACGTGGACCTTTCTTTCTTATATTAATAGTCATGCAAACACACTGTAACTGCCCTACGAAGGTATAGATATTTTGAATGTAAACTCTATTACTCTAATACAAATGTTCGATAGATCTCTTTCAGAAGTGGCTAATAATATCTTGTAAAGGGAGCTATAATGAAGTATTTAATCATATGATAGTAGCACCGTACCCTTTTATTTCAAGCTTAAATATATCTTGGGTTTATTTTGTGAGTGACGCATTTCTAAACTAATAAAACTAGGTTCATGCATGGCCCCTATCATTCCCTGTCAACTTATAGTCGGCCATTAAATAAACAAACAAAATTAAAACACCATATATTATACATTTATGTCTTTTTGACAGCAGAGAAACCAACGAAAAAGGTTATATATGCTATGTGCATTACTTCTTCAACCCATCCAATTTATTATTATTTTTGATTAGTTTTTAATTAGCTTACATGTGCATACTTTTGATTAGAGACTTCAATTCTTATTATAATGGATGATTCAGATATTCTCCATTAATCAAGATTAAAAATAGGAATGACAGTTGATGCACCTATGGTTAATGAACAGCTGGCTAAGTCAAACTTTAGACATCATTTGTAAACAAAATTATCATTTTGGTTAGTAAGAAAATATAGATAACAAAAGAGAGATTATTTTTTCGTGGAATTTTAAAGTTGAAGCTAAGGAATAGGGCAGGTATTTCTTTCAGTTTCCCAATTACGTTTTCATCCTTGTTAAAATTATCACTGCAAACAAGCAGCTGGGCAGGAGATGCACAAATATTACACCGACGTACTATAAAGAGCAAGTTTCAGAAAATTGAATATATGGGTCTACATTCCTACATTATTTAGTGATTTTTTTTTTGTTTTTTACGAGGAAAAATTTATGAAAATCTAAAACTTGTAATGTGATGTAGGAGAAAATAATTACATTCTGTTGACGGAAAAAAAAAAAAAACAGTTATGAGCTGAGTTGTTATTTTTCTTTTGTCATTTTTTCAGTTTGTTAGGGAGAATAATTTTGGTGGTTGTAATGTGTTTAGTAAGGCTATTTAGCTGGTGATGAAAAATCGTGAAGGAAAATGAAAATCCACCTGAGATATTTTCTAAAAAAACCAGCCCCCTTATCAGTGGTATTAGAGCAGTCGTTGCTTACACTCTGTAACCTATTGTGACGTCTCGAGTGACCACAATGGAAGCTCAACTAGCTGTGTTGGAGCAAAGGGTAGATGCACATAATTCATTATCTACCCAGAAATTTGATGAGATTCTAAAAATGATACATCAGTTGAAGGAGAGCATGTTGGATCCACAAAACTCTAAGCCTGAGGATCGAGTTAACCACTCAAAATTTGGATATACTCCTAAACTTGAATTCCCTAAATTTGATGGAACCAATCCTAGACTATGGATAAAAAATAAAGTAAGTAGCTTAGCCTCTGTAAGATCCCTAATGATCAAAAGGTCGATTTGGCCTCTCTAAATATGATCAATAAGGCTGAGATTTGGGTATCTAGCTCTCTATCCACTAGAAGCATTGTATATTGGAATGATTTTGTAATAGATGTGAATGCACAGATTAAGGATGAAAATGGGTTAATGTAGTAGAGGAATTTAATAAACTACAGCAGCATGACAACATTGAAGCTTATGTGGATGACTTTGAAGGTCTATTATGATCCAAGTTGGTTATCTGTTGCCTAAGAAGTACTTGTTGGAAAGTTTCATTAAGGATAAAGACCTTTTGTGAGAGCATTTAAACCACAAACCATCACCTCGACAATTGAATTTGCTTGACTGCAAGATGAGTCCATAGCCTTAAACAATGTTGGCCACACTAAACTCATGCCTACAATACCAAACTATAACCACACCTAATACTTTTAAACCACCACTCCTCCCACTCCTAAATATCAAATCCTTACCAGAGCCATACACCAAACCTTTTTTAACCAAAGTACATCCCAACTGATGTTAGAGCAGTGAAAATAGCTAAAGGTCTATGCTATGTATTATTGCGATTCCTCCTATAGTAGGATTCATCAATGCCAGTTCAAAGAGCCTTAACTATTTATAGTTGAAATTCCTTGTATGGATGATTATGAGGCAGCTATGGTTTCCTGAGACGAATATAGTGATTTGACAAACTCTAAACCTCATATTTCTTTGAGTGCTCTATCAGGGAGTTAGAAATTTTACACTATGAGATTGCAAGCTATAGTACATGATAAAATTCTACTCATAACTTCTTGCATAGTCATCTGGCTGTGGAGTTAGGGTGTAATGTTGAAAAGATTTTTGTGATTCAATTTGTAGGGATTTCTCTTGAACGTTAGGTGGGCATACTTTTGTTACTGATGTGATGCTTATTCCCCTATAAAGGGGTGACATGGTGTTAGGAGTGCAGTGGCTCATCACTTTGGATCTATTTCTTGGAACTTTAGGCAACTAACCATGAAGTTTTGTATTAATCAGCGTTGGGTGGAATTGAAAGGTGAGCCAAGTAAGAAGTTAAGGTGTGTGAGAGGGATCCCTCTACCAAATTGTTGTAGGAAGCTTCCTAGATCTATTTTATATAGATATCAAAGATAGATGATTCACCTCCTACTTGTTTAGTCAAGTTGACTGAAGAAGAAAAAAAAATGCAAGAACTAAGCCAACTAAAGTCTGACTATGCTTGTATTTTTTAGGAGCCCAGTGAGTTGCCACCTAGCCGAGGATTTTTTTATCACAGAATTCACTTAGAACATGGGACTAGGATGGTCAATATCAGGCCATACAGGTACCCTCTCAAACAAAAAGACATTATTGAGAAACTTATACAAGAAATGCTAGATAGGGGCATTATATAAGATAGTTCTAGTCCATTTTCTTTCCCAGTAGTATTAGTGGGAAAAAAGATGGCACATGGAGTCTTTATATGGATTATAGGAAAATAAACAAGAACACAATCAAGAATAAATTCCTTATACCTATCTTGGAAGAGCTAATTAATGAGCTGATAGGATCTATTGTGTTTAGCAAACTTGACTTGAAAGTTGGATACCACTAGCTTTGAATTCACCCCAATGATGCCGTAAAACCGCTTTCAAGACTCATTCATGGCATTACAAATTCCTGGTCATGCCTTTTGGTCTGACCAATGTTCCCTCTTCTTTTTGTAAGCTGGATGAATTCGATTTTCAAGCCAGTTCTCAAGAAGTTTGGGTTGATATTCTTTGATGATATTTTGGTATATAGTAAAAACCTCACAGAGCATTAGCAACACCTAGCTGCAGTATTTGAGTTAATGCAATAATATTCTCTTTATGCCAAGCTAAGCAAGTGTTCCTTTGCTACCAAGAGAGTGGAATACTCGGGACATTTCATTTCATGTAAAAGGGTAGAAACTGACCCAAAAAGATTGATGTTATAAATTCTTGGCCAACTCCTACTTTAGTCAAGGAAGATTTGTTAAAGGTTATCCAACCATTAGCAAACCATTAACTGATCTCCTTAAAAAGGGATCTTTTGAGTGGACTGATGTAGCTCAAGCAGCTTTTGAAGCTCTTAAGGTAACTTAAACTAGTGCTGGCGGTCCCTGACTTTAATAAACAATATGTGGTAGAAATAGATGCATCTAAAATTAGGATTGGAGTTGTCTTACTATAGGACAATCATCATCTTGCTTTCATTAGCAAATCTCTGGGCCTAAATGGAAAAAAACTATTTGTTTATGAAAAGAAATATTGGCTTTGGTATTTGCGATTCAAAAATGGGAGCAATATTTAATGGGGCTCACTAAGTCAAGACAGATAAAAAAAGTCTCAAGTAGCTTTTACAACATAAAATTTCAACCCCTTTTCAACAGTTTTGACTATCCAAGCTAATGGGATTTGACTAAGAAAAATATAGCTTTTGATGCTCTATCCAAAGTCCATGGTTCTCAAGTACTCTTACTAGCTATATTTGTGGTGGATTCAGACCTGGCTACTTCTATAAAAACTAGTTATGTCTTGGGTGATAATATTGATGATATCTTTTTAAAGCTAGTTGTTGGGACTACCACTGATTTAGGATTCAGTTTGCATGATGGCTCGCTCAGAAAGAATGGCAAAATTGTGATAGGTCCTTATGAGAACTTGAGAAAGAAACTACTTCACTGGCATCGTGCTTCTTTGGAAGCAGGACACTCAGGCAGGGAATAAACCCTTAAAAGAATGCAAAGAATTTTATACTGAAAGGTTCTAATCGGGGATATTAGCCAGTTTGTGAGAAAGTGAAAAATTTGTTAAGCCTCTAATTATGATACACCTACCAAACCTGGAAAGTTACAACCCCTCCCTATCCCAGAGCAAGTTTGGACTCACATCTCCATAAATGGTTACCAATGTCAATGGGTAAGAATGTGATTTTTATAGTGGTTGATAAACTAAG
Source organism: Dysphania ambrosioides (assembly GCA_026401315.1). NCBI lineage: Eukaryota > Viridiplantae > Streptophyta > Magnoliopsida > Caryophyllales > Amaranthaceae > Dysphania > Dysphania ambrosioides. The sequence continues at coordinate 16,989,933 of CM048663.1, forward strand.
CAAGTATGCTCACTTCATGGCTCTCAAACATCCTTATTCTTCCATAGAAGTAGCTCAAACTTACTTAGATTATGTATTCAAACTACATGAGTGGCCTAGAAGTACTGTTAGTGATAGAGATACTATTTTCTTGAGCCAATTCTAGAAGGGATGCTCTCTTTATATGGTACAAAATTCTTCTTATCCTCAGCTTATCATTCAGAAACTGATGGGCACACTAAGGTGGTTAACAGGTGTCTTAAAACCTATTTAAGGTGAGTAACCAGTGCCAAACCTAAGGATTGGTGTAAGTACCTTCCAATGGTCAAATGGTGATACAATACTCACTTTTAATGGGATAACTCCCTATGAAATCATTTATAGTCAACCTTCACCTATTCATCTCCCTTATTTACCTAGTGAATCAAGAATTGAGTTGGTGGATAGAATTGAAGTACGCAGAGAAGAGAGGAAATTGCTACAGGCTCAAAATAGGATGAAGGTACAGGTTGATAAAAGAAGATTAGAAAGGTCCTTTAGGGTGAATGATTGGGTGTGGGTGAAGCTGCAGAATTACAGGCAACACTCAGTCTAGTATTGACATTGTAACAAGCTGGTAGCCAAATATTATGGTCCTTAAGTCACTGCACCAATCGGTAAAGTGGCTTATAGATTATAGCTTCCTACTCATTCAAAAACTCATGATGTCTTCCATGTTTTCCAGTTGAAGTCTTTTGTTGTCCTTTGCCGATTGTGGCCATTCTCCCTGACTGGGATGAAATGTCCGCTACAACTCATCTAAGGCCAATGACTGTCTTGGATTTCAGGATGGTTCAAATTAATGATCAGCCTCAAGAACAAGGGTTGATTCACTAGGAAAATAGGCTTGCTCAGCCTCATGGATTGCTAAAGTTGACTATGAGGCTCTATTCCCTAGTTTTCTGCCTTAAGACTTGAGGACAAGTCTTTTTGGGAGAGGGATGATATGATATATGAGAAAATAATTACATTTTGTTGGCGGGAAAGAAAACAATTATGAACTAAGTTTGTTATTTTTCTTTTGTCATTTTCAATTTGTTAGAGTTTGTTAGGAAGAATAATTTTGGTGGTTGTAATGTGTTTAGCAAGGCTAATTAACTAGTGATGAAAAATCCTGAATGAAAATCTAATATGTTTTTCCCCTCTATCTCTCTTCCTATCTCTCTCCTTTCTTCTCTTCTCTTTTGTGTTTTCTTGATCCACCTGAGATTTCTTCTAAAAAAATCCAACCCCTTATCAACTTGCTAGAGAAATACGTATAAAACTAAAATTTAAAGGAGTAGACAGTCTAACTCAATAACTTAAGTCATGTTGTTCTAACATAATGGTCAGTATTTAAAGATAAATACGTTTTATACATAACCTACTTTTAGGATATAAATACCTCGTCATTTATGATATTTGTATGTAAACGCAAAAAAATAGTCTTGAAAGATTCTCTTGAATCTTGAGCCTTATTAGGATTTAACCATCGAATAAACTTTCCTCGGACAATAGTCCTAAGATTAATAATATTTATTGTGTAAGTGTTTATCATTCGGAGATTGAAAAAGGATTTTTTAGGTAATCCAAATAGACGAAAGTACAACACATGTAATTACTTCCCAAATATACCCAAGTATATATGGAACGACCCTAATCCAAGTTAAAACCGACCACGCGAGTTAGGCGATTTGGCCCAATGAAATTCCCAAGAAGTTTAGTTGAATTTGAGGAGCACTAGCTTAGATGCCTTGCTAATTGACACGATGATGTTAATTGCTCTACGGTTTTGGTTATCATCTATTTTTGGCCTCTTTTAACTAGAAGTATATTATATGTTCACATTACGGATATCTTGTTGGAGGGAGTTGACAAAACTAATCGGTACATGAAATGACTTGTGTATCATGACTAGTATTCAACATTTAGTACCACTACAACTTGTGCTATCTTTTCGATCGTGACAATTTTACGAAAAGCTTATGATCCCTAAGCTTTAACCTTAATCCATATACTTCAATTCCCTAGAATAAGATATACGGAATACCTTTTGTATACAATATTGTTTTAGCAAAAATTCATCAATGGTAGTGACAATTTTTATTTTTGACATCGCCTAGTAACAATTTAACGTTAGGATTTAAAACAATTAGTCAAAATATCAGGTGAGTAATAACAAGTAGAGTAAAATACAGAAATTAATGCAAGGGAAACAACTATTTGTTGACACGAAAAACCCAAAAGGCTGAAAAAATTATGGGGCTTTTTAGACCGATATTTCACTATGTAAAAAATATTCCTTTTATGATCGCTACTTAAGAACAAGGATTATTGAATGCCTAAATGGGAAGAAACGTTAAGAAATAATAAATACAATGAAGTAGATAAGTTGCAATGAGTGTGTTGGGTTGGTTCCATGCATTTTCGACCTTGCTTCTCCCCGTACGTAATTCTTGTATTGACCCATTCAAACCCGCAAATTTGAAGGTGCACCCGGGTGCACCCTGCTCATGGTGCACCTGCTCCAAAAAAATGTATATCACGTAAATGAAAAAGGTACATTACATATGAAAAATGTACATAATACATATGTGAATTTTGTGAAATGTACATCACGTATATGAAAAATGAACATCACGTACATGAAAAATATACATAGTACACATGTGAGTTATGTGGAATTCACATAACTCACATGTGTACTATGTATATTTTTATGTACATAATGTACATTTTCCATATACGTGATATACATTTTTTTGAAGCGGGTGCACCAGATGTACTGTCCACCATTGGTTCAAACCTAGTCTTCCATCCGTTACGAAATTCCCTTCTACACACTAATCAGCTAGGTGTTCATCGTAGCTACCACAACTTCCGGGAAATTAATATTCTATGGCTATTTGTCATTAGGCTCTGGAATTCTTAACTAACTTCTCAAAGGCCGTTGGTCGATCTCGGACACTAGACATAATGCTTGTGTATCCGACGTTAGGTTTTAACATGTAGCCATGACGAGTAGATTTTACCCTAACATACATACATATATATATGTGTGTTGGTATGGAATCCTCTAATTGGTCTACCAGTTATATTGCTAGTATTTTAGTAGTCAGCTGCTTGATATTGATGGTTAGTTAGTTGTTAACATAATTCTATAGTATTAAATTATTAAAATGAAATTTTGGTCATTTTGTCAACTATTCTCTCCTCCATCAAAAACTACTAAATCTAAAAATTAACCTAAAATTTACTTTCAGGCATGCTTTCTTAACTACTACGTACGTAATTTTACGATGGTCAAAGATTATTCTTGGAGATAAAAAAAAAAATTATAAAAAAAAATTGTGAAAAAAATAATAATTATTTGTCTTATCAATCTATAAAAATCCAACGGGGAGAACCATTATATATTATGATGCGCAACACTTGTCTCATCGATCACATAACAACTCCAAATTAGTGGGATATAGTTTTCACCAATTTTTAATCCTCCCACTTTGGTGTCTGTCGTAGGTTCATGCGTTTCGCACGTACTATTCAAGCATTCACACGTGAATAGGTTCAAGCTAGGTGTCTATAGTTATCATTTTCAATAAGGACTACCACAACTAATAATCCCAATTATTAATGAATGACAGCTTAGAAGAAATATTGGTCGTTGATAGTATTTTTCTTTTTTGACGGGGACAATATGTTTGCATGAATACTAACATAATCGTGCTTTTTTTTTTTAAGCAAAGGAAAACAAATAACTTAGACATAATACAAGATAAGCTACATAGTCGTGTCAAATGACTTACTTTTTTTTTTTTTTTTTTTGACAATGGGTGGCTCATTTTCTTTTTTCCTTTTTTTTTTTTTGACAATGGGTGGCTCATTTTCTTTTACTTTTTTTTTTACAATGGGTGGCTCATTTTCATCAAGTTATATTAGTTTTTTTTTTTTTTTTTCGAGGAATGAAGTAACATTAGCTGTTTTTGACGAGTTGGCATATTGGACTTGGTTTCCTTTCAGTTTCAGGGGAGGCCTAACAGAGAAGGATTTGGTTTGATCAATATAATTTTGTATGTTGTAGCAGTTATGATGCAACTTTTATACCGTCTAAAATTTATGGTAGGCTTAAACCCGTGCTCTATCATTTCACACTATATAGGTCTTTAAATTGTATCTACCCTACATTAAAAGAATTGAACCCCGTAAAAAAAAAAAATTTGAACCCAGCTGCCCAAAACACATAAAAAAAAAAAAGGAAAAATGAATTGAACCCTATTCCATCAGAGAAAACGATCAAATTCGAGAGTTAATTCTAGATCTTTTAATTTCAAAATTTCATGTGCGTATTCTACAGGTACTATTAGACGAGAGTTCATATCTCCGAATCCCATATTATAGAACTTTGAATGAACATATGGATACACTAGTTTATCAAATTGAGGCTAATTTGGCTGAAAACAAAAAGTAGGGTGGCTATATTTTGGTTGTACACTCGTACTTGGGTACTTGTACCAAGCGGAGCCCTACTTATCTTACCTACTATTCTCTACGAAACGTTGGTAGAAATGTCGAATGGTAGGGGAGTTGAATTTTCAAGCATCACTACACAGCTACACTCAATATGAAACAAATCTCGACTTTGATACAAAACATTTAGTCCTGTACATGAACAAATAATTTATTTCGGTTACTGATATGCATGCAAATTATCTGTTATGGGCATTTGACGGGGTGATATAGTTGTATAGGTTGATAAAACTTCTCCTTATGTCTAGGTCAACATGCAATGAGAACGAAGATTAGAGCAACAATTGCATATTATTTATTGGCCCTGTTTGACTTCAACCATCTATTCAATAAATTCAATACCTAATTTTTATTTGATAAAAAATTTTATGTCAAGCTGTCCACTGTATTCAAATCACTGCTCCGACTATATTTTTATGCTATTACACAAAACTAATACAAATATATTTGAATTTTGAGGTCTCTTAAATTTAGGGGCTCTGTTATGCCAAGCTCCCTGATCAAGCCCAAAACCGCCTATGATAAGGACTGCTTAATTGTTCTTGAAGTAGGTGTGAGAAAACCCTGGAAACCCTCCAATGGTTATATTAGGACAAATTTAGATGCTTCTTACAAGAATACCAAAAGATTAGTAAATGATAGGAGTAAAATTGAATCCTATAAACAACACAGGAATTCTCTTAATATTTATAGAGGAAAACCTATGGATAGCGGACAAATGGAGCCTAGTTGACATATATCTCTCTTTTAAGATTGACTTCCTCTAGATAAGCTTGTCTACTTTATTCATTCCAGACCTTGATCTATTGTATAGGGTATTTAGTTTGATTTAGCTAGACAGAGATCTTGGACTTAAGGCTTATTCGGAGCAGATACCTTAGACAGATCGGTCCAACTATGGGTACCCCATACATCACACGCGATATTTTTTTTATATACCCTACCATAGTTGTTTGTATAATAGTTTTATGATTACTTCATCATTAATTAGTTACCGTCTAAGACTTTGAGCGAATGATATTTTTACCTCATTCGTGAAACAGTGTACCGAGTACTAATATTGATTTCCTACATTTTTATACAGGCATTAATGATAACATTAACCAAGTATTTTACGTTGGTTATAGGATTAGGAAATACCTTGATGTTATGTTTTAATTCTTTCCTATAGCTTTGTTGATAACATACTCCGTGTCAGTTTGTAATACTTAGTGACCAGTTACTTCATATTAAAGTTACAAAATTCACAAGTAAAGCGTGTTAAAAAAGTAGACATTAATTATTTAGGTTAAAAAAGTGAAACGGATTACTTAGCTGTTAAGTAACTAAAAAAGGAAGTAGTAGTTGTAGGATTGCTTTGGTGTTTCGAAAAAACTCACTCAAATGCTTAAGTTAGTAAGTGTTGTTAGTTTATGATTTTTTCATCGTGAAAATGTATTTCTTATGAATTAAGTACAAATTGAGCATGTTAGAATCATAAAGCCCACTATGATTCAATTTGAGTTGTTTCGATTAGGTCTATTTTGAGCAGGTGTAGTTCGTGTTGGGATGGGGGTTGTTTTGTGCAGTTCATGTCGATTTGTGAGGTTTAGTTACAAAACTAAAGGACGCCCACAAAGGTAATAGCGTACGTGGAATGCACGAACTCGGTACTAGAGCAACAACACCTAGCCTCACATAATGAATTCATAGTTGCAACTTTGTGAGCTGCAGCACTTAGCGCCTCCAGTTTATGGATTCTCAAGCTACTACTACGACCCAAATCCATTCTCTTACGACTCGTCCCTTTTTCTTTGGTTCATCTTAAAGAGTTAAAGTCAAGTACTTTATCCCCTCTTTTCACTGTACACAGACAACTACACGCTTCACATCGTCAACCAGAGGCTCACCTGGAAAAAGCCTATAGGAATCATTACAAAATAAGAATACTATGTTATTTATTCGCTACATTTCATTTTTAATTTCCCAGTGTTAAAAATACAACTTAAAACATTTTTTCTCTAAATTCGTAAAACAAAAAGTTATGAAAACTATTCTAAAATTTTACGTTGAGACGAGTTTAACAAAATCTCACTTGAATATTTTATAATGTAATTATAATTTATGGTTAAAATTTTTAAAACTCAAACTCTAAAAATAAAAAATATAGCAAATAAATGGAAATGAACATAATACATCCATAACGAGTATCATATAATGTTAATACTTGCTAAAATCACGTAAAAATCAACTTTGTCATGAAGAATGATTAGGAATTAGGCAGCCGCAGCATCAACTAAAACCGTCGTTGTGTCCACTCGCTATTTGCAAGTATAATTAGTATAATATAATCTCATTTTACGTAAAAAGGAATACCAAAAATGGATTAACTTTATAAAACTTTATTTGCATGGCTGACCACAATTGAATTTTGAGTCGGTTAGTTCCTCCATCAGTCTCCACCTCCACTTATGGTGCGCTAGTAAGGCCCACTTCTCTCACCCTCACTTTTCTAACCTATTATGGCTCATTCTATCTTTTTCTTAATTTTCCCATTAAAAATAGACGAAAATAACTTGTAAGTATAGTTCTTCTTTTTACCCAAAACTTCTACCGCCCTTTGATTAAGTGCTTTTACTTCCTGGAGTTGGTGGCCAATTTCCCCTTTTTAAGTAAACTTAATATTTTTGGTTATTCTTTCCATGACATGCATATTGACCTTGGATTATTAATTACTACCTTTATATACTATAGTTTTAATTACACCTATGGTTAGGTTTTTTTTTTATAATAATTACTGAGTGGGTCATGGGAAGATTTGGACGTAATAGTATGTTGTCTTTTAACAATAATCCATCTGTAGTTATTTGATTAATTTATTTAAGCATGGATCTAAAATTATCATTAGACTTGAGTAGTCTAATGTACCTTTTTGTATAAATCCAAGTGCAACCATACGTGCATGGTGCATTGCCATTTGCCCATATCCAACTGCAGTAGGCTTAGTGGAAACTAATTAGTCTCGTTGAACTTGGCTTGACGCGTAGTTTCTAGCCTGAATATCGAGGTTTCGTTTAGAGCAGGTTTCTCTATGATGAATTTTATGGACAGGTTATTTTCGTAATTTTATTTTTATATTTGAAAACATAATGTTTATATCTAATATGAGTTTTTTTTTATATATTTTTATATCTTCTCATCTTCTGTATTTTTATATCTGATATAATAATATCAATAATTCAATATTATGGTATGATTTATATCAAATATGAATTAGAAAAGTCTCCTGATACTGTGTGTGACAAGGCCGGGGTAGTGTCCAACCAATAAACCCACCAATTTCATGAAGTCTTTGTTCGTTGAAAATGACATAACCATATTGTTATACAAAACAATAATAATGTACCATTATATTCCGTATATTACTTCATAATTTTGGCTGGTTTTTTTCTATCAAGCATCATACATGTCTGGCCATGATTGAAACGTAGAAGAGAGGACCATTTTTATCATTATTTTTTGTGCAAGTTGAAGCCATGTAAGTGTAGTGTCTAGCGATCTGTCCGGCACATTTAGCTTAATGTTATGGTAGTATGTGGCTGTTTGTTGCTTGTAGTTTTGTGTGTATCTTCCTCGAAGTTATTGCATGTAATCCATCATATCCTTGTTTTGGTTAACAACGGTTTTAAACTTTTATAATTGATACCCCCACAAGCTAGCTTTATATATATATATATATATATATATATATATATATATATATATATATATATATATATATATATATATATATATATATATATATATATATATATATATATATATATATATATACAGTTGCTGGTTGGTAATACTATGATGATCCCATTTCTGCTGTACGTTCCTACGTCGTGAGCTTCTTTCTTCCTTTGGCCAACAAGTATTCTGGGGTCGATAAACAAAAATAATGAGAACTCGACGAGGAAGGCGGTCTGATCAGGTATGCTAGGCTGCTAACTTGCATACATGCTAATGTATTTTGTATGACTATAGATATGAAATTCATTTGATTTTTTTTAAGTTAATGCTAGTTTTTTGGGCAAATAATCAGGCATTTTGGCCATCCTTAGTTATGAAGAAATGGCTTAATATTAAGCCTAAAGAATACGAATTTAGCGAGGATGATTTTGATATCGAGATTGAGAGCGAGGATGATGGTGTGTTTCATGTCGATTTTATTATGATTACTTGTCACTTTCGCGGTCTTAGCTTCCTCTTGTTAATTTCATTTTTGGGGACATTTTTCAGCATTCTCTTCTAAGGAATCGAAACTGAAGGATGCCAAGGACCGTTTCCATAGACCTGATGGGATCCAACCCCAACCCGTGTGCACAAATCATATTTCAGGTTACTGTTACTGGTTTTCAGTTTTTTTTTTTTTTTAAAAAAAAAAAATAGATGCAACGTGAACTAATTTTTGACAATGTTTCGGGTATGAACAACAGTTGTTCATACCCGAAAGTGACCACCTTTTTTCACATAACCAAAAGTGAATTTGCTCATTGTACGCTGGTTATCTGTCTGTGTAGCTGTGTGAATGTTCTGATCATTTAATTTGTTTGTTTCCATCCCGTTTCAGATAAACCTATTGAACGTGTTAATCAGTTGAGACACAGAAGAGGAATTTCCGAAACGCTGCGGGTTGAGTACATGAAAACAAAAGATGTGAGGTTAGCTCTTCGTCGTAAGTTTGCGGATGTCTATTTCATGTGGGGAAGGCATATGCTCCTTGTATGATTTTATGGTGATATTATGCTTTCTCCACTTGGGAATTGTCTCGCATTCGCTGAGATTATAAGTTTGAGAAGTAACTCCTACGGCCTAATAGCCACTAAAATGGTCTAATCTCCTCCTCCTGGATATGGCTGGAATACAAATCTTTTTGGAAAAAATGTAAAAAAATCCATCCTTGTGTTGCAGAGTGACAATAGGGACTTGGAATGTGGCTGGCAGATCTCCGTCTGCAGGACTTGACATAGATGACTGGCTTAGCATGGAGGAACCAGCTGATATCTACATTATTGGGTGAGTAAATGACTAACTTATTTTGTTGGTTGCTAGTTTTCTATGGGACAGTGGTCCGGTTATAATGTAACATGATGACCCTGTAATCTCTTGTTTCTAATCCTTAAATCTGCTACCATATCTTCTATTACTGTTCTCGTCTTCCATTAAGAACAGACAATTGTCAATTGTGTGTTTGTTGCTAAGGTAGCCAAGTTTTAGTGGTCATTTGGCCAGGAATTATTGCTTATGCTCCAATTCCGTATTCACGACTGTGAATTACCATTGTCTAGAGTATTAAACTTGACGGGGCTTGTTACTCTAGGACAGTTTTTATCAAAGGTCTTTTAAATCTATCGAATGTGTTAACCAAATGAACACTTTATCTGATAATCGAATTTTTCACAGAATTAATGTTGAAACTACCAACTTCCTCGTTGGCTTTGGTCTTATCAAACTGCTGTATGATGTGCAATTGACTTTTATTATTAGCAAATTGTGACTCTGAGCACTTGAATAGCTCTCAGACAGTATTTTTTTTGATAATTAAGCAAGTACTAGTCGGAGAACAAAACAGAAAAGAGGCATGTACTCTGTAATACACACCCTTCGAATATTACCTTATTTTCTTATAAATTTTCAATTTTGGGTTTTCACATTAAAGATTTTCAATTATATATTAAAAAAGTTGATTTAAAAAAACGGAGGAAATACCGATTTTAGTATTACTTTCAAATAATTGTAACATGGTGGTAGACAAGCTTTTAATAGCATATGTGATAAGTGATAGGATGTTATGAGAAACATAACAAATAAAGTTATAGGTGGAATGAATATAAAACACTAATATTTGAAACAAAACATAATCAATTTAGTCACTCATAAAGGTATGTATTACTTAAAAGACACTACTTTGCAAAGTACTCCGTATATTTTTATAAGTAGCATACATGGTAGTAGTAGTTGCACAAGGTGTCACTGAATACGAAGAACGTGTTCCAATTTCTGAGTGAATTTCTCTATATATTCTCTTTTCATCACGTAAATCGTTTCAACTTTTCTCACTATTTTTAATCATAAATTTAATAAAGATAAAGAAGCCCTATCTCTAAAAGATATTCTAAAAATAAAGCCAATCCTACTTTAAATGGAATTTTTTTTTTAAGTATTGTTGTTTGACGCTTCAATATTGTGTTCACCTACCACAGACCACAGACCACCGGCTCATAAGCTGGTAGTGTTGATAGTTTCGACTCTTAGTAAATCCTTCAGTCTACTTACAAGATTAAGAGAATTACATCTTAAAATCATATAGCAATAAGGAACCTAATATAATAGACATTTCTTTATTAATTTGTCAATGTAAAATACTCATATGTAATGTTTTATAAGCTTTTCAGAACTTCAACATGTTGGATATTATGGGTAATTGGGTTGGCAAGCACTTGGTAGATATTATATCGCCGTCACGTAATGGACAATTGTTCAAGTTATTATTAATGACTAGGCACTTCTAGTTCTACAACACATCAGTATTCAAATCCTTGTTACTCAAAGTCACCATAAATCTACGAAGTATAATATATTTGACAGATTTGTTCAAACGGGAAGGACCCCTTAAGGGCCCTTGACCAGCCCGTTTGTAAAAGAGTATAATCAATAATGAGTCTAATTGGTCAGTCTCTTAAAGGATTATGTTTTATTGAGTTTTTATAGGGTCAATAACGGGTCATAATTTTCAAGACTTTTAAACACTGTCAGGTAATAAATTATTTTTAATTACTTGCCGATGGTCACTACTAAAGATTTGAGGTTATACCTGTAAACTATCACTATTTATAGATAAAAACTATACTCTCTTTGGACGGCCTAACTTGGCCCGTTATGTATCTCATTTGACCCAACCCATTTTGTATCTTCTTTCGCCCGACTCAGCCCAACCCATTTTGCATGTGACTCATCCTGGCCCAAACCCGACCCAATGCACATGTCTAATACTTGTTATCATCTGTATTCTAGAGTCTAGATACTGCACCAAGTTTTTTGATGCACAAACTACAGGTTAATAATAATATATCGATACGTTAAATACAGGTATACATAGACAGATACACTATGTATTTATTCTTGTAATACTTGTCACAACTATAAAGCCAATCACATAAAATTAATTTGTTAAACGATAATAAAATATATATATATATATATATATATATATATATATATATATATATATATATATAACTGACATAATTTTGTATGTAATTTGGTCAGAGTAAGTTGCATTCTGATGATCATCGGAATTCACTTCTATCCTAAAGCATATTCTTCGCCTTGCAAATTTTTCTCTCAAATCCAAATGAAATTATTAAAGAAAAAGAGATATCTTAGGCCATGACTCATGACGCATTGTTTATACATACGGAGAATATAAACAATGCTATTGTCCTTTTCTTTTTGGTCTACCAAACAGGTCGTTGTACATGGAGCGTTGACAGTGAATTGAAATAGATAATTCGTTAATGTTTTGGAACTATTATCATGAGCTATTGCTTAATCTACATAGTAATCTATCATGCATGGACCTTAAAATGAAGGGCAATGAGCTAATATGGGTGCATGTGTTTTGCTTTTCTGCTATGGTTCCTGGCCTCCAGTTTTCAGGAGGTGATCCCTCTGAATGCAGGAAATGTACTTGGAGCAGAGGACAACAAGCCAATTTCGAAGTGGGAGTCATTCATCCGTAAAACCTTGAACAAAACATCTGAATCTGAAGGAGACTACAAAAGCTACAGTGCACCCCCTTCTCCAATCTTGACATCCTCTACTCTTGATGCTCTTGCAATCAAGGATAATGTACCTTCACTTGGTTTCTCTGCTGATAAATCGTTAACGAAACCAAACCTAGGTTTCGACTTGGGAAGACATGAACTTAGAGGAAAGTATAGTGAGGAAACAAAGTTATTGATAAAGAGGATATATGGAATAGACAATGACAGAAGGATAGACTGGCCTAGCCACTCATTAGTCACAATGCCTCCAACTCTCTCTTCTACTTTGAAGTTACGCCGAGTCTTAAGCAACTCAGGAATGGATGGAGTTTCCTGGTTGGAGAATCATCTAGGTTTTGATCCAAACTTAATACCTAACTACAGAGGATTAACGAGGTTACACCCTACCATTGAGGAACAGCCTGAGAGGTCTGAATATTCTCCTGATTCTGTTACAGATGGTGCTTCTGATGAATTTTCTGCAGAAGAAGATGATTCTTTCTTTGGTTTGCCAGAGGAGGAAAGTTTCCCAAGTTTCACAGACGCCAATATGGATCGTAAATATGTTCGAATCGTCAGCAAACAGATGGTTGGAATATATGTTTCGGTTTGGGTTCGAAAGAAGTTGAGGAGACACATAAGCAACCTGAAAGTCTTCCCTGTTGGCGTAGGATTTATGGGTTACATGGGTAACAAGGTAATATCTCTTTTCATTACAGATTTTTTTTTCCTGATGTTGTGTTCCTGATATTGAAATGACAGAATGTAGAATAATTAGATACATAGACGGATAATATGAAAGTCCATGTTTTTGACAAAACTTACCTGTCCCATTTTATGTGGCTGTACTTGTGCAGGGATCAATATCTGTTAGCATGTCTCTCTATCAGTCGCGCCTGTGCTTTGTTTGCTCTCATCTTACCTCCGGCCACAAGGATGGAGATCAAAATAGACGCAATGCTAATGTCTACGAAATCATAAAACGTACTCGCTTCACACCCATTATTAATGATAACCAGCCACATAACATTCCTTCTCATGAGTAGGCATACTTTTCAAGCTTCATTTGTTTAGTTAGTGTAGCTTATTGCCTGATATGAAGTTATCTATTACGAGATTCCTAACATGGATTTTAATGTGAACAGCCAGATATTCTGGTTCGGTGATTTGAATTACCGTCTCAATATGATGGATTCCGAGATAAGAAAGCTTGTTGCTGACAAAAAATGGAGTGAGCTCATCAACAGTGATCAGGTTAGGCTATGCATTGCCAAACTTAGCCAACTGAACTATTGAGTTTTACTGGTCTAGACGTACATATAATCAGGAAAACAGAACCGCATAACGGAAAGCATCTATTATAATTTCATAGTGTAATGCAATGAAATATTAAAGTTGAGTCAGTGACGACGTCTGGATAAAACATGTTAATAATGGGGCCATATTTTCTTTTCTTCAGCTAAGCAAAGAGCTTCGACGTGGGCATGTGTTTGATGGATGGAAGGAGGGACTAATAAATTTCCCACCTACGTACAAGTATGAAATCAACTCGGATAGATATGTTGGAGAAAACCCCAAAGAAGGGGAGAAGAGGAGATCACCAGCATGGTAAGTATGCATTTGCTGTCAGTTTGATCAAGAAGCTTTATCTCAGAAGATGTAGGCAAAGGCATAATTGACTCAGATGACCGACCAATCAAATAGTTCCCCCTGTTGCTCAACTTATTTCAGGTTTTTAGAGTATATAAGATAACATCAGATCATATTAGACCACGAAATTAAGAACATAGATACGTAGTAGATCAGACTAGATTAATCAGGTAGAACAAAGGATGACTACATGCTAGTTTTGTGCAGATTACCGCTGTAGGCGAGATACAGGTTGATGTAAAAGATGTGACCTTTAGTGATGTATAAGTGTTTCAGTCAAGTGTTAACTCAGGTATCATAGACCAATGGGTGAAATAATTTGTAGGTATTCACTCTTAGCACTGTTCGAAAACACGCCCTTAGAGATTCCAAATAACGTTCATAATGGTCCAAGAGCGAGCATGATATTGACTGATGTGGTCTGATATTGTGCAGGTGTGACAGAATACTGTGGTCAGGGAAAGGCATAAAACAGCATTGCTACAAAAGAGCAGAAATAAAGTTATCAGACCATCGCCCTGTTAGTTCTTCATTCTCAATCGAAGTTGAAGCCTTGGACCCTAGAAAGCTTCAGAGGACTCTTCATTACAACACTGCAGCAATACATCCAGAGATCTTTCCTGGTGAAGATGATCTCCTGTAGCATCAGCAATAACAGGTAAATGGTATTTTCTTTATTTGACTCATTAAAGTCCTTCAGTCTGGTCATTCAGAGTTCAGATTTATTTGTTAGTCAAGGATTCAAAGTAACACAGTCCTCTCAACCTCATCTTACTGTTTTCCGTGCTTAAGAAATACAAAGGAAAGACTGACAGGTTGCTGTTTCTTTCATGCTCGCAGGGTGGACATTGTTTAGAGGACTAATTATAAATGATAATGTAAATTGGAGAGTGATGATCAGTGATCAGACATCTGAGCTGGGATTGTCAACTATCTCCTGGACTTGCAGTTGATATCTGCTGAGTCGGGTGTGTGATCTTTCTGATGCTGAATTTTCTGGCATTTTGTAGTTTATGGCTCCTTGTCAAAGCAAAATTCATGTATCAAAAGTGAATTGTTAGGTGTGTTGTGTAATATTAGATATATGTATACATACCTAAATAGTTCTCACATTATTAGCAGTTGCTTTTAAATCAATCAAAAATTGTACAGGAAAAGTTCATAGAAATTCTTTTGTTTAGAGGGAAAAAAAAACATGAATACGTACTGTACTTCAGCTGCAGAGGTACCTCAGTTTTGTAAAATTTATACTACTTGTGAGCTTGTATTATGGATACCGTCTGTTGATTTAAGTTTTCTTCACTTTGAGATGGTTTTTTTTTTTATGGATGAGAAATAAACTATACTGACAGCACAGGGGCACAAAAATATGAGTTCCCAATCGAAAATTACATCTACACTTATTGTTTAATTGAATATGATAACTAATCAACCACTTTGGATCAATAATCTATCACTTAAAATTTAGGAAGAAGCACTAAAACAAAACGGTAAATCTTATAACATCCAGATTATAACATTTGCGAATAAGGAGAGGTCGTTTGTAGAGGCTGGAAATGTTTTAACAAAGATACTATCCGAGATATCAACCTATGAACCAAAACAAATCAAGTTTAGTCTTCTTTTGATAATCATTAATACTATAATTAATTTGTAGATAGAAAAGCTTAGGAGCGGCTTGAGCTGACACAAAAGTTTGGTTAGGGTTGCTACATCAAACTTTGATTCTAAATAAACATTAGTACTTGTATTACTGTATATGATAAGCAGGTCAGAGTAGCAAAATGCAGACAAAAACATCAGCAAAGAACCATCTTCAACCCAAACCCAAAGCAAGTGTCATCAATAATGGAGTTTGGCTTGAATTCCCCTAATATTACATATGGAACAGTACAAAAACCATTACTGTCCTCTAAACTATGTCCCATTTGTAGTTACATATATACATAGCTTTAAGATCTAAACATTTTTAACAACTTTAGATTTCCTGCAATAGTGAAATCTGCCATTTACTACATTATGATGACCTTCATAAAGCTCCTAATTCATTTATTGGAAGAAATAGCGAGGTACATTGTGAAGACTAAAGTGCTAAGGCAGCTTCGGGTGCAGCACGATTATTGAGGTTCCATTTCCATGATTGTTTTGTGCAGGTATGCAAGAAAGGTAACTTCAGCTGACGAATTCAATAATGACCTCGAATGATATGTTGTTAAAGATCATACTTTCACTGATCAATATGTGCTTTCTATAGTTACTAGTGAAAGGGTTTGACGGATCAGTATTATTGGACAGCAATGGGGTGATAGTAAACGAAAAGGGAGCAAATCCTAACAGAAATTCGCTCAGAGGTTTTGAAGTCATTGATGACATAAAAAGGCTGCAGTAGAAAAGAGGCATGCTCATTGACAGTTTCTCACTTTCTTGTGCTGATATTGTTCCCATTGCTGCTCGCAACTCTGTTGTTTTGGTATATAACTCTTCTAAAGTCTAGTTTCTCCGGCTTCTCCCTATTCTTATGTTCAATTAAACCTTACAAAATCGACACCACAAACTTCATAATCGACATATTCACAGATGGAGGACTAGGACGAGACGGAGCAGTCATATGAGGATATTGGTCCTTTCGTGTGTAGCAGGATGAGGTAGGCTCGTATCCGATAGATATACGAAAAGGTAGGGGTAGTTGATTTATTAGTAGATCGGGTACAGCTTCTACATCAACTGTATTTGGACAAAGTAGGAAATGATCAAAGAGTGATCGTCCGTGGCTGGTGACGGGTGAGGTATCGGGTGGGCCCCTAGACGACACTTTCATTTCTAGTTTCTTGGACTACATAGCTACCTAAATATAGGAAGAGAGGGCTTCGAATGAAAGTATCTTCAACTGTCAGAAAAGAGATACTGTTTGTGAATATTTATCAATGCGGAGTAACAGGTAGACAGTAGGAAGTGACATATATAGTCGGATGCATGGGACTAGATTGGGTCACTTGTCGTTCATTATGTATACGTACATCAATGATGCATTGATTACAGTATTTGTGGAGCACTTTCAGCTAGACACAAACTCCATTTAACCTCTCCTTTGTTGAGATGACAATCATGCTCTATGACTTATTAAATGCAGCATTAATGCCTCATGACGTAATCAATACAACATCGATGGAGCTTAATCGTTATCTCACCAAAGAAAAGGTGAAACGAGTCCATGTTCAATTGTCAACGCTTCACAAATGTCATAATCAATGTAGTATCAATGTGAGGGTACATAATGAACGCAAGTGCCTAGTCTAATCTCATGTAGCCAACCGTATATATTACTTCCTAATGTCCACCTGTTACTCCACGTCGCTTGATACTCACAAACAATGCTTCTATTCTAACACTTCAAGATGCCCCCACCCAAAATCCTCTCTTTCCTCCCATATCTAGGTAGCTATGTGCCTTAATAAGCAAGTAATAATAGTGTTATCTACACATTCTACAATCCCACCCGCCACATCACCCGTTACATGTCACAAGCGATCACTCTTCAACCGTTTCCTACTCTATCCGAACATTATAGATGTTGAAGTTGCACCCGATCTACTAACAAACCGATCACCCTTACCATTCCACACTTCTACCCGATACGTGTCCACCTCATCTAGTCATGCAACTAAGAGGACTAATGTTCACATATGGCTCCTACATCTCCTACTTGTCTTCATCCTCCTCCTTTGCATCCTCTAATGGCTCCTTCATCTCCTCTTAGTCCTCCGTCTCCTCCTTGTCCTCATCCTTCTACGCATCCTTTGCTGCCGAGTAGCAATCCTCTATCTCCAAGCCAATTTAAAAACTCCACAAATTATAAGGAGCCTTGGCCATGAACCTTCCTCCAAATGTTTTCTCATGGCGTGAAGGGAAAGTGTCTTCCCTGCACCTAATTGGAATGACCATAACTAATTGCATTGGAAATGTAATTAGAAATTAGTAACATAACTTTCATAAAATTTTATCAACATAACAACATAAGTTCTACCAAATTTTCGACAGAATTTCCTCAATAAATTGAATAGACAAGTAATTGACATCTTGTTTCTAAATCAAAATTACAACAATAATTTACTATTACTACAATAAACAACAATAAATAATATCTTCTTTTCCAGCCTTCTCATATCACGTTTTATTTGCGGGATTTAATTTGATATGTGCAAGCTTCAAATAACAGTTCACTAATCATAGCCTATATTTAATTCCTTGTAATCAATATTTAAGAGAAATATTTAGCCATTGAATTGACACAATTCAACTCTTAAAAAGCGACTGACTGCAACACAAAAGGGAGATAATATGGCAAGAGTACTTTTTTTGACATAAAATATAGCACGAATACTCACAAATCACCAGTCCAAGCTACTCCATCCAACTCAAAGTTTCATCTCAGTCCCTCCCAAACTATGGGACTTACTATTCAATCAACTTCAGACTCGATAAATAGGAACATTATAAAAACTATCAACTATCAAGGAGTAGAATTCACTAGCAAATGACAATAATAAAATGAGTGAGAGCATCATCAGAACGGATTTTCTTTCTCATCCACAGCCTAAAACAGGACTGTGTAGGAAGGTGTCCTAAGATAATTTTCCAATTTCGTCATCTGATTCTCAACTTGTAATATGAAATTTAAAAACTTTGAAAGGTTTTATAATGCTTTAAAAGAAATGTAAGAATGAGAATGCTCAGTAGTGGCTCATTTTATTGGTTCGATTCTGCCAGCGGTTATCCTCAACCTTTAACTCAGAAGAGGGAGCTTGTTATCCTCATTGCAATGCCATTCCAAGTACAAAAATGTTCAGGATTTTCAATACTACAAAACCATCATTGACCCACAACAATAAATCACAACCTATTGTTGAACTGTAAAATAAAACTTGAAAACTTTGTACTGCTATCAATTATGAAGGCATCAGATTTTCATGGTTAGCATCAATGAAATTCAGACGCAAATTACCCATTGAAAAACTATAGATTCATCAAATGCCCATATTCTTTAATCAATCACTTTAATTCAAACATATAATTAAACTTACAGATTTGATAGAGATGCAATCTTTCATTCAAAGTATAAAAAATTAAGTAATTGAAAATAAAGAGAGAAAAGGGGATCAGTTCTCCAAGGTGAAAAAGCATCAAAGTAAAATTCAGAAGCAAATAACCCATTTGATGAATGGGATTCATCATCGACCCCAAATTTTCAATCATTTACTGCACTATAAAAAGCGACGAATTATTCTAGCAAAATAATATAAAAATAAAGCGACGATTTCATTGGAGGGAGAGAAATGGAAAGGCGATGATCAGAACCTGTCGGGATTCACTGTGTCATCAAAACCCAGAAAACTGGGATCAGTGGATTGACAGACTATGAATTTCTATCGTCATCTCATCTTTGATTTTTATTCCCCCCCAATTTAATTGAACTTTGAAAACCTTACTTTTACAGTTGATTGAAAGCGCAAGGATGAAGGATGAGCTCAGAACTTCTTAGAGGGTTGTGTTAGCCGCCATTGACGGACCCAAGACCAACTCAGGACCCCAAGATTTTCCCCATGGCTACCTAATTATACATCAAAAAAGCAAGGGAAAATAATTGGAATAGAGATAGATAGATCGGAGGTGTTGAAGCTGAAAATGATTGGGGTGGGTGAGGAAGATTTTGCGAGAAGATTCATTTATATAAACCCTAAAACCCTATCTGCGTCAAGTTGAAACCCTAATTCGGAGTTTTTGTCAGGTTGGGTTTCGGTTCGGTCTTTAGTTGGTTCACTGTAAGCCCATCAAGCTTGGTTTTGGCCTTTTGGGTTGATGAATTCCGATATTAGTTAGTGTACGGAGTATTTGAGATTAGGGGTGTTATTAAAAAGGTGTCCGCTTTGTTGGACAGAGCAAAATGTGACCATGACCCGAACTGAGATATGTGCATGCTAAAAATTCGGGGTAACCCGATTTCTCGGGTCAAGGCATGGGTATCCGCTAATTTTAAAAAGAAAAATAGAGGTCTTGTATAGACACGAGATAAAATAAAATTATTTGTGTCCTCATTAAAATTAACCCCTCAATACAATAAAAAATTATCTTTTAATACAACAAAAGGTATCCCTTAATACAACAAAAGTTATTCTTCACTACAACAAAAGTTACTCATAACCACAACATATGTCAGTCTTTATCAACTTTAAGGGGTAAATTGATCTCTATTTATAGTTCTAAATTTTTTAAGACCTTAAAAGACATCTAGTTTTCCATAAGTTTCTTTAAAATTTAACCAACAAGATTACAATTTGTATATTATAACCCTCCAATTTTACATGTTTAGATGTTAACCATGGATCCTATAAGACCTTAGGATGCAAGGTAATTGTAACCCTTTCATTCACCTTGAAACTGTCCACTTAACAAAATTTCCAATTACATACAATTGTGGCAGAATATTGTGCAACCAAACAACTATTTATGACAAAGCAAAGTATCCTATGTTACTAGATAAGTTTTAGATAATCTAGGACATTAGGGGTGTTCTTCAATTGCTTCGGATCCAAAACCAAAGCCAAATAATCTTTAATTACTTCAGTTTTTCTATGAACCAAAGCAATTAACTCTTGATTAATCAAATAATCTCCAATATAAACCATTATTTACTTCGGTTCAAAGCAAATTTGAAACACTTAATGTATCAAGTGCTTCGATTTTTCTTTGAATCGAAGCAAATAATGGATTTAGATTTTTTTTTATAACGTTTTAAATGGTAAAATATATATAATATATATGAAGCTTATTTCTAATTAATTAACAAGATTAGAACATAAGAGGTTAATATATATTTCATCAATAATAGATTGGCATAATGTATATACAAAGAACATATCACAAGATTAATTAAAATTAAACTCTATAAAATTTTGCAACTATTTTACAATATATATCTAGATTGACATTGTCAATCACATATCCTATTTCCCATTACATACCATAATGTACTCTTCTCATCACTTAGCAATCGCTCTTGGTGGTTAGGAAATACTCCGCCCAAATTTCTCGAATTTCGCTCAACTCTTAATCGAAGTATAGTGTTGTTCTTGAGAAAACCTGAAAAATAATAAAATTTAAACTACTTTAATTAGTAAGAATCAAGTGGAACCATAATACATGATAATGTAAGTACATTAGCAAATTCTACGCAAGTGATCGAGTACAATTGAAATAATTGAGGATTATTATCTTCTGTTCCTAAACCGAATCAATTGTACCATTTCATAAGTGCTTTTCCTATAAGTGATTCGCTCCTATAACCGAAGCAAATAAGTTATTTTAACTGAAGCAATTAAACCCTTTTCTACTAGTAAGAGTTCCGTTTGTAAATAGGATCATTCCCAAATTTTAATATGACTAGATACTTGTTTACAAACACCAATAATGACAATATAGTCGTAATACAAGAGTCGTACCACATTATACAAGGGTCAAACCAATTAACCACCTCCATGATGAGAATAATTTTCAATTGAAAATAAATAGAATACAATCCAATATTCATTTCTTGTGTCAAATTGGGATCTAGCACAAATTCAATTCCATCAATATATGATATATGATCTTTATCCATCTGAATTAATTCATTTGTAAAAGTTTAGCAAACGTGCCCCAGCAATATCAATATCTTGACTACAATGATGTGTTTGAAATTTCAAAGACAAATCACATGACGTAGTTTCCACACTCGATATCTCCCATTTGCTGAGGACACTACATATATAAGTAAAAATAATTGAAATATAAGAAGATCAATGTAACACCCCTAAATTACTAACATAATAATAATGATAATAATTTTAGTAACTTAGGGGTATTACCGCCACGTGTTACCACGCTTCGGCTGTGCTAACTAATTACTATATTGCAGCGGAAGAAAAACTTGATTTATTTATAAAAAAAAAATAATTTTGATTATCCAAAGGTATAAAAGTTGATTAAGAAAAATTATGAAAACTCCTAACTAGTATGTTCCCCTTGATGTAATGCTCTCATGCACATTTATTCCTACAAACCTACTCACCATAAATGATAAGTAGGACAAACCAAAACAAATAGGAAAATATGTGTCAATGTAAAAACACTACGTACGTATACATGCTAAAAGAAATACTTTGACTTTTAAATTCCTTTATTTCAAACTTGTCTTCTTATATATTAATAAACTTTAAACCTTCCTTTATAATAATCCAATACAAATGGAATTATTAAAACACTTAATAAAATTAATTTCCTCTTCTTATATCCCCTCCTTGATCCTAAGTGTGCACACCCCCCCAAGTTAATTATCCCATCACATATCTATCCTTGGAGTTTCCTTTTATTTGCCAACAAGTGGACTTTGAAAGCATAAACCCTTCTTGATTATGAAATCAAGCGATAATGAATAATAATAATAATAATAATAATAATAATAATAATAATAATAATAAGTATGAACCCTTCTTGATTATGAAATCAAGCGATAGTGTATAATAATAATAATAATAATTCTCCTTTTATAAATTCTTTAAATATAAATACCTTGCTTTAAATATTAAAGCTCTTTGAAAACTATTAAGTCTCAAATGTCATTCAGCCCTTTTGAAACATGATATATATTAAATAAAATAAGATAAATGAATATCATCACTTTTTTTAAATCGGAATTTCAAATAAATAACCATATATATACATATATAAAAAATGATGCATGGCTAAAATTTAAATTATAATTTATTTAGCAAAATACATAATAAAAATATCTTAATACAATATAATTCATCAAAATATTTAATGCACTTAAAAAGATTTAACACATATACGTACCTTAAATTCTAGTACTTCCTAGAAACTTCCTACTAAATTTCAAGATGATATTTCTATCAATTAACATGAACTAATCAACATAATACAACACTATAATATGCATAAAATATTGAAACTTTAATTAAATTTAGAAATAGTTTTAAGAACTAAATAATTTGTAAAACAAATAAAATAGTTAGAGAAAAGAGGAGGCTCACAGTGGTTGGTGGTTGGTGGTGGCGCAAGGTGGCCGAAGGGACGAAGAGAGAGACTAGAGAGAGAGGGAGAAAGTTTGAGAGAAGTAAAAGGATTTAATGATTTTTGTGTGAAAAATTATATGAGGTTTAAGGGTCTATTTATAGTAGAAATTAGGATAAATTTTAAGATTTAAACACTAAAAGACAAGTTTAAATTTAAAATGATAATTATCCTCTAAATCTTCAGAAAAATCTATTATTTTTAAAATAATTTAATTACTAAATAGTTTAACAAATTAAAATCATTTAATTCAAAACAAACCAATTAGAATAAGTTAAAAAAAAAGATAAAGTTTTCTAATAATAATTTTTTTTGAAATATCAATCATAGAAAAATGATATTATAATATTATAATATTAGAATTTATTTTTATTTTTATTTTTTTAAAAATATATTATTCTTAAATTAAAACTATCTTTTCAACTAAAACTATCCTTTAAATTAGGATAAAATATAATAATAATTCTAATTAATTTTTTTAAAAAAATACTAATAATGGAAGCTTGCCATGATGAGATATGGTCGAATTTTTTTTATTTTTATTTTTTTGGTAAATATATCAAATTCTTAATATTATCGATTTTAATTTAAAATAATCTTTATAAATATTTTAAACTGGTTTTTTACTAAGAATAATATTTAAAAATCTTTTAGAATATTCTAGAATAAAAGTGGATACTTGGGATATTTTTTGGATATTTTGGAGGGCTTATTGAGAATTTAATGGAATAATTGAGAAATTAAATACTTATTTATGAAATTAAATAATTTTCTTAATAAAATTATAAAATATAATATATAAATGGAGGTTCATAATTATAATTAGGCCAAAATACTTTTTAAATAATTTAATTATACTAAAATGTTTTTGAAATAATTTTATTTAAAATCCTAATATATAATGTACATTTAATTTTAAATAAAACTTGACATATAAATTTTTTAATATAATTTCTAAAGTACGAGGTATTACAATCAATGAATATATTTTAAACTTGTAATGTAAAAGTACATATATGTACCTCAGAAAAGTTCAGTTTAACTTGTTTCCTAGTTTGTGTCTAGTAGTCACTCTATGACTTCAAAAAGCTCTAATATACCCAAAATAAAAAACAAGTGGTTATGTAAAAGGATTAAAGGAGTATAAGATCAAATGGAACAACCTAGACTTAGCTAGATCAAATGAAAAGTTTTTAAAACTTACGGATTCATTGATTCCTCAATTGCCATATTTTTGAAGAGGATCGAAAATATAAATAGCTAGTCCTTTTATCTAAATAAAGTACTAGGAGGATCCAGTGATTCCAATAAAATAAAAAAATAGTAAATACAAGAAGAAGAAATTATATATTTGCAAACCTGGGACAAAAAGTTAGAAATGCATACTTTTCATGGTATGGGTACATGATGAATCATTTAGAACTCTGGTGTCCTATTATATGTGTCATATATGACACAATATTATTCATATCATTTGTTCCATAGTTGCAGTAATTCAAGTAGGGCACATGAACCCAATGGAGTACACTCCTTTGTCGCACAACTCATTACAAGCCCTATATAATCCCAAGGAACACATAAGTACTACATTTTGTGTAAGCAATAATTAAAATGGATAAATATCTTTCATCATAAACACTTGCAACACTGAAACATTAAGCCAAGCTCCAGTGAGAAATTGAGTAACATCTTCCTCCATGACCATTATGTTAGTTTATTCTTCATAAAGGAATGTCCTCCTCCCACCACAGAATATGACACACGTACATGGATCACAGCTAGAGAAATAATTCTTCAGAAGAATGCACTTCTCACCCAATTTTTGTATGGCGTAGTTGGTGAGAGAATGTTGTCCTATATTCTTCATGACAAACTCAAATGTCTCTAGACCACTTTGCATCATCTTTTCTTTAGTCCCTTGCTTATTAGCATTTGTTTTCTTTGGTGGAAACTCCTAACAATGTGACCAAGTTTAGTAACATTGGAATCAAACATAAGCTAACTTAATGGTATGCCTTCAAGTGAGTTTACCAAATACATAGACATAAGCAATTACCTCCTCATTGGAGAGAAAAATTGAGTATTTAGGCCATTGGATAAAGGTATCGTGAGCATCTTCATTCCAGCTTCTTTATAAATGACGAAGGTGTGGGAACTTACAAAGTAACAAGGACAATATAACTCCACCAATGAAGAAGCCAAAATTTAACAAATAGAAGTCAACAATAGTTCAAAATCTTAAAAATTACAGAGTACTTTCTATTGGAGCATCTAGAACCATTCATTTAATTTTTTTGCTTCTTTTTTCTTGTTTTATTTTGATGCACTCGGATCAATCTATTTGGTTCAAATTGGCATAAGAACGTACATCTACACAAACACTTGTTTTTATCATGAGGGCATCCAAATCAAAAAATTTATTTGAGGATGGATGTGTGCATATATATATATATATATATATATATATATATGCAAAAACCTGGACCCTAAACATATTAATACAAACCACCTATATATGCAAAAATGCACAAGCATTCGAAGAATAAAGAATAATACAAACCATAACCCTATTAGTGAAGATTTCTACTCGTAATTCAAGAAACCTTTAACAAAACGAATACCTAGACACGGAGATGGAGACAATGGGAGGGCCAAATAATCTAGCTTCAATTAAATTCCAATGTTCTTTGGTGCAATTTACTAATGTCCTAATATATATAATTAAATTGTAAAAGTGTTGATGTAAATGTATGGGAGTTGAAGGAGAAGAAGAATTGCGGGTGTAATTCGATGGAATTATGTTGAAGGAAGCAATAAGTAAGAAGGAATGTTTGTTGTCCAAAAAAGAATAGGTTGTGTTGCTATATTACGTAGAAGAATACAAAGAGCCATGCATAAGTGCTTCGATTTATGAAGGAAGAATAACATTAGGCTAAATTACACCTTAAGTGTTGCGGTTTAGGATGAACCGAAGCATTAAACACTACAAGTGCTTCGATTCTTGCTTAAATTGATCTACAAGTGTTTCGGTTCCATGCTAAACCAAATCACTTGCTCTAATCCTCTAGACCACTTCTTCAAGTGCTGCAGGTTTGGGCTTAACTGAAGCATTTGATGCTCAATTGCTTCATTATGTATGAAACCGGATCAATTATAGTGAAGCAAATAAATGATTTTCTACTAGTTCTACATAACTTACAATTTTCCTAGGATTCATTCTTTCTAAATTGATTAATGCATAGTTTTGGTGCTTGTTGCCTTCTAGGTATGGATATAACTTCCTAATTCAAAACATAACATCCCTAAAGTCAATGTGAATGCTGGGAAAAGGAATACTGTCTTCGCTTATACAATTCAGAGACTATATCTCTCTTGAAATAAATTAGCGTCCTAAAGATCAATGTGAAGGTTGGAGGAATATCATCTTGAATAAGTTCTAGGATTTGCATTACTTGAAGTATTCCTATTTGATTAGATCCTCTAAATTATAGGTTAGCATTGTTTAGAGAAGCATACCTCTCGTAGCTAACAATTAGCATCTTGAGGATCAATGTGAAGGTTGTAGGAAGGAATTTTTCATCATGGATGATGCTATTCCAAGGCCTAGTATTGCTTGAAGTATTTATGCCTTTTTATGTATCCAAATTTTCTCTTCAATCCGATAACTTCTTTGTGATACGGCCTTTGTAGCCATATATAGTTTTGGTTCTTGCTATTTTCTAACTATGGTTATACCATTGATCATGAAGGATACTGAAATGGTCCAAGTGAAGACTTCCCTTAGAACCTTATTAGATAAAGAATGAAGGAATACCATCAAGACTGACTCTATTCTAGGGCTTCTATTGTTGAAAATATCCACGCTTGATTAGATCCTCTAAATTGTTGGGCAATGCTATTTAGAGAAGCATCCCTTTATTTGATCATCCTGAAGATTGATGTGAAGGGTGCAAAAAGGAACGCCGTCTTGACTGATGCTATCCTTGGGTCTATAATGCTTAAAATTTCCACACTTGATCAAATCTTCTAGATTGTTCTTCAAACTGATACACTTCTTGGTGTTAGGGCTTAGTTTTTCTCTTTTTTAACTATGGACACAACTTTGCTTGTGAAGGATACTAGAATGTGTCCAATGAACACTTCCCTTAGAACCTTATTAGAAGGCGAATACTAAAGATATATATACACTATTAAGATAAGCATAAATAACAAAAACTATCATGTTAATGAAAGTAAGAGCATACTTCTTGATAATTACATTATAAAAAAATAAGGATACGCGGTAGAGCAAATCACATACAAGTACGAAAATTACCATGTCAATCAACTTTAAGGAATTTTTTCAAACTTCTCTAATGCATAATCTCCTCCCTTATTCTTGAATCATTGTTATATTAATGATACTTAAGATATAAAGAATCCTCCAAGGCATGTGCTTGTGCGCCTGTTTAAAACGTGTTGTGGATTTTAGAAGATCATAACTTTTTTCATGCGATAAATATAGTATTTATAGACCCAAAGTAGAATTAAAAAAAATGGACATATTTGTGGATATATGAAGGTCATTGTTATGTGCTGGCAAGACTAAAGACCATTGGGCTTACCCTAACAACTCCTCTTCATGTATATATTAATTTAATGGAGCTATAAAGTAATATATATATATATATATACTCAATTGGGATGATAGAGCATAAGAAAATTGTATTTCAACTGCTGCTAAGGAACATGTAGAGAGGAGAAAAAGTGTCTTTCAACTACTAATGTTGAGGGGCAAAATCATCTTTAAATTATGTCTAAAGAGCAAGTTGGGAGGTAACGAGGAGTAAGGGCGTCTTTCAATTGCTACTTGGAATAGTCATTTTGTTTGAATTTTAAAGGTTAAGGATATTGCAATCATACAAAGAAACAATCATTATCGTCATCTCCTCCCTTAGGAATAGTTAGTCCTCCACCACCCTACCTCATAATTATCACCTATTTAACAACCGCCAATGTCTTCTAAAGGAGGAAAGTCACCAACACTTTCACCAAGATCCTTAATTGAACATCTGCCTCTACCCTTGTCACCTGAACAAGGGAATCCTCCAACACCATTCAAATCAAAAGTGCATTTACCATGGTCACTAGAGAAAACCCCCTACAATCCCATCACATGAACAAGGATACCTATCAACAACCTTAGAACCAAAATCACCTTCATCATGCATGTTTATTGATGAATAATCGCCTATAACCCCCATCTCCTAAATCAGGGAATCCGCCAACATTCTAAAAACCTCAATCACCATCATTGTCCTTAATTAACAACTCTTAATGCTTACAACCTCATGTTTGAACATGGAAACACACCAACACCACATAAAAGCAAAGAAACTGATTCCATGGTCTACAAACCCCACTTTAGAATAAGGAAATCCATTTACACCTAGACCCTATAGCAATTGTGACAACATCATGTTCACCTTCCTTTGTACTAATAGTCCTATCACCATCACTTGAGAAACTAAAGGTCTTTGCTTACACCTCCCATTAAGCTCCTTCAACCGCCAAGGGGACAAGTTCATACAAACAGACCATCTCTTAAGTGGCCTACTATAATTCTTTTTCATCATAATCACTAGTAGAAGGTAGTACTCAAACTCACCAACCTAGTAAAATAATTTTATCATCAAGTTTAGATCAACTTGTTGTGATTGATTTGTGTAAGTAATAAACATATTAATAAGTTTTATAAATATAATAAAAAAGATATTTTTCCATAAGCAATTGCAATTTATATTATTCTTTAAAGCCAACAATACCACTGTACAATGCAATATGAGATTTTTAAATAATAAGCATTAATCATGTTTTCATTTATTCTAAATATATTTGATAATCAAATTTATGCTATGTTAAAAAAAATCTAATTTTTAATTTACACAAATGTCTAATTATTCATCCCTCATTCCCTTGAGTCACACTCACCAAGCCAGCCCTCACTAGTCACCAATAACACCCCTATATATATACAACCTGTCGCACGCAATTCTGCGGGTAATGTCCATGCGCAGCTTTCTCTACGCACAACAACGGACCACTAAATTATCTAACGTCTCTCTCTCTCTCTCTCTCTATATATATATCATCTGTGACTCTGTGAGTGTTCTTCATCCTCTCTTCAATTCAATCCTCCCAAATTTTATTCATCAACGTCACCAATTCAATTCTATCCAATCCAATCTTGCTTCAAAGTTGAAGAATTTACGTTAAAGGTTGCATCTTTATTGCTTTGGATTGTATTTCTTTTTTTTTTGCACAATTTTAATTTCTTCAACATTTGCTCCTCAGTCGAAATAGTGGGATTCTTCTGCTATAAAATTCATCTAATTTTGTTGGAAATGGGTTGTACTGTAAGAGAAAAGCACATTAGAACAAGCAGGAGATCACGATCGGTGAAGCCCACAAACACAGATGATATTGATCATCAAACTGTGTTCAATGAAAAAACGTCAGCTTTGGATAGATCTGTGTTTGAATCTAGGTTCAAACCTTGGGCTTATAACATGGGGTTTAATGATTCTGTGCAAAATAATGTTACAAACCCCATTAATAACCCATTCCCGGGTTCAGGTTTTGATGATTGTGGGTGGGGTTATTGTACTGAGGAACAATTAGAGGAGATTTTGTTGAAACAATTAGAGTTTCTGTATAATGAGGCGGTTTCGAAGCTTGTTGCTTTAGGATATGATGAAGAGGTAGCGTTGAAGGCGGTGTTGAAGAATGGGCATTGCTATGGGGGTTTGGATGTCTTGACTAATATATTGCATAATTCGTTAGCATATTTGAATAGCGGGTGTTGCGGGAATGATGGGGAGTCTGAGCTTCTTTTTACTGATTTGAAGCATTTGGAAGAGTATTCTTTAGCTGGTATGGTTTGTTTGTTGCAGCAAGTTCGTCCTCGTTTGAGTCGAGGGGATGCAATGTGGTGCCTTCTTATGAGTGATCTCCATGTGGGTCGTGCGAGTACTATTGAGATTCCTACGATTTCCTCTCCGAGTAATGTGTGTGGTAATGCAATGAGCAGTGTAGAAAGTGTTAATGACAACCCCTCTGGTTCAGGTATTAGTGTCCCTCCTGGGCTGTGTAAGTTCCACGAGGGATGGGGTTTTGGAAATGGGCCCAATTCGGAGCTTCCTCTCAATGGGTTGGGTGGATTTTTCTCGTATTCAGAAGCTAGCATTCAGAGAGATATTGATTGTGCTAGGAGGTTTAATCTTAGTCCTTCCATGAAGTCCTTGTTAAAGAGGAATGTTGCAGCCTTTGCTGCTGGGTTCCGCTCTAAACATCAACTGCAAATGCAATCTCAATCGTGTACCAGCCCTGCAGTTAGTGGGGATTCATCAAAAGGAACGGCACCAGTTGTTGATGCACCAAGTGAGCCTTGCGTGGAGTCTAATGATAATAACCAAGACATTGTGAACTCTTTGTTGAATAAGTTTCGAGATTTGAATCTTGATGAGAATTTAGAAATTGTTATGCAGGATCAGAAGGATGAGATAGTCTTGACTTTGTTGCACCAAGTAAATGATCTAGAGAAGCAGGTAAATGAGCAAAAAGAATGGGCTCACCAGAAGGCAATGCAAGCTGCTAAAAAACTTAGCAGTGATTTGACATTACTTAAGATATTAAGAGCTGAGAAGGAGGAATCTCAGAGGTTAAAAAAGGGTAAGCAGAACCTGGAAGATACAACCATGAAGAGATTATCTGAAATGGAGGAAGCGCTAAGGAAGGCTAGCAGTCAGGTTGACCGTGCAAATGCAGCTGTTAGACATCTCGAGGCTGAAAATGAAGAAATAAGAGCAGAGATGGAAGCGTTTAAGTTGAGTGCATCAGAGTCAACCTCAACCTGTATGGAGGTTGCAAAGAGGGAGAAGAAGTGTTTGAAAAGACATCTGGCGTGGGAGAAGCAGAAAATGAAGTTGCAAGAGGAAATAGCTTCTGAAAAACAGAAGATTGCTGATTTGCAACAGCAGTTGCTGCAGATTCTTGGAGCTCAGAAGGAAGCTGAGGTGTGTCTACGCGTAATCATTGCATACATTTTTGTGATGTTCTGTTTGCATGTGCGCATTTATATCTTTGTTTTGTTCTGCGACAATCCCTGTCGTTGAAGAGATGCCTTGTGATGAGTTATTTCCATGCCTACTTAAACTCTCTCGACAATCTTCCCAAGGTAATTTAGAATCCTAGATTTGACTTGGGTCTGTAAGTGGTGCTTTTTTATGCAAGGAATTGTCTCATTCTATGTCACCCTTTCATTTTGGTTTAAGAGCAACTTTCTGAAAAGTGGCCTAATGTCCTTGTAGTTCTCTTTTCAGTTATCTCTCTTCAATTTAATTGGAATCAATGGAAGTATATTAATCTGCCTTTGCAAGTTTTGCCTGTCATGGTTTGAAAAATGGTCTCATATGGTCATTAGGATGGGACACTTTTCTAGTAATTGTTGGATTTATGAAGTCATATTCACACCTTCCTCCCTTACATACTGGTGTGTGTAACCTTTGGAGGTCATTCTACATGGAGAAACTGGAAAGCATGTTGGAGATTCTATCATCCGTCAGGAGGGTTAGCGAGTTAGTATCTCAGGGCTTTGAGCTATGATATTCTGTAGGGTGTGTTGGCCTAATCTAACACAGCCTATGATTTGGATATGTAGTTTGTGGGGCGGGTGGTACAATCCTCATACATTTCCTTTGTCCATGAAATGATGAATGCTAAAAAACTTATTCTTGATCCAGTTTTTTTTTTTGGAACGACCAATCGACCATAATAAGAAAGGACTTTACTGCAAGGGTGAAACCCTCTGCACCATCTTGCCAAAAGTTGCTGTGATTGAACCACAAGAGGATGCATTTTAGCTCATTTCTGTTTCTTGATATGTCATGTGAGATATCAAATTTTATTTTTGAAGGATTGTTTATGCTGACTCAAATGGTATGCTGATTACTAATGTTCTTTTCAGATACGACGTATAGTATTATTAACCTGTATGCCTCCGATTTCTCTGCCTGCTCTTTTTTCTTCGTTACTGATGGACAAAAGAATGGAGATGTATTTTGCGCAGATATCTTAATTTTCTTCCTTTAGCAAACCTCGTCCTCCCTTCTTACTTAGTTTTTTTTTTGGGTATTGTTTCTTTATGTATGGAGTAAACCTCATCCTCCCTTCTTACTTCAGTCTTCTTTGGGTATTGTTTTTCTTTGTTTGGAGGAAACTGATAAAGGATATCTGCTAGCATGAGCCTAACTTGTATCCTTTTAGGTCAAGGAGGCTGGGGTTTAAACTTTAAAGAGTAGTTTGATAGGGGAAGTTAAATTAATTGGGTAACCGAAATATTTGTATTCCATTTAGAGGAGATATTGTCCTCTTTCCTTTATCTGTTAAATGATTTTTGTAGTTATGATTTTTCTCTCTTCTGATTGTTTATAGCTCATAAATCCATGAAATTTCACTTTGTTTGTAAGTTTTCTTTCTGTGAAGTTGCATTTTTATATCTTTTTTTGTTGTGATTCTATGGTCTTTGTTAGTTTTTATATGCTAGCCTCTTCTTCCATGATTAAGGAGCTTTGCCTTTTTAACCCAGATAATTTTTGCATGAATCTATCTTTTCTGAAGTTTGTCATAGAGTCTCCCTCATACCTTCATGGTATTCAGGTGACAACTGCTTTGTGTATTCAATGTCTAGTGTTTAGTTTTATGATGGATGCATAGGTACATAGTCGCCCTCATACCTTTTTTTGGAGCTATCTCAACATGTCTTCTATATATTGTAAGTTTCTAACAATTGGTTGTTTGAGCTTTTCCTGCACTACGAGAAGTGTAATGAATATAACTTCAGGATCTTCATGGTTGCCTTGGTGAAGATCCTTCTCTTGAAAAACTGAGTCTTTCTGTAATTAGTTGGTTTCTGGCATTTATATCCCTTCCTCTGTTAGCTTGGTTTCATAAACTTGTACATTATGCTTATGATGTAGTAATTAACTTCACCTTTTATGAAGTCGTTAAGATCCTTCTCTTGAAAAACTGATCATTGTGTAATTAATTGGTTTTCCGCATTTATATCCCTTCCTCTGTTAGCTAGGTTTCTTAACTTGTACATTATGTTTATTATTAGTCGTTAACTTCACTTTTTATTAAGTTAAAGGTTTAGAGGACTGTAATATTGTAGTATTGGGAGTTGATTTTTATTCTTATTGTAGACACATAGTGATCAGAAAGCAAGGGTTTAATGAAAGTCCTTTTGTTTGATATCAGTACATTTGTTAACTGCTGATGTTTAGTAATTCCCTTTTGTAATGGAGAGGGAAAAATAGTAAAAAGGGAAATTGATTTATGATAGTTACAATTACAGCTTCTAAGAGTGACTCTACGATGGGATATAGGAGAAAGTTGCCATTGATTTGAGAAATGTTATTATGGGTTGATTATCATTTTACATAAGCTTGTACATTTTCCATAGTAAATCTTTCTTTTTTGGTTGTAATGTTGTATGGCATGTTTGCCTATTACTGTTATAGATGGTAACTCAAAGAACCCCAAGAAGAAAATTTATCTCTAGTTGGCAGTTGTTAAAATCTTTTCCAAATACTCCTGAAAAAGATCTTTCAGGCAGCCAACTTATGAGATTTTGTAGTAACTTTTTTTTGTTAAGAGAATTGAGAAGCCACAGAAATTATTTCTTGCTATTGCCATGAGCATTTTAAAATTATTGGGTAAGTATTAAAAAGCTCTTTTAACTCACAGCTTTCCGCCTTCCTACCCAAATCCTTAAGAAGAATCCGTGTTGAAAACAGTTAAGGATTTATGCTGGAAGGGATCTACTGTGTGAGAATTATTGATAATTTTAATTAAAGGGTGAGTAGGACTGTAGGAGATTGTATAGGTCTGTCATTTTGGGAAATATATAAGTCTGCTTGCTTCAGAATTGAGAAGAAAGGTTATTCTTTTTTGCTTTTTGATAATGATGCTGTTAAGAAGCTATTATGTTATTCAGGCTATTTACTTAGTGCGAATGAAATTGTGAAACAATGGTCCTTAACTCTTATGTGCCATAAAGGGAAGAGAGAGGTGGTTGATTTTTGGCTAAAAGCTGTACTCTTTTATGTCGCTTATTTTCCTTTTTATTCAGACATATATATGTTTTTGTTCTCTCTCTTGTACCTTTTTTTATTCTTTTTTCTAAGTAATTAATTGTTGAATGGTTCTCTATTTTTTGAGTTTACTTCACTGATATACAGTTTGATACAGATGTGCATGCATTGGTCTAAGATGAATGCTGATTGCTGACAATATCTACTGTAAAAGAATTGTTTCATTTTAAGTTTTAATAATTGAATTCAACTGTCAGATGACCATTGTATCTCTGAGGTACTTTCTGCCGTAGCAAGCACTAATTTGTTTTTAGTTCAATTTGAAAAAGCAAGGCATTACTTGTCTACGAAATGATGTGATTTTATTATCTTTTTTATATGAATGTCCTTTTTTCTGTTCGTGGTTTTGTGATATTATGTTAGTTGGCTTGTTTAGCAAGTTCTAGGTGACTTCTTTTCTGGTGGATTTTACTACAGATTCAATCATTTCTATCAAGGTTGCATCTTGAATTACTCTTTGTTGTTTATCTGTTTGTCCTGGACTCCTTGTCATCTTCAGCTGGGTATTTGTTGATCCAGCTGAAGTTAGCTAAAAGTTTTTATCAACTAAATCAAGTGTATTGTGACAGGCAAAGTGGAAGAGAGAAGTGAAGGACAAGGAGCTTGCAATGACTCAGGTGGAGGAAGAAAGGCGTTCCAAAGAAGCGACAGAGAGCAACAACAAGAGAAAGCTTGAAGCCTTGCGCTTTAGGATAGATATAGACTTCCAGCGGCATAAGGATGATCTTCAAAGGCTTGAACAGGAATTCTCCCGCCTTAAAGCAAGTGTACATCTCATCAAGCCACATCATGATTCTTCTAACGCTTTTGCCACAAGGAGCCCTCAAACAACATCAAATCAAGGGGAAACTATTGCAAGGCTTCTCCAGGAATTGGACGAACCTGAGAAGGAAGGGTCAGAGAGAG
This sequence comes from Dysphania ambrosioides, assembly GCA_026401315.1. NCBI lineage: Eukaryota > Viridiplantae > Streptophyta > Magnoliopsida > Caryophyllales > Amaranthaceae > Dysphania > Dysphania ambrosioides. The sequence continues at coordinate 17,025,124 of CM048663.1, forward strand.
AGTGCTTGGTATGTATGAAAGAGGAAGTCTCTGTTGTGTTCCTCCCTTGTGCTCATCAAGTAATGTGTGCTAGCTGTGGTGAGGATTATGGGAAGAAAAATAAAGCTTCCTGTCCCTGTTGCCGGTGTCCCATTGAACAGAAGATTCGTGTCTTTGGTGCCTGCTCATAGACACACTTGCAATGTCTGTGGCAAAAAAATTTTACAGCCCAGCTAAGAACTTTTACAGCCATGTACAATCTGCAGGAAAAAAAATGTATGTAAATAAGAAAAGGCGGAGAAAAACCATGGTATGTGCTTCTGTTTTGAAAGTATTGAAGCATGGAATGCTCTAAAATAAGTCACTGGGAAGGTGAACTGACATGAATAATTAAATTGCATATGGTATATATTACAGAACCCTGTTAAGAAGGGAAAGCTTATGTTTATACTCTGATGGTAGATTGCTGTTGGTGGACCTAACTCCTATGTGGAAATATTTACTGTTTAGTAGCATGGATGGTGATTTCCATTATCATAGCTGTGATAAATTTTCCCGACTTTCTTGCAACAAGGCAATGTTGTTTACTGTTGGTGTTCTTTATGCTGTTTTGTGTGGTGATGACTTTTGTCCTGCTGTAGAACTTAACTAACCCAGAAACTGTTGTTGGAGGTGTGCAACTGTTTTTTTAACCGTCAGTTGTGCAAGGTGGCTAGCTGCTTGTAGGAATCCCAGTATCTCTTGTGACTGATTTATTTTTTATTTATTTTTGGATTGTTGGGGGTCAACAGCCTTGCCATGGTTTTCACTGATTTTAGAATAAACACTTACAAGATGTACCTTGTATTTAGCATGTATCAATTTGTAACTGATTATGCTTATTGTGATGTTCTTTGACATTGTGCATTTCATTGGTGGTTACTGCGAAATGTGTTCAACGTAAATTTCATTGCTACTAGTGTGAAACACGGCTTTTTTTTTTTTAAAAAAAAAAAAGAAAAGAAAAGAAAACTCAATCATAAAATAGGGCCTAACCGGGTTCGAACCGGTGACCTATTGATCTGCAGTCAATTGCTCTACCACTGAGCTATGGACCCGTTGTTGGGAGACTAGCAGAATAAATTTTAGTTTACTTATTTAACAATTCGGGGAAACTTTCAACCTTACCTGTCACAAATTGTGATTATACTTTTGAGTCAACCTATTTAAACTTTCGCCATAACGTTTTTACATTTTATTTGAATAATGATTAAATTTTTTTCAGAAGGTAAGGTGATATATATGGATTCTTACTAATCAAACTTTTGACATGCTTCCTCAAAATTTTTTTCCCTTTTTGTTTGGAATGGAGGGAGGAAATGAGACAAATTTTTATGAGTATTTAATTTGGTATTTTTTCTTGAGAAATAAATAGTTAAATATTAAGATTTTTTTCCGTATTAACATGGTTTTATGAGTATGAATAATAGAAAACTATTTAAAATAGAGAACAAAAATTTGAAATAGGAAAAGAGAGTAAATGTAGAAGACTGGAGTACGTAAATGAGGGGTCAATTTAGATACATGAGAATAAAATAGCAATTAATGTTGATAAAATGGTCATAAAAATTTGATTTAAATATAGATTAAAGGTGAGAAAAATTTTGTGAAATTTTTCAATAAAAAAGAATAAAAAGATACTATTTTAAATCAGTAGGAAAAGAATAGTGCTAAAAAAGGCCGGGGAGGGGTATGTCCATCGCTAGCTAGGTACACACCTTTATCCAAATTTGAACTAAAAGTACTCCATAATTTAGACACCAACAAATCTTCTTCTACTCTAAGTACGCTAGCTATTACGAATAATTATTAGATTAAGATTTGAAAGTTCTAACCTACCTACAACAACAATTTGGAGATTTCTGAACATGTTTTAGAAAATATTTTCTAGAAAAAAATATTGGTAAATATTATCTTGAAAATCAATAAAAGATCATTTTGATAAATTAGAAAGAAGAAATATGAGAAAATATTTTTGGGTAACTTTATTAAAGGAAAAATCCCAATATATATATACAAATAACTTCAAGAGTTATATCAAAGATAGTATATAACTCACAAAAGATAAACATCATACTAAATATATCATAAAGATAATTATATCCTATTATATATCCTATTACTCCTCCTCAAATTGGAGCATATAAGTCACAAATGCCCAATTTGTATATTAAGTAAGCAAATTGTTGACAAGAAGCAATCAAACTTTTCAGTTCATGAATACGAGGACCATTATGTAGGGAGTATCTATCACGTAAATCATCCCACAAGGTTTTCACATCACGAGAGCCCCAACAGCAAAAACTTACATTACGTGGAGCACCAATAACTAACAGCAGAAACTTGACAGCAATGCAACACAAAACCGCACAACACACGTACCACCGCAATCACGTAGCACCACACTCACGTAGCACCGCCAAGAATCCACGCAAAGCACACAGGTCAGATCATGTAGCACCACACACCGAGACTCAAATCACCGCAGATCAGGCACACAATCCGCCAACAATCCACGCACTGATTTGAGAGAAGCACACACCAAGAATCCACGGAAACAGATCATATTCGAAGCACACTAAATATCCTCGCAAAAGAGGAACAACAAACCCATGATCCTCACGATTACTTGCACAAACAACCAACTTTTTAGGCAGCATAACATTACCAACATTCTCCTTTATACTAACCGGCGAAACCTCCATCGATATGTCGAATTTCCCACTCATACCTACTTCAGGACCCATCAATCCAACAACTAAACTAAAAAGAACCCATCTTTTAACAACTACCCTCAACTGAAAACTTGCAAAAATTCTGATCAAATTACTTAATTAGAGCAATGCTGATACCAACTTCACACGAACCCAAAATTAATCATGACCCACTACAACATTACACTTGGGGTTTGAATTAACAACTCCAACCTCTCTGTTACGAAAATGGTGACTCAATCAACGACCCAGATGAGAAAACAGCAAAAAACGTAGAAGAAAAAAAAACGGCTAGAGAGGAGGTAGGGTTAGGTTTTTTTTATGGTTGTTGATACCATGATAAATTAGAAAGAAGAACTATGAGAAAATATTTTTGAGTAACTTTATTATGGGAAAAATCCCAATATATATATACAAATAACTTCAAGAGTTATATCAAAGATAGGATATAACTCATAAAAGATAAACATTATACTAGATATATCGTAAAGATAATTATATCCTATTATATATCCTATTACATTTAACAAACGGCCTGTCATGTTAGAATTCTTAGATATCAATCCTTAGGACCAAGTCACCAAGGGTTCTGCTTTTATTTTTTGGAGGGGAGGTTTTAATGTTACATTTTTACAACATTACATAAGAGAGGACAATTACAAAATATGAAAGTGACATACACATGAAGATAAGATATTATTTCATATATCTAAGTCAGAATAAAAATTTGCACTAATCACATTTCTCACAGACTAAGAATTCTGAGTCAACTGGTTGTTGTGTTGTGAAGATATGAATTTGGCCATAATACATCAAGGAAAAGTTCAAAGCCATTTCTTAGTTAAACAGAAAATAGCAGTTCAGTTGACACTGTTACAGAAGTTTGGGGGCATTCAACCAAGTAAGGTTACAGAAGCCCAGATGACTCCTATGACACATGGTGCATTTCTCTTCTACAGGTAAGAGGATGGGAAATCCTGATCCCATAATACTATCCAAAGTTGGGGGCAGTGGAGCAGCCCTTTTCGATTATACCTGTGGGGCCCACAATTTGGCTCCAAGGGACTGCTCACTGTCCCACCCCTAACGCCTGTCATGGGAGTGTTTACAAGGCCTGATGCCAATACTGGCGCAAGAGATCTAACGCAAGCTAAGTCTAGGCTGAGCCTGATGGAAACGAATCTATTTTTGGAGCTGAATCCACAGCTTGAGGAATGAGGAGGTCCAAGTCTTCTGCAGTCCAGATATTGAAAGGTTGTACTAATATGTTGTAAATTATCATCCTTGAAAAGCAAGAAAGTTTATTAATGGATGAAGACACTTTAGAGCTTTTAGTTCCTCGTTATAACAAATTCCAGTAGCTTTCTAGATGGGTGGCCAGCTCCTTTAAGCTTCTCTTCACTTTTGCGGATAAAGCTAATAAAAGGAAAAGAACAGCAGTACTAAAATATTTCAGAGCTATGACAGCATCCAAATGATAGGACGCCTTGATTAGTCTGAAACCTGACTGTATTTTATATAATCTCAGATGATCAAACAACATCCATGAAAAGGTCACCAACCTAACCCCCTTAAGAAACAAACTTAATTGGTATGGAGGATGCGTCAAAAGGGGGTTTTTAAACTTATTCCATGTCTTATTAGTAGGGTGAGTAGGTCTTGAGGAAAGTGCAGTTCCTAGAGGTCGGCGAATCAAACTTTGAAGAATATCAAGGGTTAAAAGAAAAGAGATTGCTGATGTAGTCCTTTTGCTGGGTTTTTAACTAAAGTTATTTACTTGCAATATCTTCTTATCAGATTCTTGCTAAAAGAAGAGCTACAAAGGGGGAGAAAATGGGAATAATGAGGAAACTTCAACCATTAGAGAATATGATATAACTTGCCTGAGTGACCCATTTGTCAACAGATCTTTTTATGACATTAGCGAGTTCCTCCATTGCCTTTTACTCGTTCACTAACAAATTCACCTTTGACATGAAGTTTGAAATCCTAAACAGTAAACATTGAGTTCACAATTATAGGTTGGTAGAAATTTGTAGATATTTCGACAGCAAACTAAGTCTGATTTTAATTATATAATTTAAACACGTAACTATGATTTCCTGTTTTTCTGACCAGCAAGTCTGGTTACTCAGATGCATTAGCAGAAGCACAAATGAAAATGTTAAAACTGCATTTATTGAACTTAATTATTATAGAAACTATCCTTTCATATGAGGGAAGGTGGGACAAAGTAAAAATTAATAATAAGGAAGAGAGGAATAAGATGGAACAGGAAAAGCTGAAAATGACATTCCTAGTGCTTTCCTGAAGCTTGCATTCACACATTGATCACAAAGTGGTGCTTCTGAGTGCTAAGTCACAAAGGTAAAAGAAGTAGCTTTAGCAAATGTCACACTTAGATGCACTACTTCTGCTGACGGGCTGGTGCTTAGAATTATTTCTGTTCCATTTCATGTTTATCAGTGATTCCACCAGCAAGTCATGATGCAATTTGTTGTTATTAGAGAAGCATTATGGTGGAGACGTTGCCTGGTTATGACTTGACTAGAATGGTAAAGGTTGTCAGATCAACGTTACCTACGTTGAACTTTTCATTTCACCTTAAGTACTAGTGTCAGATCCTTGGCACTCATGGGTATGGACATATGACACCTAATTTCAGACCAAAACCATGAAATTTGTTTGAATTGTTGAGTCTGACATCTGAGCTCATAACTGTGTCTGACAATCTGACATAGTAGGTAGACTGTTTGGATGAACAATATGCGGAATATGACTGCGTTGTTATATACTAGTAATTTGTACAGAAGATATGCGAAAATTTCTTGTCTGGCCCTTAATCTGAAACAATGCCTACATTTACAGATTTACACTACTAACACACCAAAGTTCAGCAGAAAGCTTCATTTCAAGCTCGTGCCAGAATTAATCATTGACACAATAAGCATATTCTTCATAAATTGACATACATAGGGTTTTCTTTTGTTAATTTTATACCATGAAATGAAAGGAGATAATACAAGGAGAAAGAATAAAGACCAGGAAACATAAAGGGACATTGGGGCCTAGGGGAAGGGGCTTACAAGTATGATTTTTACTACATAGGAATTTAAACTAAAATGAAAAGAATAAGGGACAAAATGGAAAGGGTAGATAAAGCATGTTTGCTGTGTTATTACCTGGGCGGAAAATAACAAGAAAAGCTGAGGGACATTTAATTTGAAAACTTCTTTCTTTCACGCTGCAGTCATACATAGTATCCTCAACTTCAAGTTCGAGTAACAAGGAAAGATTTTCAAAGCAAAAGCCTCAGCCAAAATGTTGTTTCCTGAGTAAAGAGCTGCATAATTATCTTTCAGGGATTGAGACAGGCTGTGTGTACATAGCCAAGATAACTATCCACCATGATTCATGGCCTTCACTAATCGCTATACCATACTGCAGTGTCCATTTGATTATGTGGAAAGTTGTAAAACCATCCAAAGAATTAATATTTTGCTATGTTTTTTGTCCATAATTGGTCTAGAAGTATTTTCTGAAATGCAAATATTGAGGAAAATGTATAATCTACAGTTCTACATCGATGCACTGTTATAAGTTACAGCTATATATGTAAATTCTGTTCTTTCAGATACTCAGATTTGAGTTGACATATCAGGAAAGATCTACGCACAACTATACAAGAAAGCTCTTGGAAAACTAGTTCATGAGTAACTCTTGGTGAGACGGTCTCCCCACGCCCTGTAAGTTGTGAGACACTAAAAGATAACCCTAAGAAAAAGTTCACAAGAATATGCTATTGTGAGACCGTCTGGTACAAACTTTGTTCAACCAAAGAGTTTGATTCACCATCAACCAATGATGGCATTACATTTTCTTACATGAACCCAGGTGTGCCCATTTCCAAGTATGTCCAAGGTAAATTTTATGCTTTTGAAGTTTTTTACTTTATGTTCAAGAAGGTGTTTGAAACAACTAAAACTTGTAATTCTAGGTATAAATACTGATGATAACTTGTACTGCAGTATACTGCCATACTATTTCACTGTACTCTGTTTAATTTTCTGGAAACCCAATTTTTTAAGGAAATATTTTTCCTCATTAGAATGCAGGTCATTTTGAAGCAGGCAACCAGACATGCTTGTTGATTAATTTTAGTGCCATAAACAGTAGTGAGTAGCAATAACAGATTTAAATTACAAGAAAACCAGAGAAACTGTAATTCAGACTTTCTTCCATTAAAAAATGTAGTTCAAACTTCAAAAAGCTGAAAATGTACATAAGCAACTTCTATATTATTAAATTAAATTATTTTACAACCAGAACAGGAAAATCAAGTCATGACATTCAGGGAACAATATATTTAACTCGATCTAAAAGACAATCTGTAAAAGTGATCGTCACAGGGAGATTTCTTCTACGGGTTAAAATACATAAGTATTCAAACTGAAGTACTCTTAGTCCCTTACAAGCCCTTACAAGCATATTTAGGTTCATACTTCTATTATAGTGATCCAAAAACATACAAAAAATGCGTTGTCTTGGATAATTATACATATTAGATGAAAACATAAAACTGAGTCAGACAGCCCTGCTTAAGTCATGCTCTTGAACCACAAAGATTGAGTAATTTTCCAGCCATATCTCTCATTCCGCAGAAAACATAAGCGGTGAAGATACTTTTTGGTTTCAGAATGGATTTTGAAAGTTGAGGGGGTTAATAGTGTCATATCCATCATAAAGCATACCCACATTGCCATCAAATCCCATGTAATCCATGTTAGTAGAGTAGGGTGACATGCCGCCAATTTGACTAAGATCATCGACATGGTCAATCTCGGTGAAAGTTGCATGCAATGAGCTTGGAGAAATACCTTGTTGATGAGGCAGCCATGAAGCCACTGAATCCTGAAACTCACTTTGTGGGAAGTAGTCAGCTGTCATTCTTTGCCCTTGTGTGTATTCCTGTATCAAGCATTTAAATATTTTACCAAGGAAAATATAGTACTTGCAGGAATCAAATCCTAAACTCTTACAACAAATTTTTGACCTTGGAGGAATCAAGAATAAATTCAGGCGAGATCCACATGCTTGGAGATTGTGAACTCAATGATGGTGTTGTTTCGAAATCTGTCCTTGGTGTGATGTAAGGAGAAGAGATAGGAGAGGAATAGTTGCTGCTGTTGTACTGATTATCACTGCAGACACTCAAAAGCTCATTTGAAACTTCAGTAGTCGTGAACCCTTTAATGCTTGAACTGCTTCCAGCCCTTTTAGCTTTCACCTCTTCATTCAAACCGTTCTTTTTGACAACACGACACAAGGCAAAAGCTCCCTGCGAGAAGTAAAATCATAGAAATGATCGACAATTATAAGTAATTCAGTAGCTCAAATGTGTCTGAATTGGAGGAGCCAATAGATTTTGAGTTTCCTTACTTGAGAGTTTGGTGTCATTTCATCGCACAGGCGATACTCATGCATCACCCAATCAGTTCTGTTCCCTAAAGGAGCACGCCCTAGGTAGAAAACAAGGGTCTTCCGGTAGCCAGTCACAGAGGATTCACATACCACTTTCCGGTCTTTTCCAGTGGCTTTCCAGTATCCAGCTCTAGTGGCTCTATTTGAACGTGAGCCATTCGGATATTTCTTGTCTCTAGGATAGAAAAAGAACCACTCCATATCACGTTTGGGAAGAAATGACTTTTCTGCAACTCGTAAAACATATCAAATTGTTAAAAGGGATCATATAGCTCTTTTTTAACGTACATAAATGTTTCATATGCAACGCAAGTGAAGAATAAAAGAAAGCCGAATGAATTGGCTTTAAGAGTGGAAAGTTTGATGTTCCACCCAAAAAAGATATATTTTGTAAGGGTCATGAAAATCAAAAGCAGATGGGGACAGAAAATATCATTTAAATTCAGGAGAAACATGCTTTCTAGTAGTATAGCAGGCTTCATTTGAAATTTGGAACAAAATACAGATATGCATTGACAAAATCTGTATGGCAAGGTGACAACAAATACTAAATCTCATTATTAACGTTTAAAAGAAGGAATTGAATACTCCCTCCTTCCCCCTTTAACTTTTAACGATCTTTAGAACACGACTTTTTAAATATTTTTATCTCCAAATCCGTAAGGTAAACAAATTATAAAAACTTGATATTCTAAAAATTTACATTGAGATTTTACTTATTTTCTATAACATAATGAGAATTTATAATTTTTAAAAATTTGACTAAAAAAAATGGAGTAAAAGTTAAGGAACGGACTTAGTAGTTATGAACTATTGTACCTGGTAATTCCCAAGGATCAAACTTATAAAAGTCGATCACAGGAATCACTTCGAGCTCGATTTCCTGCCCTTCAACCTTCCTTTTCAAGTAATAACCAACCAGCTCCTCATCAGTCGGATGAAACCGAAAACCCGGTGGCAAGGTTGCACTTCCCATTATGTCACTCCTTCTAAAAAGGCTCTAACTATCAGGTTAACCTCTAGCAATAGGGAAAGAAAAACGCAAGAAGTACTCTCACTCTAAGAAGCAATGCACAAACAGTTGGTGGGTGTCAAAATCTCAACTATGTACCCATGCTATAACTGTTTACAATCTTAAATATCCAAAAATAGAAACTTTTCCCAATACAGAAATTGGCCTCAAGAACTGCAAAGAACTTCCATAGGATGCATCCTTCATACAAAAATATCATTTTTTGGAAAAGTCCTCAGTTTAATCTTAGTGGGACAAGAGCTAATCCCCCCACTAATTCACCAATTATAAACAATAAAATGCTAAAATTTGCTTCAAATTACTACAGTTACCCTATGTTTAAGCAATATTATCAATTTTGAATTTGCTAAAAACCATGGAAAACTTGATAAAATTGCCAAAGTTGTAAACTTTTACAATACCCACAATTTTTAAATTAGCAAAAATCAATGAAATACTTGCTATAATTGCCAAAGTATCAAGCTTTTGTAACACCCACTAGTTTGAAATGGCTAAAGACTATGAAAAACTTGGTATGATTACCAAAGTTGTAAACTTTTGCAATACCCAGATGCAAAAAAAAAAACCCTTAAAAGCTAGTTTTTTATAACCAAATTTGGCGGCTGAAAGTGCAAGATTTGCGGTTACAGAGCAGGAGGAATGATGAGAAGAAGAGGCGGTAAAAGTGAGGAAATGAGAAAAGGTGAGGGTAAGAGGGAAACCAAGAGTTGGAGGAAGATGGTATATATAGGTGATGGAGAAGGGACAAGGCAGTCCAATTTTGCAACACCGAAAGGCAGAGGAGTTCGCTTGTCTGGAGTAGCCCTGAAAAATTCCAAGAGTGTGGGACCGTTGCTCACATAAAAGCATTTCCCATTCTTCTCATTTTTTATGGTTCGATTAAAAATGTAATTTAACCCAATTATTGTGTCTATGCAGGATATTTTGGGATGTCAAGCATGTATTAGGTAAGGCTGATCATATGTGGAAAATGTCATTGCTCTATTTGATTCTTTGCATACATCGTCAAATTAGAAAGACAAAAAATTATGAAAAAATATTTAATAAAAAATTTATATTAAAATATATTCAATAAAATCACATTTTAATATATTATTTCTTATAACATAATATGAGAATTTATGGTCAAAATCTTCAAACTTTGATTTTATTAATAGAAATTGGACAATTTTTGACAGACGAAAGGGTGTCTAGTATGCAACTTATGATTACTGTTGATTGTAACTAAAATTTACCATGCTAATATTGTTTTAATGATTATACTTGTTTTATACAAGCCCTAGAGGCGATGTGTCAGTTCCTTACTGAACATATGCACTCAGTAACTTAGAGGAAGTTATGCATGCAAAATTTAAAATTTTCATATAGTATGAGTGTATGACATATCATCAATAATAGAACCCCAGTTTGAAGCTTTGGATGCACTAATGGAGGGAATAAGTGGCTTTCTTGGTCAAGTCATGGAAGTCCATGCACCTTCCACATCATCATGAGTAGGACAAAAACACTTTATTTCCTTTTGTTTTTAAAGTGCCAGCATCATTGGGCCCGGCCCATATTTTAAAAAGGCCCTGAAACTGAAATTGTGTATACTCCATTGCGAACCTTTTCACGAGAGTTGCAAAAGCACGCCATTACCCCCATAGTGGAAGCTCCAAAACCCCCTTTCTACTTTTTAAGTTCACATGAGAAACACACAAAGTTTTGCTTCTTAGTTCTTACTCGTTTTTGCTGATTAATTAAAAACGGTTTATACAACTAAAGTTCCCTATGAAATACTACTACCTTGTATACTTGAATAATAACACATTGTACTAACATAATAGCTAAAGGCACAATTAAATCTTCTTCTGTTTGGATTAAAGAAGTATGAAAAAAGTTTTGGTTTTTTTATATCAAACAAAACTTTACAAGCGACTTATGCATTATCTACTTTTATAATTAAGGGATATTCATAGACGATCTCAAATAATTACGGGCAATATTTAATATTCAGTAAATTAGCTAGGTTACTTATTAACACATCGTAGTTATATATATAATCTAGGTTACTGATTTATAATGATTAAGACTAATCATGTATACTACAATTAGGCTACTGGTTTATATTGGTTAGACTTAATTTTACTTATTGAAATCAATGGTTCACGTGTCAACGCAACTAATTAGTTAAAACTTTTTGCCATATCACAGACAATAAACCAATCGCGTATCACAATTGTGTGTATTATATTGCATGTAATTCTAAAATGTGCCCGAATTTAGTCGTATTGTTGAAAAAGTACAAGGGTACCCCATGAAATAGGATACATAAAGAGATGAAAGAACAATGCATGTTAAGTAGACGTTGAAGATCCTATACTGCAACTCATTATTTACTTTCTTTAACTTCATGCAACTCGACCCTATGCACTTCTTACTACTCCTTAGATTTGGAGAATTCGAAAAATAGATGCAAAATGGGCTGAATCTGATTGGAACAAAGAAGATGTAAAATGGGCCGAGTTGAGCTTAGTTGGTCTAAAGAGAATTTAGTTTTATCTATACAGAGTGATTGTTTGTGTAGACCCTTGACAAGCAAGAGTAAAACATTCATCACCTGATAGTGGTTAAAAGTCTAACTTGAAAACTATTGATCCATTATTTACTATTTAATAACGTAATAAAAAAACGTCAATTCAAAAGACCGACTCAATGAAGATCATACTTGATTTTAAGGGCCCTTAATGGGGCCATTATATTTTAAGGATAATTGGGATAACTTTTGACCATAAATAAAGACATATTTGTGTGTGAACGTACTTGTGAATACAGATTCAACTGAATCTCTTTAATTTGCTGTTTTAAGGCAATAACATCATCAGTACAAAGTAGAAAAAGGAGCTTCATCTATATGCTTGCTGATGATCCAATTACAGTGCAAAAGTGGGTTATGTGTTGGTTTTGTCTCCTTTACACTGTAAAAATGAGTAGATATTAAGGGATATTCTGCACGAGTATATTCTTTTTATTTTTATTTTCCTTCTTATCGGGTCAATTTTGCTTGTCGGGTCGGGTTAAATCGGTTCTTTGCTTGGTCGGGTTCGGGTTGGGTTGTATTCGGTTTGGGTCAATGTCAGTTCGGGTTGTGTTCGGTTCGGGTCAAGATCAGTTCTAGTACAATCGGGTCGGTTCCTAAACGGGTTATATCGGGTTATTTCAGATTTGGGTCAAGGTCGGTTATGGTAAAATCGGGTTGATTCCTGAACGAGTTATTTCGGGTCAAGGTCTGTTTTGATAAAATCGGACAATGATGATGGTTAATTCATAAATTGGACAATGATGATGTCGGTAAGTCATTTAAAAACAAAATATTTATGAGGTAATGATTATTAAATATGTATTATCCTATCAAACTAGTCTATAACATACGATGTTAAGTTTATATATACATAAGAACTTGTAATATGTTTAGTTTGATATTGACAATGATAAGTTTGGTTTCAAAGTTATTAGATATTAGGTAAAAAATAAGTCTGTCAAGATTATGTCATATTCATGTATATTAAGATTATTAACACATCCAGTGAATTCGGGTAACAAATTGATATAAATCGGGTTATATCGGTTATGTGTCGGTTTCAATCGGTTTCGGGTCAGGTTCATAACGGGTCGGGTTTGTAACGAGTTGGGTCCGTAACGGGTCTCACTTTTCGGGTCCGGTTCGGTTTCGGGTAACTTATTAGATCGGGTCTGATTCTGACAGCTCTACGAAGTACTAGTATTACTTAATAACTAAGTGGTCACATTGAAAACCAATTATGATGTATTTTTCATTTTCATATTATTTTTAAAGACGTCAGAGTAACGATTAATTATTTATTAAAAAATGCAATTCATGAAAACCAATAAATATGTATACTGTTATAGATAAAAGTTGAACATAAAAGAATGTCTTATGTACCCATTACAACAAAAAAATTCTCTATTAATTTTTCGTCAACATTAAGTGCACGAACGCCTTTATCCTAGGAATACATTGTTTCATTTGTAGTACATCTCAACATATATTACCACTTAAGCCTACTAGCGTGGTACCTGCAGCATTTTATTTAAAGTTTATACTCTCTATTTGATTTTTCGCAATAACAAGATACAACTTAAAACGTTTTTTCTCTAAATTTATAAGATAAAAAATTATAAAAACTTGATATTCTAAAAATGTATATGTGATATATTATTTGCTATAATATAATTAGAAATTAGGGTTAAATTTTTTTTAAACTTTGACTACAAATATGAAAAATATAGCAAACAAACAGAGTAGTATACTTCTGCAAATGTATTTATTACAAAGTACCAAAATGATTAACAAAGAGATGAACATGTAGCAAAGTGGTTTTAAAATACCTTTTTTTTTTTATCTTTTTCATCTTGGTTCAAGCTAGGCTTAAGGAACATGAGTGAATATATATATATATATATATATATATATATATATATATATATATATATATATATATATATATATATATATATAGGAAGTTAAAAAGAGGGCATATACAAAATAGTTAGTATAGGAAGCAAGTAGAAGAGAAGATGGACGTTCAAAAATGAATCATAAGGGAAAGTTTTTTAAGCAAGGTGTGAAAATGACGAGGCTTAAGTAGAAAAAAATGAAAGGGCGTTGGTGTACATTACATGAAGATGAAGAAGAGGAAAGGGAAGGGAAACTTTTTATGGTGGAATGACGAAAGTTGAAGGACCACCATACTTATCCTGTCGCTATTCATCTACGTGCTTTCGGCCTCTTTTGTTCCTTCACCTTGCCTACTAGCCAATATTCTTCCACTATCATTGCTTAACACCATCTTATATTAATTCCATGCATTATAATTATGATCATAATCACCACATTGTCTTTGTGAAAATAATTAAGTACACAATTTAAACTATTAATTTGCTAAATATAGCGAGTCTTAAGTTGGTTGTTGAACGAGGTAGTTTATTTGGTTGAAGGAGTTACTAAATGATAGTGCATGGCCAAAGTGATTAACTGATTAATCATAATATTAGGTTCGGGCTGTCAAGTTTATTTTCTCTCATTACACTAAAATAATCAGATGGAAGACACTAGAGAATGTACATATTTGACCATAAACAAACAAAAAACTAAAGGCAGAAGTTTTATTTATACATTGAATGAACAATAGGTTGAATTATTCAAAGAGATGGTTATATTTGTTTTAGATTAGTGAGGAAAACTTAAAGAAGTGAATGTATACATTAAGAGACTTTTCTAATTCATACCTGAGATTATTATTTATATACCCGAGACAATACTACATATATCTGAGATAATAATACATATAACTAATATGTTAATAACGCATTTTTTATTTTGCATTTTTTTTATCGTGATATGATTAGGTTGCCGAATTTATATTAGGTATAAATTAGGATTTTCTCTATACATTGAATATGTCAATCGCCTAAGAAGTTTATGCATCACATGAAGCCCGCAAATATCCAGCTAAAGCCCACAAACATAATGCAATTTGACGGTTTTGACCTTTTCTCATTTTCTCTTAATTTCCTCAATCGGGTTATGGAAACTTGTAAATACTAACCGAATCATGCTTTGAAATTCGGTATCACCAGAGAATAGGGAAGAGCCTTCAACACCGCCGCAAAATTCGGTAAGTCACCGGATATAGTGGAGTGGTGTCCAGAGTAGAAGCCACTTCCACTGGACTGGCGTCCAGTATTGACGACACTCCACTGGTAGTGGCTTCCAGACTGGACGCCACCTCACTAATTTTTTTTAAATAATTATATAAATAAAAAATAATAAGAATATATACTTAGTATTATTATTAGTACAAAATTAACTATTAATAATTAATATTAATTATAATATTGTTAACAATAAGTAATAATAATAATAATAATAATTTTGTTTAGTAATATGGTTGTTGTTATTTGTATTATCATTATGTATATTTAGGTACATTCTAAGCTTCCTCAAATATGTTTAGGAGTATTATTATGTATGTTTAGGAGTATTTTGAGTAATAAAACTCTGATGTATTTTTTTTTTTTAGTACTATTGAGTTATAAATTATGCCTTGGAACGCTCCTTCAACCTACCGTAGACCAGTGGTTGATTTCGCAATAGTGCATTTAGGGGCATACAAGCATTTCATTTGTCTCGACCTGTCTCCTGGGTTTCCAATGCCACCGGTTCTCTACATATAGAATCGACTGCACCAACCAAGTGTGAATGGGTGGGATGTTATGTACCATGATCGGATCCAATTATGGGAACAATTAGCTGCATTCATACCATAGTCAAATTTCTAGTAATTGTTGTATTCATATTGTATAATTATGTATACTAATATAATTATTATTCAGACTGTATAACTATTATGAGTATAGTATAATTACTTTTCGTATAATTATTGTACTGTAAAATTACTTTCCATATAATTATTATTATGAGTATTGTAAAATGAACTACCAAGTTATCGACATATCGTTTTCCAAACCTGTTAATTCAATTTCATAATAATAACAGTCAACCAATCCTATACAACATCGTTCATACTAACATAGTTCAAAAATTCAAAAACAAAAATTATCTAATCACTAAAATAAACCAAATTCAAATTAACATAATAAAAACACCTAAAACATCTAGGACGACATGGTCTAGTCCTCGAAGAGCTGTGTAAGGCGATCAACCGCCCCTTTGCCCAACTTCATTTAGTGGCACTTGCCCACTTACGAATGGGTGAGTCGCCTGTATCACCCTGGTCATCCACTGCACACAGCATGAAAGTTAGCGAAGACATGTATATAAAAACGAAAATAAGACTACCTACGGAAGTGGGCAAGTCACATACAACTTTAGTATCAGTACGTGGTGGTACAGAATGTTCGTCGTCCTCATCATCAAACTCGGCTCGTTTAAGACACATAAGTTTGAATGGAATGTTCTCCAAAATCTTCGTCATCGTCTTGCATGTATAAATTGCCTAAATATACATATTAATAATACAAATAACAATAGTTATATTACTAAGCAAAATTACTATTCTTATTCACTGTACTAATTAGTTTTATTACCTATTAATAGTTTTATTATTACTAATTATTATTATTAACAATATTAAAATTAATATTAATTATTAATAGTTAATATTCGTAGTATTATTAATACTAATTAAGTAAATATTATTATTATAATTTTTGTTTATATAATTATTTTTAAAAAAAATAGTGAGGTGGCTTCCAGTTTGGAAGCCGCTATTAGTGGAGTGGCGTCCAGACTGGAAGCTGCTACCAGTGGAGTGGCGTCTAGACTGGAAGCCACTACTAGTGGAGTGGCATCCACTCTGGAAGCCACTACTAGCAAAGTGGACCCCACTCCACTGGTAATGGCTTCCAGTATGGACACCCCTCCACTGGTGGTGGTGCCTGTTTTAGACGTCAACCACTATATCCTGCGACTTATCGAATTTTGCGGCGGCGTCAAGTTTTCTGTGTTCTCCGGCGAGTTTGCCGTAGCCCGGTTGAGGTAATTCTGAAAAAATGAGAAAAGTGCAAAACCGTCAAATTACGTTATGTTTGTGAGCTTTAGTCGGATATTTGCGGGTTTCGTTTAGCAGTTCACTATATTATAACAAAAACAGATTTAGTTTAGTGCCTTTATAAAATGCATGCAATGCATAATAATATAATGAACAATAGGTTACTATAACTTTTTTTTATTTTTTGACCTCTTTTAAAAAAAAATTCAAAAACTAACCTTTCCACCAAACTATTTCGAAAAATGACCTCCTGCCAGGTTCGGGTAGAAGTCGCTACCAAAGACAACGTCTTCACTCAAATAAAAGTTGCTGCTGAAACTGAAATTGAGTAAGAAATGGGGTCCAACCCAGGTGACATCGACTTACTTTGAAATGAAGTTGTTGCCTTTGGCAGCGACTTTTAGTAGGTCAAAGTCGCTGCCTGGTCTGGAAACCAAATAGGCCTCCTTCTATTATCCAATTACAGTTTAATTTAAAGTTGTTACCATAGGTGTGAATTTGTTGTTTTTGATAGTGATTTCTACATAAACCTAACAGGAGGTCATTTTTCGAATTAACTTGGTGGGGAGGTTAGTTTTCGAAATTTATATTTATAAAAAAGGTCAAAAGAAAAAATTCTCTTGTAAGTTTATCAGTATATGCATATAAACAAAATTTAAGTTACTGTGTACCTTACACACAGACACAAAAAAGAAAAAAAAATTAAAACATATCAGATATTAAGTTTTTTTTTTCTTTTCCCAAGACATATCGGTAGTTATTTTCTCATATTGTATAATGTAAACGGAATAATCAAATACTTCATACTCCGTACAATGAAATGAAGGGAAATCAATTAAAGCTATCTGATTGCGACTATTAATTTCACAACATGCGCGGGGCGCCCCCCTATTATTTGAGAGATGAAGATGACATGAGAAATGTGGCTATCATTTGGCTCTCCATTAATAATGCCTAAAGAAACAAGCTAAGGAACTGTCTTGGGAGTTGGGAGAGTACACTTTTACACTGAACATTGATTAGTGGTAAAAACTGTATATACCTTCATACCTACATAGTACTAACATCGTGTGGAATGGAAGGAAAAAAAAAGGGCAAAGGCCCTATGCCCTTAAAGACAACAAACTATGTTTAGTCCTTTTCCCTATCTACATAAATCTATAAAGAATATTGATATATATCAAAATTTACTTTCAAATTTCGAAAGTACTTTATTATTTGAACTAATAATTTTCTATAGAGCTCTTGAAAAAAGTTTAAAGTAATTAATCTCCTAAATTGGTTTTATTAATTATCTCTCCTTTCGGGGATAAGACAAAGACAACAAAGAAAAGAAATAGGATTAGTAGTTAGGGTTAGAAAAGAGAGGGAGTTATTAGTAGATGAGAAGTCAATGAATCATAAGCCCATTATATCGAGATTAGGCTTTATAATTGGGTTTAATTAAGGCACGGATTTTACCACTTTAGTTAATAGGTCAACTTTATTGGGACGGGCAATTTTAGTGAAATTGAGAAAGTATTTTATTTTATATTGTCAAGTAATATTAAGTTATGTCACATACATTTAATCTCTCACATCAAACAAAAAATGTCATCTCTCAGAAAAGTGTCAAGATGTTGTCTGATGATGACAATATTTAAATGTGAAGCCAAACTCGATCACGTCAGTATGATTGGTAAATAGTGTAATCCAAACATGAAACATAAGGTACGGTCAAATTTTGTGTGTTAACGGATAGTTTTTGAAAATCTTTTGGCACCACGCACTATTCATTATCGAACTAGCATGCTTGGAATTTGGAATTTATATATGTATAACTACCTATCACCAGTTCACCACATCGTCATAAGTTAGTCAATCTTACTCCACAAATTAATCAAACTGTTACCTAAGACCTTAGTAATTTTCGTTTGATAATTTGGTACTTGTATTGCTTCTCCTTTAATCAATATGTTACGTACTTACGTTTAATATTCACGCCCAAGCACAGTGTTCCATCCCCAATAAACCTAACACAACTTCATCTTTGTCCCACCACCCGCAATCTCTTGGCTGGTTTCCAACCGTGAAAATTTATTTCTTCTCCATTTAGTACGAAGAAATCTAATAAGACCAATTAGAATCAAAAGAAAGATGTGTGTACTTATATATGTCTACGTTAAACCCCCGCAAACATGGTTTTATTAGTTTTTGGAGTACAGTCCATTCAACAACTGTCTAAAAAATGACAAAATTTCTTTTTGGGAATACCTAACTATATTTAGTAGCAATCTCCAAATATCTTGGAATTACTCTGGAGGATTTAAACGAAATGTGTCATATTTTGATGAAGGTTTGGCCGATTATGAACCTTCAACTAAAGCGACTTCCTAAATTTAATACAGGTTTATTTCACATTTTATGTCTTCAAAATTGCTTACTTATGGAAAGAATGTCAATAAAATATTGTGTAACATAAAAGTATTGCATGACACGCAAAAGTTCTACGCATCACGCGAGAAAATTGTGTAACATGCAAAACCTTGGCATGCAACACTTACGTTCATAATGTTCATGACTATGAATATAATATTGAATATTGCACTATTATGCAGCAAACTTAGCTTTAAAATAGATTTTTTTAATGCTTTCTAGAATCTTTTATATTTTGGTCATAAGTGTGATTTGGGTCTAATCTTTGGGTTAAGGACCTTGAATTAATCCCAAATGCACAATCAGGCCTAATATTGGGTTTAAGGCTGAATTATCAGGCTAAAGCTTATCTCGATGGGTCTTAAGCAATCTTTCAACTCATCCTCTTAGTTTAGACCAAGTAGGTAATCCATCGATAGGATATGCTCTTTTTTGGAGAGTAAGTCAATACGATCTTAATAAGGTGTTGGGTTTTGCATCTAACATCCATAGGGCCATAAAATGGAAAGATCCAATTTTGGTTGTCTACATACAACTACACTCGCTTGCCTTAACCTTAAACTTATTTTAGATTACTTTTGCAATATTTCTAGATGATTTATTAGCTTCCACAAGTCATCTATCATCATTTGTAAGGGAAGTGCAATAACATCACATTTAGCTAGCTACTTTAAAATATGACCCCAAAATCATTTCTCGGTCGTTGTTTAGGAGCCTACATTAGCTCTTACCACCCAAAGAAGATTACAAGTACACAATTGATAAAACCTACAACAAATCCGACATTGGAAAGCAGATTTCCTTTCAAAGGCAGGCCAACATAATCTAATACAAAGTAATTTGGAAGCTCTCCCTTCCTATCTTTGTTCTTCTTCCCTTTCACCCTTTGTATAGTCTTACATCAACAGATTCCAATATATGGCAGAAAATACTAGCACAAAGATAAGTTTTAAGAAAAGGAGCCGGGTGGAAAATAGGTGATGGAAAAGATATCCTTTTTGGATAGACAATTGGGCTTCTAACACAAGCTTCATAGAGCTTCATAGAGCTTCATGGAGCTTCAAATTAAATAAGCATGAAGCAAATATATAGTGCGTTGAGACTTAAGAGTATATATATATAAAGATAAATATATATACTACCATTATGTCTAATATATATTTATCTTACCAAATATATAGTGAGTTATGTCTAATGTTCCAGTTTGGGGCCTAATGTTATGTAGAAACTTTTCAGTCAAATATGTTACTCTCTCTATCTCATATTAGTTGTTATATTTCCATTTTTAGTGTCAAAATTTAAAAATTTTGACCATAAATTTTAATTATATCATAATAAATAATACATTCAAGTAGGATTTTGATGAATGCATCTCGATATAAATTATCAAAATATTAAGTTTTTATAATTTTTTGTCTTACAAATTAGCGAAAAAATATTTTAAGTTGTGTCTTAAATACCATAAAAAAATCAAATGTTATAAATAAAATGGGACGATGGAATCACTTGGTTAGCTCATTGAATAAAGCCGAAAGACAGCAACCGGAAGGGATGGGGATTGCAGGCGTTATCCTGAAGACAACAACGGCAACGTCATCAGCACTCATACCTTCAATTTAGACAACATAGAGGCATTTCTAGCAGAAACAACGATTCTTCGTTGAGGCATCCAATTAACAATTGATAGCAGTACCAAAAATATTAATATTGAAGGAGACAATCTTTTGGTTATTAGTTCAGTGCAAGGTTTGTGGGCTTGGCCATGGAATATAGATCACTTATTCGCAAATATTCACTCCCTTCTTTAACAATTTGACAATATTTGTCGAGAAACAAATCGAGCAGCAGATTGAATAGCAAATGTCTATTGTTTAATGTCAAATTATTTTAAATTTTGTTCCTTATAACTCTATTTTACTTCCAAATGTCGATCGTTTAACATTTCACCTTGTTATACTTTTGTAAAGCTATTTTAGAAGTTATGTACGTGACCAGACAGGTTTGAATGGAGTTGAATTGGAATAAATTGTTTTATTTATCAGGTGCATGAATAACTTTTTTTTTATATATACAAATGCTTATTTATTTTTGTTTTGACTTTGTCCTATATATTATATGGATAAATTGGCAGGTTGAATTTGCATTCTAAATAAGTGGCTATCTTCATAATCAGGTTTAAATAGAGAGTTCTTGGTTTATCGATTTCAAGAATATTGGTTTTCTTATTTATTTTTGAAAACTATGTTATTAATATTAAATAATCATTTTAAATTGAGTTAATAAAAGTGTATACTTAGTAATACCTATGTGCATGCATGGTTAAGTTTTGGTTAGTAAGTAGTACTTATTACCTTGCCTTATCATGCAACAGTAACATCAATATAATTTTCAAGTAGTTTCGAAGTACTTATCATGGAGGATTACGGAGTGTTACATCATATTTTTGTTTTTCAATCTCTTTTGTGGATGTTGTATGACTATTTATCAATAAATTAATTTTGTTTGTTTTTTTAAAAATATTATTTATATTTTCGATTTCACATACGAACTATGCAATATATATCAATAAACACATAGTATTACTTATTGAAATTATTCTATATATAATTTGAAATTCAATTGAATGGGTTTCATCTATCAAGTCGATAGACCTAATTAGGGTTACTTGACAAGCAAATACATGATTCATTCACAATTGTATACATATTACTTAATTCAATAATTCAAATTGAAGTGGAACTCAATGAAACTGGATTGATAGGGATATTTATTGATGATCCTCAAATGGAAGCACTATTATAAATAGTAATCCAAGGCCACACAACAATAAATTGTGGTTATGAACGTATACGAATTACAGGTGATTATTGGTTTTGTGAGATGGGGTTTTGGGGAAAAACATGGCGAATTTTAAGGCAATATATTAAGTTAGAAAAACAGCTTTTCACACGATATTGGAGTCAAATTATCAATTTGTGTATTGAATTTAAATTCTAATTTAATTTATCCAAATTTCAAATCTTTTTAAAAAAATTCGGGCTAAGCCTGGGTTTTGAGTCTAAAATTTCTACCCGCATTTTTTCAGGCAGATTTGGACCATCTATAATCAACTCAAATTCTAACCAGCAAGGCAACAAGGTTTAACGTCGACGTCATTCCAAGTTAACAAAATGTTTGCCAATATGAACTTATTGAAGCAGGTCCATCACATTTGAGGCTATTGATGCACCAGACTGAATAAGAACTGAACTGACCTTTTCTGTTGAAGTTGTCTGGTCGAGCTACACCACCAGTGTCAATGTCTGCTTCTTCCATAACCACCAAACTTCACTCTCTCTCCTCTCAACGCCGGCATCCCCTGGAATCCCCTTCAGTCGCAATCCAAAACATCCAATTCAATCAAAGCCATCCTCAATTCTCACCCCAAAACCCGCACTTTCTGACCCATTTGTCCTCCAAATTGCTGAAACGTTTGAAGACTCCCTCTCTTCTTCTTCCTCCTCCTCCTCAACTCCCGTACCTTTGCAAAAATTAAGGGATTCTTCATCTGAATCCCTTCTCTCTCTTGCATGGCCCACCCGAAAAGACGAACCTTGTAGATTCACTGATACTTCCTTCATCAAATCCTCAGAAATCCAACCCATCACTGACCCACCTCAAGATTCTGACTTTTTAACCTTTTTATCGGACACCCATTTTCCCAATTTGACAATAGTTGATGGGTATGTCGTGGATTCTTTATCCGGGTTGTCTGGTTTACCCGAGGGTGTGTATATGGGTAGCTTGTCAAAGGTGTCATCTGAGGATATTGTAAAGAGGGTGTCTGAGTATGTGGCACATATTCAAGGGGATTTGTTTTGGTCTCTTAATGGGGTTGGACTGTTGGAGCTCCTGATTTGATAGTTGTTTATGTGCCTGAAGGTTGCAGAGTTGATGTACCTTTTTATTTGAGGTATTGCTCCGTGAAAGGGGGTGAATTCGGGTCGAATGCGCCTGTTTCAAACCCGAGAGTATTGGTGGTGGTAGAGAAGGGAGGAGAGGTGGGTATAGTTGATGAGTTTGTGGGTGGAGATGGGGATAAGTGTTACTGGACTAATTCTGTTCTTGAGGTGATCGTTGGTGAAGAAGCAGTTTTTAATCATTCTTATGTTCAAACTCAATCTTTGGGAGCTGCTCATATTAAATGGACTTCGATTAAGCAGGTATATTTGATTCTGCCTTTGACTTTCTTGTTGTGATTTTTGAAGTTGGCAAAATATGCAGCACTTACATTATTATGTTATTGTCTTAGTTGTAGTATGAGTGTAGAAACTGAAACTCATTTTTATTAAGATATTGAGTTCTTGGTGGTGCATTTGCATGTTGGAATTAAGTGCTTCATTTTGATACTATTTGCTGCTTTTACTATTAGGTAAAACCCAAGTTCTTAAAAATGAGGTCAAGGGTTTAAACAATTGAGTACTTGAGAGGAACTTTTAGGTTTGTTTAATGATTTATGAAATACTATTGAGTTGTAAGAAGCTCTTTACAAATCAAATGATCAGGCTTTTGAGAATGGAACTTTGTTGAGAACTCATTGAGTACATAAGAAGTGAAGTACATAGGTAAGGGAGTTACCCGCAGGATAGGAGGATTGTTAAGGACATGTTTTATACCTAGGATGGCTAGGAGGAGGCTTCTTTTACGAAGTAGGAAATTAGTGCATGCGATGGTTGAATGAGACTTCTATCTGAGAAGGCAAGAAAGATCTGTTTGCTGTCAATTTAGGTTTTTTTGTAAAGGTTGCTTTCTTTCATAGGGATCGAGTGTTCTGATAGTAGAGAACCTCATTCTTTTTATTGAAAATGGCTGCATATAGGAAAGAGGACATTTTGGTAGAGTTTGGTGTTATTTCTACATTGAACAATACTGGGTGATGAATAGAACTTTTGAAAGAGCAAAATTTTTTTTATCTGGGAGAAGGTTGTATGTTTAGGATATTTTTAGTGGACATGGTTGAACCAAGTTACACAAATCTCACCTCGTGGAAATACAAAGCTTACAATCATTGGCTTCTTCAGAAGATAGTGATCTTTTTGCAGAAATTGCTTACATATGTCTATAGGTGCTGCTGAGAAACTTTGTGACCAACTATTTAGAATTTAGAGCATCTATGATTAAAATTTGCAAATTAATTGAGAGGATTGATATTGACTTTGATTGGTAAAATCATGTATGTCTTAGAATTACGTGTTTTATCCTGAGGATTTAGTCTTTTGAGCATATAGTTTCTCATGTCATTTGTGTTTGGAAAACTGGAGATGCTATTGCAGGAGAATCATGCCATGAAAAGAAGATTTTGCTGCAGGATAGTTTATGTGTATAGGAGGTTGTAAATTTAGGAGATTTTAATGCATAAGATGGCTGAGACCCTTCCTATGACGATTGAATCTACAATATTAGCTACTTCATGAAGTTTGAAATGTTTTTTGAAGGTTATTTATCTTCTTAATTTTGTTGTGCTTAATTTTGTGTCTCTTGGGGCAGATCTTATGAGCTTCAGGTGGAGGGGCTTTGTAAACTAGGAATTTACATCCTCTTTACTCTGCAATATGAGAATGGGACTGTCTCTCAAGCCCAAATCTATTTACTTTTAAATCTCAGTATTAGAATGTCAATATTATGTAATGAACATTTTGTCTTGGAAAAGGGATAAATCTGATTTTTTTGAGGTTCATATGGTGCTTTGTTACCGTAGGAATCAGCTAGCTCCTATAAGCTAGTAGAATTTAGCTCAGGTGGGAAACTGAGTCGACACAACCCCCATGTTCAGCAAGTTGGCCCAGACACAATTACAGAATTGTCAACACTGCATCTGTCTATCCATGATCAGACTCAGGATTTGCATAGTAGCCTGATATTGGACCATCCCCGCGGTTACACCAACCAACTTCACAAGTGCATAGTGGCTCATCCACGCGGACAAGCTGTATTTGATGGGAACGCAAAAGTTAATAGGTAAGTTAACTTGTTAATCTTCTCTTGGATACTTGGGAATTTCACTTGACATATCCTGTTTCCTTTACTCATCAATCTATCATCTTCATGTTCATCATGAAAATCAGTTATCAAGGAATGGGTTAGATTTTTCCCTGTGCTTTTTTGGAGTACTGAATTTGATATCCTATTTGCTGTCATCCATGCTTTACACATTTCAATTGATCTTCAATGTGCAAATTATGCAAAGCATATGTTACCTGGTATGCAGACTTTTTCCTTTTTGTTTTGTAAGAATAGGTTAAGTAAATTATGCCAGATTGTGTTGGCGAGCATACTTGAGTTAGCTTTTCATAATAGTTAACTTGGACAGTAACTTCTTGGCTCATATATGGTCTTTGTGCTACTGCACTAGGTAAGACAAAAAGATAATGATGGTGTACGACCACTTATAAGATCATTTTAATTAAAATGCAAAATTAAGATAATTCTTGAGTTTTCATGGATCTTAAATGGTCAACTTTTACCTTTTACAACAATTCCTGAGAACATTATGCTATTGGCTTTCTTTTGACTTCTAAGTTCTTCTGATATTAGCACTGGTTAATTTCTAAATTGATTTGGGTTCGTTCTCTTGCTGAACCTATGAAGTACTGTATTCTTGTCAAAAAAGAGAAAAAGGGTTTTCTCTATGTTTTCTCTTTTGACTTTGATCAAACCAATTGTATAATGCATAAATTGATTTATGGAGGAATATTCTTGTGTACTCTTTTATACTTGGGAAAAAAACTTTTAAGTGCACTTTTTTCCCCCCTTCTTTGAGTTTAATTTGACTATCAAATCAACACTCGTCTTTTGAGGTATTTTGTACTTAGAAGTCTTGTTTATCTGTTCTTGATGTTGGTTTCTACTTACAATGTGAGCTTTTGATTTGTTCCAAGTCATTGGATGCCTGCTTTGAATCCATTGGGGTGTTATTTTCTGAATATCCTGTCTTTAGAAACTTGGAATGTGCCAAAATGGGATTTAGAGGGTCCACCTTATGCCCTGAAAGTCTAAAGGAGCCGCTGGACAGTTATTCTTTTTATGTTAGATTTTAGAGCATTTATGAATAAAACTTGTGACTTTAATGATGAGTGTTGATATTGACTGTGAAAGTTCGATTGAAATTGTGTGTATTCCTGGAGATAATCTATGGTAGCAGAGGATTGCATTTCCTTCATTTCAAATGTTGATTATAATATATTCCTCTTATCAATCCTCGAATAGAATGGATATTCGGCTTATTATTTCTCGAATATAATTTAGTGATATACTTTTGTGTGACCATTTCTGGATTGTGAGCTAATGCATTGATCAGATTAATTGGAACAACAGAGGCATCAAGAATTCAATCCATTATTCTTTAATACCTCAAAAGAGTAGCAGTTAAACAGTTAAACCAAGGGAAACCTAGTGATTCAGAATTCCCATGATTGTGTTAAATTTTAACGAGTTAAGCCTTTCCTGTTTTCTCTTGTTCTTGTCATCATTCCTGTTCCCCTTTTCTTCTTTTCTCACTCGTGCATCAGTGTATATATATGGTCCTATACATAGTTGATCTCTGACAACTTTATATATAATTACTCATTTCTTTACCAGTCCTTGAGATACATGCGGTTTTAGTGTTACTTTCAATAATGTGTCTATACTTGGGTTCGTTGGTTCTAATGCTTACCACCATTTTGCTGTGAACCATCCTCAGCCTCTCATTACACAGGTGTACAGACGAAGGAAGAGGAGTAAGGGAGAACAAGAAGACATCCAGCAACCAGGGAGAGAGCAAGAAGCAACCAAGGCATAAGTCTGCTGAACATGAAGGGAAATGACAAAATAGTACAAATGATGTAACGGAATGTAATAGGATATAATATATAAATAATACAATGTAAAGAAGGAATATTCTAGGAGTTGTTACAAAATGTCAGATACAGTTAGTACTTGTCTCTGGCCTAATATATATAGGAAGGAAGGATACATTGTCTAGGCATCTAAGAATCAATATAACAGTTTTCTTGGAGAGATCTTTGCCTCTCGAAAGCAGAGAATCACCCCTATTTGCCTGCCCTTCGCTATACCGTTTGTTTTCCCACTCGCTCATACCTGAGTCCACAGCACATTTTCTCACCTACAGATATGCTCAACAGACAGATGCAGGCCAACTGACCAGGAGTCTACTCCTTGTTCCTCAGGCAACAGTAAATGTGAAACCCAATCTCCAGATTATTGCAGATGACGTCAAGTGTTCCCATGGAGCTGCTATTAGTGACCTAGAAGAGGATCAGCTCTTTTATTTCCTGGCTCGTGGTATTGACTTGGAGACTGCTAGGAAGGCTCTAATTTACTCTTTTGGAGCCGAGGTCATTGATCACATTCGTATTGCTTATGTGAGGGATAAGGTGAAGAGTCCTTTTCTGAGTTACATGCCCCTACAACAGTTGAATCTATTGCTTGATGATGCCATAAGCAGACCCAAAGAAGATGCCAGCAATGCTAATTGTGACATTGTATGTGTTCGTCAATTCAATTTCCCCGTACTTTTTTTGAGGATAAATGATGCCAAGTGCTTCATGTCACGAAAATGTAGTTCCTCCGTATACTGTACACTAGTGAAATTTGAAAATATGAGCAAAATAATGCCTTTTCTAAGTATATGATATGTTTTCTCACCAAGTGACAGCTTCTTGTTTGCATCAAAGGTGATTTGAAGTCCCTAAATTACTTTTGCTGCATATTTTGGGTTCATAATTACACAAGTAATAGAATTAAGGAACAGGTTAAGTTACATTATCACCCATACCTTTTAGCATTAATCGCTATAGTATGAGCCGAGGTGACCACGAAATTTTCTGTACTGAAAGTCTGAAACCTTGTCTAAATGTTTTTGCCACAGCTACAATCTTCTCTAGTATGGGTCTGAAAAAACACGAACATATGTAGTTTTGATGGTGGCTACTGGCTATGGCGATTGGCTATATCATCGTGTCAACGTCTGTTGATACCTCTGTACCAGCGTAACCAATTCTTTCAGTATACTTATATGGGCAATATCTTATCTACAAGCATTAGACTGCTTATAAGAGCATCCGTGAATCGTTTGAACATTCTTGATTTTGCATCACCAATCTTTCTGCATAATCTGAACATTAAGGGTCCAACAAACCTCCCACTACAGGTCTGAGAAACAATTTCCTTAAACTTTATCATGTTCCTCTCTTATAATTATCCCTTCTAATTTTGATGATTTAAGTAGAACGAAATATATAGGAGCGTGGTCTGACATCAAGTAAAGTAAATCTCATTCCAAACTTGGTATACTTAACCCCCAGAAAGATTGCAGATAGATAAACATACGAGTTCTGGAGCTTACAAACTATTGCCTAATTTATTGAAACGCAACTGCAACAACAAGAAACGAAAAACCATAGCTGTCTAGAAGTTAACCTTGTAAAGATAGCTTAGACTCAAAAACAAATACGAAATGTGTCTAGATTAAGCGGACAAACCATTTCAAGAATGTGGCTAAGGGGTTGTCCGATTGCTAAGGGCTTAAGGCTCCTACCGTTCTAGGATAGCATCATAGAATCCTCATGGCTTATTGAAGGGCTTAGAAGAAGAAGCTTTCTCATTCTTCAATTCAATGGTATAAAGGTGCCCATAATCATTACTCCTGGTTGTGCTTCATCATCATCTGGGCTATTGTTGTCACTAGCAAGCATAATTTTTGCATCCTGGCTCGTACGCAACACCATCATTTCATGGTCATTGTTTGAAATTGCCATCACATCGCTCTGCAGTTTCTCGCCACCATTTACAGGCACAAGCAGCGCATCTTGGCTCTTACATACCACCTTCATTTCGTTATAAACGCTTGGAGGTGCCAGTGCAATGGTCTTCTGTTCCTCACCGTAACTAATAGGCTTAATCTTCACATCCTGGCTCTTACATTTCACCTTGTTTCTGTTGGTGTTATGAGGTGCCAGGGCGATAGTCTGTCGTTCCTCACCGTCTCTAACAGGCTCAATCTTCACATCCTGGCTCTTAAGTTTCACCTCGTTTTTTCTGTTGGTGCTATGAGGTGCCAGTGCGATGATCGTCTGCCGTTCCTGACCGTCTCTAACAGGCTCAATCTTTACATCATGGCTCTTACATTTCACCTTGTTTTTTCTGTTGGTGCTACGAGGTGCCAATGCGATGGTCCGCCGTTCCTCACCGTCTTCAGCAGGCTCAATCTTCACACCCTTTCTCTTACGCACCACCTTATTTTCACCTTGCTTGCTCGGAAGTGCAAGCACAATGGTCTGCTGTCCCTCCTTGTCCTGGCGCTGAGTTTTCTGCCGACGGTTCTTTTCTGTTTCTTCTATCTGCGCTAAATGTTCATTAATCAACTTGCCTTCTTCTCTTAGGTCCATCTCTGTATCTGTTGCTTGATTCAATGTTCATGAGAAAAATAATATGGATTAATATTTCGTAGCAAGTTGAATGATAAATGTGTCTGTTACTGTGATGAGGACTTGAGTTTTTTGAACAATAAATCAAAATGTTACACGAAAAATACCGTAGAATCAAGTCTTACCTAAGCATATTAAGATTTTACTAAACTGTATAGCAGTAGGTATAGATACACAAAAGTATTGCTGGCCTTTAATCAACCCCCGTAATTGTTTAAATTAAATGTCAACCTACTTGTTTTTTCCATTATTCATCACAAATGATTGCAATAAAGATATATTTCAAAAAAAATTAATATTAAAACGAATCTTGTAAGATCTCACGTGATGAATTTTTTCTTTCCTATTTAACAACGAGGACAACTAAGAGCATTTTTATTGAATTTCAATAAGTACCAATAACCAATCACATCTAATGTATTATGGAGTGCATTATGTTTATACTACATGGAATTATATGAATATAAACTTTAAAAAAATTAAGTGAAATGTATGTTAATATAGTATGGAGTATTGAATAAAAAATGAGCACAAGAGCTACGGACCATCTCTTTATCTTAGAAATCCATGCAGTAAAAATTAACTTTTCAAGTAGCTTAGGATCATGTAAATACTACTCCCTCAATTTTTTTTTTCTTTTCATTTGTTTTTTGCGCAAATTATACTGTAAACTTAAAATTCAAATATTTTTAATTGTGCATTTATATAAAAAATTAATATTTAGAAAATACAGAGTATACATTAAGATGAATCTATCAAAATTCCAAATGAATATGTTTTTTCATTTAGATTTAATTTGAGAGAATTTATAATCAAAATTTGACACTAAAATTTATAATATTTCAAATGTGAAGAAAAAAGAACGAAGAGACTCATTTCAACTAGCGTTATTACTTTAAATTAGTAGAAAATATTTCTCTCAAAAAAAATTATATGCTACAATCAGACACATCATATCAAATAACATGGTCAATCAATTTAAAATAAAAGAAATCCATAAAACAAATATGGAGTACATACATAGTGAATAAATAAAAATAGGTATGAATATGTGAAAATTAGTTTTAATATGTTTAAATAAATTTTAAATATTAAAATTTAAATTTGATTAGAAAAATTAATATAAATTCAGCAAATATAGGACGAATAGAATAACACCTGTTTTAGAAGAATAGAAAAAATAGAAAAATGTCTAAATCATTGATGCTAGTAGTATTGATTGGAACTCTTTTGACTAATATTTTAGTCACATTTATCCTGAAATTAGGATACACTAAACATAACTCACTAAGCCTAGCAATTATTATAAGGAATAACACTTGTCATAAGTTTTTGTGAGATTCCAAAAATTTAGGAAACATAATAATTTATTAATCTCAAGTCCTTTTATCTAATTACTAATTTCTTTCCCAAGTTCAAAAGCATAGATTTTATCAATGAAGAAAGAAAAAAAAATAGTCAACTACATTCAAGAATGTCACATGATGATCAATTAGACAAAAAGAATGTTACACAATCAAATTGAAATTGAAATTGAGAGATAAGTACAACTTTCCTTTAATGTTCATAAGCAATGTAAAGAATGAACAATGAAATTTACCTCAAATTTTAATGGCTGTATGTTACTCTTAAAAGTTCACAATCTGAAGCAGGGTGGAAGGTTTAGCTAGTAGCAGCACAGCTTTGTTTAATCAGGTTTAGGTTTTAAGTAGAACAATGCACTACTTATATAGTCACATTTTTGCTTGTAGAAAAGGTATGAAAGATTATGTTCTCACTTATAGTATCACAAATACTATCATCCGGGATTTTAATAAATTTCCAAAATATAATATTTCACTATTACAAAAATAAAGGATAGGTTTGCCACGTATAGTATGACGCTAATATCTACGCGTCATTGGTAAATCAAAAAGGATTACACTCATTTGGATAGCATATCTTGCATCGTTAATTTCACAAAAACTTAGTACGGTGTGAACACAAATATTGAATTGTGTGTACACCTAGAAAGTCGATTTTATTAAATAGACGGTGATTTTTATCGTATAAAGGGACGACTTATGTTTCATTAAGGGCTAACTTTTGTATAATATATCAAACGTATATTTCCTATTGAACATACCTCAGCCTTTCTAAACTGAAATCCAGGGGTAACTTTTGTTGTATTAAGAAGTAATTTTTATTGGTTATATAATAACCTTGTTATATCCCCTATGCACACAAAATTCTTAACTTTCACAAAAACTTTATATGCCATAGTTTAGTTCTCCATCTATGAAATCATTGGAAACCTTTTATATTTCTTCTGAGAAATTTGTAGCCCCTTACTAGGAATATTGTTTCTAACTTTCACTATTTTAATTTGGAGAAATCCTCAAGTCAGTACTTTTATCCATTATTTTAATTTTATATAAGGTCTATTGTAATAGCCTAGTTTTTAAGTAGTTCAAAATAAATGATAACTATTTTAAGTTAGTTTTTTTTGCATTTCTAAAGTTTGATAATTAGTGAGGTACTTTGATTTTTGATTTTTTACAAGCTAAGTAGTTTTGATTTAAGAATTAAGCTTTTGAAACTGAAATGATTTGACAAACTAAACTTATTTTAACATCAAATTGAAATGTAAAAACCAAATTATGCCCCTTTGAAAAAAAATATGAGCTTCATCATATATTTACAATTATAATTTATATTGATAAATAAACTAAAATATTTTTCAATAATTACTAGGTAAGACTTAATTTTCTAAAACGAAGAAACTTACTTGGGTATAGAACTTTATTGAACTTAGGTAAAGACTAAATTTCCCTAATAATATCCCTAATAATTAAGAAAACCCACCATACTCATTTTTCCTCACCTGTCAACCAATAAACTCTCACCTATCCTTATACAAAATCAATCTAGCCCACAACTCATAATTTTTATAAACTTTAAAATATTTTTAAAAATAAGCTTTGAATCATTTAAAAATAAGCTTTTATAGGTTGCTGAACATAATTAGTTTTGTGTCTAAATTGGATCGGCCCAAAGTATTTATTTATTTTTATTTTTATATAAAATCAATACCCTAAGCAGAAATTTTATTCCCATGACTTTGAATAATGATCTAATTAACATCCTTGTAACATTGAATAAATGATGCACCAAACTTTGAGACGAGTCAACGAAAGTTGAAAACATAGGGGTTGTCAAAAAACCCGAATCTCCAAAGATTATTTATGAAATTATTTTCCCTCACAACTTATTTTTGAAAATATTTTTTAAAAAAACTTTTAAAAAAACAACTCACTCCTCAATCCTTCCTCACCATCATCATTACCCAGCAACCACTATGCACCATTGCCCTCACTAACAGCACCATCACTCACCAATTTTCTCTCTATCTCTCTTTCTCCTCACCACCCAGCCTCGGTCACCTGCCAACACCAACAATCGCTTCTCACTCTTTCTCCGACTTCCCTCGAACCACCGACAATAACAACACCCAAACTGCAGGAACGCCACATCTACTTCCTAACACCACCGCCAAGTCGTATAATCTCCTTTACCCTCACCAATAACTCTCTTTTTCTCTCTACTAGAAGCAAAGCAACAACCGCCGCAACTAATAGTGGCGGCAATAGCACCAGCCATCGAAGCTACCACAGTACCACCCTAGTAACCTATGGTGGCATCACAGGTTGCACGACCACCGCCACCACTATGAGCCACCTAAGCTCGTTCATGACATTTAGAGGCTTATGGTCAAATAAGAAAATTGCGCCCTATAATTTCATAGTATACTTTATAATATTTTATTTACTTATTTTATAAAATAAATAAAATATTAAAATATTTAATTAAAATAATACTATGAATTATAGTCACAAAAATAATTAATAGTTCTTAAAAAAATCATTAATAAATAGATTTATTTAAATAATATCACAAGCAATCTAATTTATAAAAGTTTTCATTTATCAAGTTATTGAATTATCATGATTGTTTTTCTTTGTAATATTATGAATAGTTCTCTTTAAAAATTAATAACTATAGTCAAAATCCAAAATATTAGTCCATATTATAAATAAAATATACTTATAAGGGGCCATTGTATTAACAAAATGAGAAATGATGATAATTATGCACAACTAATATACAAAAGAATTGGTTTGTTACATATATTTCTTATTAGTGGAATATTTACTGAAATAGCTATTTTAGCTAAGGGTTAATAAATTTTTAAGTATAATGAAATATGGTTTATGATTGTTATGAATTCAACCTATATAAAAAGAGGAATAACCATTGTTTGAGGAAAAAACAACTATAGAGGTATGAAAAATCGAACCCATACCAAATTATTGCATTTAAAATTTCATTCAAATAAAGAATTTTATCATTGATCTACTTCAATTAATATGATAAATTTGTATATATTATACTTATATCCCTTTTGTATTTAAATTAACATTAAAAATTTGGGCATTTTCCATGAGCCTTGTGCGATTGCCTCGCTTTTCCTCACCCTAGAGACGACCTTGTAGCCACCTTTCCACCCCTTTCTTAAATTTATTATATGTTAGTTTAACTAAGAAAACCCTAATATTTACTAATTTTTACTCCCTAATCTTAGTGTTGAATTATTTAATTCTAATAGCTTATGGTGAATTTGAATCAGTTTTGTATCAAGGTTTGAATTATTCTTATTTTCATGGGTAGTATTTTTTCATATTACAATAATAAGTTTATTAATTTATTTTATAAAATGTTATTACTAACTTATTCAAGGAATGTATTATTTACATCATTCCAAATCAGTTTCTTAAAATAAATTAAGGATAATGCCATCTCAAAATTTATAAAATGAAATCAACTTTGGCTTAATTTGCACAAAGAAGTATTTTCAGGTAAAAGGATGGCTTAATTTGCACAAAGAAATATTTTCAAGTAAAAGGAAGAATAATCTTATGCCTAGAGCTATTTGTCCTTTTTGGGATATACACTTCACAAGAGATAGTGTACATATTGTTAATTTGCCTAGTTTATTTGAAGGAGTCCATGCTACATTCAATGTTGGTGATTTGGCTCCTTAATTTGACGATGAGATTTTCTGGAAAAATTATTTTCAAGAGGGTGGGAAGGATGGATGAGAATCAAGGGAATTAAGTTGATCTCCAAAAGACTATGAGAAGTGGCTGAATTTATCTAAGTCATTCCCTTAGATAATGAAACTACCTATGAGCCTATTTTCTTGGATTCTTTGGGCTTTGGACTGGAATCCCTTGGAAAAACAAACTTGGTAGTACGTGTGACATGTATTGAAGGAAACAAAGCTATTTAGAAGCTTCTAGTCGTTTTTATTGCTATAGTATTTTGTTTACATGTTTTTACATTTCACTTGAGAGGATTTTTCATATTTTAAGCCTTAATTGGCCTAAGATAATATAAGGGAAAATTTATGTTTATTCAATTCCAAATTGTTTTAGAGGAGTTTAAGTCATTTCAGATTTTTTTGGAATAATTGGGATCATTTTAGGACAGTTTTGGAGAAATTGAGTCATTTGGGAGATGAAGATAGTTCTAAACTTGTAATAATTGTCTAAACTTATTGTATATTAGTATATGAGTTACCAAAAATAGTATAAATAGGAGAGTCTTGACACTTTCAAAGGGAATTAGATTTTTATGAATGAAATTAGTTTGTGAAGCTTGAAATAATCTTGTTAAGGTTTAAGTAGGTTATTAACCTAGAGTTTAGTATCGTTGCCATTAAATTAACACTTAGAAGTTGTTGCCTCTTAATTTTATTCGGTTATTTATTATTTATGTTTATATCAACACATAAAGCGTTTGGAGCTCATCTATTTCCTCATCATAACTCAAAAGGGGAAATATGCTATCATGGTAGTTGGTGACCATTCTCGACGATAGTTCATTTTATCCCCATGAACAAAACTGATGATGCTCAATATGTGGCTAATATGTACTTTCTTGGCACTTCAAGTTACATGAAAGTCCAAGAAGTATAGTCCTTGGATAAATATTAAAAAATGAGTTATTTTTGTAAGATTTTACGGTGAATTGTTGGTACTAAGTTAATGTTTAGTACTTCGGATCGTCCCCAAAACAAATGGTCAAAATGGAGGTCATTAATAGAATTTTGGAAATATTGTTACAAGGGTTGGTGAGCAATACTCAAAAGGAATGGGACATTAAACTTTGACATGCTGATTTCACATACAATAGGTCTCCATCCTCTACTATAGCTCATTCACCTTTTAGGAATTTGGAGGACGAGTATTAGGTATTGAATGATTCTAAATCTTTTCATATGATTATAGGACACATCTAATACATTAATTGTTATTTCAAAATAATTTGTGAAATATGTCAAAAAAAATTTTGTATTAACCTTTAAATTTCATTAATTTTAGACGATTTCAAACCTGATGAGAAAACACCTCATTATGATAACCATAAGTCTTATAAAGTCAAATTAAGCTTTAGGAGTGATAAAAAATGGATTAATTTTTGCAGCAAAGGGTTTTCAATGATATTGTGTCAGTGTGTTAGTGGTGTGTTTTAGTAATACGAAAATCATGGACATAATTGAAGATGTCTATACTTAGGAGGAGGTTTTTTAGTTAGGAGATTCAACTGGACAAGATGGCTAATTTCACTTTAATATTTCTAGATCGAGTTTATCATCTAGATTTAGCATTAATGTTGATGCACTCCGCTTGGACACATTAGTTTATCGATTGAAGCAACATCAAACATATGATCGGCCTTTACTTCCATAACATTATGGAACCTTACTGTCAAAATAAGTAATTCTAAGACACTCCTACATCTTGAAGGGAATCAGAAAATTGTAAACCTTTGATTCTTGTCATGCTTCTCATTGTCTGCAATATTTTTCAGAATAGTCTAAGACTTTTTCATTTTGTTTAAAGCGCCACTAGCCTTTTCTATGACTCTTGGGACTAAGCTAACTAGAGTCTCATCAGATAATTCCTTTTGCCCTGGCTTTTTTCTTTTCTTCCTCTAAGTATCCAATAATTTTGAACCACTTTCGAATAAAACATTTGTTGACAATATTGATCATAGAAGTGCATAAACAAAAGTTGGAGCATTGGAGAAACATACACCATAGTGTAGAGATTAAATGCCTTGTAATGAGTTGTCACAAACAAGTTGCTAGATTATTACAGAAAGTTGTTAGAAAGTATGTATTATAGATTTCCTTAATCTAAAGCAACAATGGAAAACCCATTATCTATGTTGTACATATTCATTCATTCATTCATTCATTCATTCACTTTTACTTAATACATCAATGTAACATTTCTCTTAATTCTCTTTTTCTTTATCCTATCTTTTCTCTATTCTTCTACTACTTGAGTTTGATATGCTACGTTTGATCTGTTATCTCTACTGTCATTCTGATTATGTTTGAGGTCAATAATGGAGGTTGATCATTAGAACTGTGTTGAATTTCACATGGTATCAGAGCGAAAAATCACTCTCCCTCGTATACATTTTTGAGGTTACGTTTTTCCTGAATCATCTTAACTTATCATTTTGTTTTTTAATACTAATTACATGAACATTGCTGCGATCATGATCAATTACTGATCTAATCACCTAAATAATCTTAGTAAAAGAATTGTTCTTTCTTTTGTGTGTGAAATTTTTGATTCTCAAGAATCATCAGATTTTTTGCCACAATATGCAAACAATTAGCAGTACGCAGACTTTGTTCAAGGTCCTAGTGATCATTGGAGAATATTGATTGATCATATAATAAATTGTTTTGAAATTCTTATAGTTGAATGTAGCATACTCTAAGAAAATTGAGTTTGTAGATAATTATCTTAGAGATATTATGGAGTTGACACAAGATATGACCAAAATCTATTATATACATCCCTCTGGTAATAGTCACAAGTTCATTAATGAAGTGTGTGATGGTGAAAACTACACTTCTTGGAAACGGTCCATGATTCTTGGACGATCAATAAAGAATAAAATGAAATTCGTTGACGGTTCACTTCCTAAGACATATCAAGATGATAACACTTACAAAGCCTAGGTCAGATGTAATGATCTGGTAATTGGCTAGATATTAGGTTTGTTGGGACCTATTATGAAGAAAAGTTTCTTTTTTTACAAGACAACTAGTGAAATATGGAAAAACCTAGAGGAGAGGTATGGACAAGTCACATGTACACAATTATTTACATTATAAGAGGAGCTTTCTGATATGCATCAAGAAGAAAGTGAGGTTGATGAATTCTTTGTGAGAATTAAGGAGAAATGGGATGCATTAAATGATGTGAATCCAATTTCATCCTATGAATGTAATGGATTATCATGCAATCTAACATCAAAGTTTGTAAAGATTTATCAAGACCAAAGGTTGGTTCAATTTGTAATGAAATTAAATGGAACATATCAGCAAATTAGAAGCAATATATTAATGATGAGCCCTTTGCCAACGATACATACTGCTTATAGGCTTCTACTTAAAGAACAAAAGCACAAACAACTTAGTGAACACACTACAGTACACTCAGAGTCAATGGGTTTTGGAGTAGATAAGAGGAAGACTCGTGATAATGTAGGAGCAAGAAATGTCAACTCTGGAAACAATAGAAGAAATTTTAGTCAGCAACCTAATAGGAATAATACCATACTTGCAGTAGGTTTCAAAGAGAGATTTGAACCTAACCTGCACTCATTGCAAATTAACGAGGCACACAATTGATAGATGTTATAAGCTTTATGGATATCCCATATCTTTCAAGTTCAATTAGAGAAAATATGCTCATGCATCACAATATGCAGACAATTAGGTGGATGACAATGCCTTAGTGAAAGAAGATATAATTATTGCTACCTTCACTAAGGAATAATATACTCAAATCCTTGGCCTACTAGAGAAACAGCAAGACACAAACTCATTATCACAAGTTACATCTAAGTATTCTAGTGGAGTAGAGGTACAAGTGACAGGTAAATTTTCATTGCTATCTCATTTTCTTGCTGGCTGGATTTTAGATAGTGGTGCTACATACCACATCTGTCATGATTTGAGATTATTCTCAACATATAAATCTCTACATGGAGAAGGCAACACAATAACTCTATTTGATGGAATACAACTCCAAGTCACTCAGATTGGCACCATACAGTTAAATAGCTCCATATTCTTGAATGATGTTATATGTGTACCTGACTTCCCTTTCAACCTTGTGTCTATTCATAAGTTATGCAAAGATTTAGATTGCAAAGTCATTTTCACAGATGATTCTTTTTATATACATGACAATATCACGAGGAAGAAAAGTGTTTTTGGTAATCTGTAGAGCGAGCTCTACTATGCCCAAGGTACCATCTTCCTTGCAAGCTCAAGTCATCATCAACCTTCTCACATTCCTTATTTGAATAATGAAGCTATATGTCTTAATTCATCTGTACATAATTCCATCATACTGTGGCACCTAAGGTTAGGGTACATACCATTCTCTCAAATAAAGCATGTATTGCCTTCTATTGATAATAAAGAAGTTATGGATGACATTTGTCAAATCTGCCCCAGAGCAAAGCAGTGTAGATTGTCTTTTCCAAGAAGTGAAATAAAGACTATTGCACCTTTTTAATTGATTCATGTTGACATATAGGGACCTTACTAACATAAAACTTACCTGATTTCAGTATATTTGTGATAATTGTGGATGATTTCACTAGACACACATGGGTATACATGATAAAGCACAAGAATGATGTAGTAGAAATAGTTGCTAACTTCAACATATATGCTACTAATAAATTCAGTTCTAGAATAAAATACGACTAGTAATGCTTAGGAACTATGTGAGGGAAGAATAATAAACATCTACACAAAGCATAGAAGCACTCATCAATCGAGATATAGTAGAACTCCCCAACAAAATGGGGTTGTGGAGATAAAGCATAGATACCTTTAAGAAGTTTCTAGAGCTTTGTATTTTCAAGCTAACATTCCTGAAAGGTTTTTGGGGGAGTGTGTGTTGTATGCAACACACATCATAAACAAAATTCCATTATCAATCCTATCATATATCTCTCCATATTAAAAATTGTTCAACAAAGCACCAAACTTAATCATCTTAGGGTATTTGACTGCCTCTGTTTTGGGTTTACTTCTCAACTCCAAAGAAGCAAATTCGACAATATGCATAAGCCTCATTCTTCATTGGATATTCTCCCACTCAAAAGGGTTATAAGGTCCTTAGTTTATCAACAAACAAGGTGATAATAAGTAGTGATGTGGCATTTCATGAGAAAAATTTCCCATTTCATACCCATGGATCAAATTTTGGTACATTACAATTTTTCCTACCGGACATGAATTGTGAACATATCTTCTCTGATCCTTTTGTAGAAGGCTACCCTACTTCTACTCCATCTTCTCATCACCATGAATTTCTGGAAAATGTTGTTGATCGAGACACCTTTATGAATACCTTGCATGATCTTAGCGATGTCCCCTCTCAACCTGCTATTTGGACTTCTTCTAGACTAAAGAAATCACCAACATGGATGGAGGATTATGTCTATCACACTGCTTTCAAAGACACGGAGATGAATTAATGGTGTAATATGATATCTCACAGCAACATCCTCTATTAGTACAAAGCTCTCATTGGTCTTTATTCAAATCTCAAGGAACCAAACTCATATACGGAGGCTTCCAAAGACCTTAGATGTGAAAAAGGAAGTTGATGCTTTACATCGCAATTACACCTGGGATATAGTATGCCTACCTACACACAAAGGTCTATAGGATGCAAATGGATGTTTAAAGTCAAGCTGAAAGTAGATGGCTAAATAGAGAGATTTGATAGGCGTGTCGTGCACCTAACAAAAATAAAAACCTAACTATTCCTCCTAACTATGTACTTGGGTAAGTCAGGGTCGATCCCACAGAGAAACGACGGTCTATTTTAATCAACTTTAACACGAGTAAAACTAGATGAGTAAAAGGAATGAGAATGATTATACTACTAATTAATAAAGTATAAACTAAAGATATCTAGGACTAGGTATTCCCGCTAATATGAATTAACATAAGATAAATCCTTACCCCAATTAATCATATTATAATAGTCAAAAGGAAAGATGCGCCCTTTACAATACCAATAGTTTCTTTCGATCAACTTATCGGCTTCCCTAATATACACTCATGCCTATTTTCATGGAATCATGTATATTAAAGACATTAAACATGGCACCCTAACTTCCTAACAATCCATTCTACCTGATTTCATGGAGAATTTCATGTCCTTATTGAATTAATCACAACCATCTAAATCCAACTGTCATTGACAAATAGATATTAGGTTCAAATCAATACCAAATTACGTCTAACCTAGTATTGATAAAATAGCACAACTCAATAAGCAAGAACATACAATATAATCGAATTAGGGATTGAGATGAATTCATATATCCAATCATATTAGGGTTCAACTTAAACCTAGATTATAAAAATACTTAAACATGATAATTAAATAAACAAAATAATGAATGAGAGAAGACATAATTAAAGAAGAGAAAACAATACTTGAATTAGATTGATAGATAATATAAATCACCAAAGCTTTTCTTCCATAGTAGCAAAAGAGAAAACTAAGAACCAAAAGTGAAAACCCTAAAAACCTAAACTAATGAATCCCCCCCCCCCCCCAATGAAAACTAAAAACTAAAACTATTAAAACCCTTTTGAATTGTGCACTACGGCTTTTAAATTTGGAACCTATCTTTATAAAAAGTACTCTTGCAAACGTATTATATTCCATACCATCCTATCAATTTGTTTATTATGCTTTAGTTATCCCAAAAAAAAAATCCTCTATCTTTAATATATATGTAAAGAGAAGAAAATAGAAAATGTGTCTTTCTTTCATATCTTGAACTTAGAGTCTTAATTTTTCGGAGATGAAAACATCCATCATTGAAGGAAGAAAACATTAAATTTAATGGGAAAAATAGTTCTACTAAAATAATCATATTTCCTATATAGTTGAAAGAGAGTCATGAAAAAGAAATTTATATTTTTGTATCAATAAGTTTGCAATTACAAAATAATAACATTATGTTCCATTACAATAAACTAATTAAAATATTCATACAAAAGAGTTAGGAAGATAACCTACACATTTTATACTAAACTTGAAAACCTCTACACATTCATCGCGAGACATACTAGGCTAGTTTGACTTATTAAACCTGAAAAATGGTAGAAGTTAAAGTCTCTCCATTAACCATGGAGGATCCCACGAGGAATCTCTAGTGGTTGTAAATGTCTATTTTGCAATTAATTACTCGTTCAACTCGTTCTTAACACGGCCCTCCTCATTACCTCGGGGTCTTCTCAAGTTGATTATGATTCTAAACTACCATTGAGGTTATCAAAGGTCGGGTTGGACCCAAAAATTTGCCATTTTAAGCTTAGGCATAGCGTTAGACATATAATCGGGTTGAATTTTATTTGTCAAAACCCCTTTTTTTGCTTAAAAAAAAGGCTTTATGGATCATTTTTGGGCTGAGCCTAAATTTTGATCTAAACTGTAATTTTGAGTTGCTCAAAATTCATTTTATTTTCAAAAAATTCAGATTGGGCGTAACAGAGCCAAAAATTGAGCTCACAAATCATGCTCAAACTTAGGGATGGCCACGGGGTCGGTCCGGATGGGCTGGGTCAAGCCAGCCACTAGGCCGGGCTGGGAGAAGGCAGACCGGACCGGTTCGGGCAGGGTTTGGGGAATTGGATTT
Source organism: Dysphania ambrosioides (assembly GCA_026401315.1). Taxonomy (NCBI): domain Eukaryota; kingdom Viridiplantae; phylum Streptophyta; class Magnoliopsida; order Caryophyllales; family Amaranthaceae; genus Dysphania; species Dysphania ambrosioides. Next base: position 17,067,635 of record CM048663.1, read on the forward strand.
GTACCGAATCGAACCGAACCGAAAACTGAATCACAAACCGAATCGAACTGAATTTACGAATCGAATTCACGAATCAAACCGAATTACGAACCAAATCAAATCGAAATGAACCTCACATAATGACATTTATATATTAGAAGAAATGAATTGTTTCGAAAGTAATAAAACATTTATATTCATGAAGCACATCTTGACATTCATTGTAATTTGCCTAATCACATTTATTTTTCATTTCTTTTATCGATATTTTCATTACATATTTATATAAATTACATATAATCACAAAAAAAAAACATAATCATATTTGATTCATATAAACTAAATTATATTCGACTAAACTAACATTCATTGATTCATATAAACTAAACTAATAGTGTCGAGTCGGTTCAACGAGCGGAACCGGGCTAGCCCGAATCGTGGGCCGAATTGATTTTTTCTCAAATCAAATCGAATAGGGTTAGGGTTGGGAAAATTAGATTTGGATTCGACCCACGTTTTTAGCAAGCCGAACCAGGCTTGAATTGGTCCCCTTGTGGGCTTGGCTGTGCGGATGGCACACGACCCCAATTGGGGCTGGGCCGTTACATTGACCACCTTTACTCAAACCTACACATTTGATCAACTCTACTACTATAGGTTATTCCGTTATTCCATTTGTGAATAGGGGTGTCAAATCGGGTCAACGGGTCGGTTCTGGATTGACCCATCGCAGGTCGGTTCTTATCGGGTCAATTTTGCCTATCAGATCGGTTCGGTTTCGGGTCGGGTCATTAACGAGTTGGGTTAAATCGGTTATTTTCTTGGTCGGTTCGGGTTGGGTTTGGGTTGGGTCAATGTCGGTTCGGGTTGTATTCGGTTCGGGTCAAGGTCGGTTTGAGTTGTATTCGGTTCGGGTCAAGGTCGGTTCTAGTACAATCGGGTCCGTTCCTGAACGGGTTATTTCGGGTTCGGGTCAAGGTCGGTTCTGGTAAAATCAGATCGATTTCTGAACGGGTTATTTCGGGTCAATGTCGGTTTTGATAAAATCGGACAATGATGATGGTTAATTCATAAATTAGACAATGATGATGTCAATAAGTCATTTAAAAACAAAATATTTATGAGCTAATGATTATTAAATGTGTATTATCGTATCAAACTAGTTTATAATATACGATGTTAAGTTTATATATACATAAGAACTTGTAATATGTTTAGTTTGAATCGACAATGACAAGTGTGGTTTCAAAGTTATTAGATATTAGGTAAAAAATATGTCTGTCAAAATTAGGTCATATTTATGTATATTCAGATTATTAATACATCTAGTGAATTCGGGTAACGAATTGTTATAAATCGGGTTATATCGGTTATGTGTCGGTTTCAATCGGTTTTGGGTTCTTTTCGGGTCGGGTCCGTAACGGGTCGGGTCCCTAACGGGTCAGACACGGATCGGGTTCGGGTCTTTGAATATCGGGTCAAATCAGTTTTGGGTTAATTTCAGGTCGGGTTGAGTTGATTTTCGGGTAATAATCAGGTCAGATTTGAGTCAGTTTCGGATAACTTATCATATTAGGTCTGATTCTGTCGGCTCTATTTGTGAATATGGTCATTGCCTCATTGGTCAAGATAGGATAGTCGAGGGAAATTTGGAAAAAAAAAAAAAAAAAAAAAAAAAAAAAAAGACAAAAGGCCTTGTAAAATATCTATCTATCTATCGTAGCCAGCCAACTTCAAATTTCAGCCGCTAACTTTCTGTCTCTCTCCCAACAGTCTCTCTGCCTTATCTGCTGCATTCAGAAATGGAAGGTTTTAAGGCTGAGCTCAAGGGTTTTTCAAGCTTGCTTCAATAAGAGATAAGGTAAAACTCCGACATCTCTCCTCCCTTGCCTTCGTCTCTCTGTTATTGTAATGGCTGCTCCTCTAACCATGTCAATTGATCTTCATTACAACATGAGCGTCCCAAATGTTACAGAACCCAAACCCCCCAATTTCTTCCCTAAAACATCCAGATACCCAATTAGGAAAGCCACAATCTTTTGCAATTCCTCAAAATCCCCTCCAAATTTGGAAGAAACCCAGAAGACCCCTTCACTTTCTGACCAACTTAAGCCTCTTTCTGCCACAATTCTCTCAGAAAATGCTAAACAACAAGCTCAGATTCTTGTCAGACAACCCAAGTCTACTTGGGTCAATCCCACTAAACCCAAACCTTCTGTTCTTTCTCTTCAACGCCAAAAGCGCTCACCTTTCACTTATAATCCCCAAATTAGGGACCTTAAGTTGTTTGCAAAGAAGCTGAATGATAGTGATTGCAATACTGAAGAAGCTTTTTCTTCCATTCTTAAGGAAATCCCACATCCGATTACCAAGGAAAACGCGCTTTTGATGCTTAACTCTTTGAAACCATGGGAAAAGGCTTTACTTTTCTTCAATTGGGTGAAAACCCAGAATTTGTTTCCTATGGAAACTATTTATTATAATGTTACTATGAAGTCTTTGAGGTTTGGTAGGCAGTTTGAGCTTATTGAAGGTCTTGCTAATGAGATGATTGATGATGGTATAGAGCTCGATAACATTACTTATTCGACGATTATTACTTGTGCTAAGAGGTGTAATATGTTTGATAAAGCGATTGAGTGGTTTGAGAGGATGTATAAGACTGATGTGATGCCTGATGAGGTTACATACTCAGCTGTGCTGGATGTGTATGCTAAGTTGGGGAAGGTTGAGGAGGTCATGAGTTTGTATGAGAGAGGGAGGGCGAGCGGGTGGACTCCGGATCATATAGCATTTTCTGTTCTTTGTAAGATGTTTGGTGAGGCAGGGGACTATGATGGTATTAGGTTTGTATTGCAGGAGATGAGAACTCTTGGGGTACAGCCTAATTTGATTGTTTACAATACTTTGTTAGAGGCCATGGGTAGGGCTGGAAAGCCTGGCTTGGCTAGGAGTTTCTTTGAGGAAATGATTGAGGCAGGTGTTACCCCTAATGAGAAAACCCTAACAGCGCTTGTTAAAGTCTATGGTAGGGCTAGATGGAGTAAGGATGCTTTGGAGCTCTGGGAGAGAATGAGGTCAAATGGATGGCCTATGGATTTCATCCTGTATAACACATTGCTGAGTATGTGTGCAGACCTCGGATTGGAAGAGGAGGCTGAGATGCTCTTTGAAGATATGAAACAGTCCGAGCATTGTAGACCGGATAGCTTTAGCTACACCGCAATGTTGAACGTATATGGTAGTGGTGGGAAGGTTGATAGAGCAATGGAATTGTTTGATGAAATGTCAAAAATTGGGGTTCAGCTTAATGTCATGGGATGCACTTGTCTGATTCAGTGCTTAGGAAAAAGTGGGAGGATTGATGACTTGGTTAGAGTTTTCGAGGTATCAATAAAGCGAGGCATCAAACCAGATGATAGACTCTGTGGTTGCCTGCTTTCTGTTGTGTCATTCTGTGACAACACTGAAGATGCTAACATGGTTCTTAGTTGTTTGGGACAAGCTAATCCCAAATTGGTTGCTTACGTCAGTTTGCTTAATGAAGAGCGGACTAAATTTGAGACTTTGAGGGAAGAGTTCAAGGCTATACTTACTGATGCACAAGTTGAATCTCGAAGACCCTTCTGTAATTGCTTGATTGACATCTGCAGGAAAAGAAATTTGCATGAGAGAGCTCATGAACTTTTATATCTAGGAACCATTTTTGGACTATACCCAGGTTTACACAAGAAAACCAATGGTGAGTGGAGTTTAAATGTGAGGTCACTATCTGTTGGTGCAGCTCACACAGCTTTAGAAGAGTGGATGACAAGTCTGTCAAAAATTGTAGAGCGTGAAGTGGCTTTGCCAGAATTATTTTCCGCCTATACTGGTGCAGGAACTCACAAATTTTCTCAAGGTCTAAATAGTGCGTTTGCTTCACATATAGAGAAATTGGCCATACCATTTAGGCATAGTGAAGATAGAGCGGGTTGTTTTGTTGCTACTCGAGAAGATATTGTATCCTGGGCACAATCTAGAGTTCCATCGCCTAGTGTAACAGCCTGAATTAGGAACTGGAAGCTGTTAATATTACCTCACATTTTGTAATATACTGGCCCTTCTGTAGGCTGCCAGAATTTTTGTTTTTTCTGTCTTTGATGGCCTCAGGAAGGGATTAATGTAGCTCATTACCATTGTTATGGAGCCCGGGACATTGGCTTTCGCCTACTCTGAACTATTGAAGGATCACATCTGCACATTGCACATATTCTACATTATAGCCCACAACTAATTCAGCTTCCGCTTTTGTGGGATCAAACGGAGCTCAATTAGTTTCTGCTAAACAAGAAATAAAGAACATAACCCTCCAATTTATTCTTGCAATGGACTTCATGAGTTCTACCGCCTCCATTCTCAATTAGGACAGGGTAAAAGAGCAAAGTAAACTCTGGCATTGGCATCCTAGAATAGTAAACTCTGGCATTGGCATCCTAGAATAGTAAATTAGAATCGGCGGATCATAAAAAAGAAAAATTTGGAGCTAGGATCTCTTCTTTGGTTGCCTGAATGTCTTGATTGGTTCAATTATAATGACAGCCTTTCGTATTCCGCAGGGTAAAAGTCAACCACCAATCCACCATGCAAAACTCGATTGTTTCCATCATCTTTAGCGCATTTCAAATGATAAGCATGTATTTCAGCATGTTTAAATATGTGGCTATAATCTCAGTTCATGACTTTGCAAAATGAGGGAAAATGTGTTTTCTATCATGTTTAGGAAAGAACTAATACCAATCCAAGTGTGATGCAAAGCTGGTCCTGAGAGTAGGCATGATCCATAGCAGGAGGGTCTTAAAATTTCCAAAATAAAATTTTGATCAATTATAAATAATAATTAATATTGTTTATTTGGTCAATGGTTTCCCTTTATTTTCTTCAATTTTTCAATATCCTAACAACTATAGTATAACTAAGGTCATTATTAAAGCTAATTAAATTAATTATTCAAGTCTTGAATTTCAAATTTAGTTTTTAATGCATTAGTAACTAAGCCTATTGTTTTTCATTCAAAAGATAAATTAAAAGACTAGTTATAAATTACTCCCTCTGTCCCATACTATTTGCCCCATTGTCCAAAAATTGCTTTATTAAAAGCAGAGTAGATCTTGAAAATCATTAGTACAACAATTCACTTTTCATTAACTTTAACAAGTACAATAATTACAACAAAATGTGGGCTACAATGTTTGGAGAGTGCAAAGAGTGAGCTGTCCAAATATTTGGCTCCCAATTTTCCAGCCAAAATTCAAAGTTTTGGGTTTGCCACCAAAACTTTAAAACCACAAAAAATTCAAAAAACAAAGTTTGCCCTGTTTTCAAACGTAGAAGACCCTTTATAAAGGGCACATAATTCACATTAACTTCCCACTGACTTACAACAAAAAAATTGATTCTCCCAACATTAAATTACAAGAGCCAAATGAGTCATCCCCATTTAATTCCCACTTAAATTTGCCAATATTCTCTCAGAAATCATCACAGAGAATTAGAATGGAAGAGATGTCTTTTGATGTTCTTCTTTCCAATATTCATGAGTCAATTCCAGAATTCATACTAAGAGGGGCATCAAGAATTCATGGCATTGGTGAGGAGTTGTCACTTGGAGGTTTTCTCTAAGAAAGCAGTAGCAATCAACAAGGACCAGATGCCCCAGATGAAACAGGAAGGGATACATAAGTCCAGCAACTAGCCCAGGCAAATGGAACAGAAAGGGTCCACCAACCAACATCAAACCAAGAGAATATAGTGACAGCAGCAAACATCAACCAGGAAGCAATGAATCAAACAAACAGCAACCAGGAAGCAACCACTGAAACAAACAAGAGGACATACAAGAATGAAGAAGAAAGATAGCTATGTATAGGCCACTTACTACATCAAAGTAGGGACTTAAAGTTACCAGTTGGTTTAATTTCAAAAATGGCTCACACATTCAAATGCAGTCGATGGACAATCTAAAGGCTATGGAGAGAAGTAAAGAAGAGTGTAAGATTAGAGCAGAATCTAAAGGTTTCAAAGAACTATACATGAAGAGTAGGGAGTAAGCCCAAACCACTTGTAGTAGAGAATTTAATGGCTATAGCTCTAAAGAACAGGACAAATATTCGATCATTGGCAAAAGCTTTGAATGTAAGCAAGAGCACAGCACACAGGTACATCAAAGGAGGAATGATCAGAAGACATTCTAATGCAATGAAACTAACACTCACTCCTAGAACCAAGCTACAGAGACTCAATTGGTGTATGTCACATCTCATTAATGTCAACACATGTCCAATGTTTGATGCTATATTTGATTACGTTCATGTTAATGAGAAATGGTTTTTTATGTCGAAAGCAAGTCAAAATTACTACTTAGCACCTCAAGAAGTGGAGCCATACAAACATCCTAAGTCAAAGAGGTTCATCACAAAAGTCATGTTCCTGACAGTAGTTGTAAGGCCAAGATTCAATGAGGATGGGAACTGTGTGTTTGATGGGAAAATTGGTTGTTGGCCATTCACTGAACAAGTTCCAGCACAAAAAAGAAGTGTACACAGAGAGGCAAGAACAATAGAGACAAAGCCAATCAAGAACATAACTAAAGAAGTCATTAAAGAAATGTTTATCAACCAACTCATACTAGCAATCAAGTTTAAGTGGTCACTAGGAGCAAGTGGCAAAATCAATATTCAACAAGATAATGCAACACCACATATACTGAATATAAACCCAGATTTCCAACATGTAGCAAATTCAAATGGATTTCAAATCAAACTGGTAGCTCAACCTCCAAATAGTCCAGACACCGATGTTCTGGACTTGGGTTTTTTCAGGGCTATACAAGCTATATAGCATGAACAAGCACTAAGGAATATACATGAATTCATAGAAGCTGTGCAGAATGCATTTCATGTTTTTCAACCAAGATTACTAAACTATGTATTCCTAAGTTTACAATATGTAATGGTGGAGATAATGAGAAAACATGGAGGTAATAATTACAAACTACCACATGTCAATAAGCAGAGAATGGAGAGAGATGGTGTGTTGCCAACTTCAATGGTAGTGCCAACAGATTTAGTAGAGGAATGCTTAACATCAGCAATACAACAATATGTGCGCATAAGTGGGATTGCGTTGACAAACAGTGATGAAGATGGAGTAGCCATACATAACAGTGGGGCATATATTGCTCAACAAGAAACATGGGAAATTGATGCACAAGAAGTGGATGATTTAGTACAAGATCTACATTTAAACTAGCAAATTGTCAATATCTCAAACGGTTTTAGTAGGAAAACAACTTTTAGAAATCATTTGAAGTAGTTGACAATATTGTAATGCTTGAAATGATCATATTTGAATGAAATGAAAACATTTTGGAAGTACAATGTCCTCTCAGTCCCTTACAAACAGTCAACATATATACCAACATGTGTATTAGAACAAAAATGCAACATTTTAATAAGTGCAAGAACATGTATGGTGGCATATGGCAACAATTACAATAAAAAGAGTATTAACACACACTCATTTAGTCATAGACAACTCTATCATCATTGAGACCAAGTCTCTTAGGTATTAGTTTCATATTATAAGAGTTAGTGTGTTATACTTTAAAAGAATTGCTACCATATATGCCTCATCACACAGTTCATGACTCAAAGGAATGGCAAAAATGTCTAAATGCATCATGTCAAGTAATATTTCAAGCACACTCCTTCATCATAGAGGACATATATGCACTTCTTACCTATGCTAATCAGCAAATAATGTAACAATGGGGCACTGTAAAGGGACAGAGGGATATAAATACCAGGCATGGACATAACATCATAACTCTAATGACATAACAACATGTAACTGAACAAACTAAGCAAGAAACAGATCAATAATGGATTTCAACTCAGTAGTGGTGCAAGAAACAGATCCTGAACTTGACAAACATGTAACTCACCAATTAAGCAAGGAGTAGTTCATTAAAACAAAAAAATCACCAAATTAAGAGTTCATTAAAACATAAAAACCAACAAATTAAGCAAGAAACAAATCCTATACTTGGACCTAGACCATGTAACTCAACATAAGCAAGAAACAGTCCAATAAAACACAAAAATCAACAAATTAAGCAAGAAACAGACCAATAAAACATAAAAATCAGTAGTCAAGTAAGAAACAGACCCTATACTTCAACCTAGACGATGATGACCAACAAATTAAGTAATAAACAAACCAATAACTTTAACCTAAACCATTTAACTCAATAATAAAGCAAGAAATAGACCAATAAAACCTAAAAATCAGTAGTCAAGTAAGAAACAAACCAATAAAACATAAAAATCAGTATCTTGTAACTTAGGAATCAACCAAGAATCATATCAATAAAATATGAAACTCAATAATCAAGTATGATACAGACTCCCAACCTTCAACCTACAACATATAAGTTAACAAACAAGCAAGAAAAAGACCAACAAAGAAGAATCTAACAAGAAACACCAATAAAACACAATACTCAAAAATCAAGAAAGAAACAGAGGCACCAATTCCACCTACAAAGAACACTTACCATACGATACTCAACAGTCAACAAGGAAGCAAGAAAGAACCTCCCTACTTCAACGTAGTTTATGTAACTGAAGAATCTAACAAGAAGCACACCAATAAAACACAATATTAAAAAATCAAGAGAGAACACAATACCCCAAGAATCAAGCAAGAGATATACCAATACAATACTCAACAGTCAACAAAGAAGCAAGGAACAGACACAAAAATCAAGGCCACTCATTAAAATTAGGTAAATTAAAGAAAAATTGAAAGAAGTTTAGAGTAACTCATTGTAGGGTTTTTTGAAGTACAGAGGCAAGAGCATCTTAAGCATGGCATGACTAGGTCCCAGTTCATATCCAGGAGGTAGCCATTCATCATCATGAACTCTTCCTCTAATTTCAGGCACAACCTCTTCAACTCTAGTCTCGGGTTTCGTCAAATCTAGGTTCAAGCCATGCTCGTGACAATCAATCCCTCACTCAAACCTCCTCTCTGCCGTCCTCCTTTGTCTTTGTCTATACTCAAGAGTGGACCAGATCTCCTTAGAGTCTCCAAGACTCACCAAAGGATGAGGAGGAGTTCAAAATTTGGAACAAGGTGAAAGAAGTGGTGGAGTAGGGAGATCAACAGGAGTGGGTGGATTCATGGTGCGGGCAAGAGTGTTTATCGTCGATGGGGACCTCATCAGAGTTAAGTCATCATCATTAGGGGTTCTGATGGGGATAGAAACACCCCCTTCATCAAGAGACATGGTATCAGATCGAACCAAACTAGGCGATTCACACCCAAAAATAGAGGAGTGTGAAAATGGAGAAGGGAAAAAGGTGTTGAGTAGTCAACAAAACATACACCAAAATGATTAGGAGGAGACAAGGAGAATTATGATGTAGTTTTTGTGGGATTTGGTAAACAAACGAAGACTAGATCTAGGGTTTTCATAGAGAGTAAAGAGAGAGAGGTGAGAAGATGGAGAGATAAGGACGGCTGAAGATTAACAATAGGTGTTAGGGTTAACAAAAGGGAGGGAATGCTTAGTACTCACACATGATATGCCATCACAACCCATAACCCACACTTAGAGATTTCAATGGGCTTAATTATATAACCCAAACATTACTACATAAAGCAATGGGGCAAACAAAGTGGGACAACCAAAATAGAACAATGGGGCAAATAGTGTGGGGGCAGTTAGACAACTACTCATAACATTTTTTGAATCATATTTATATACATTCATAACATTACAATGATGTTTCGCTAATTGTAATTTGTTATATTTTTTATTTTCTTGTGTCGTTCGTCAATTGTATATTGAATTAAATTTTTGTGAGAAAATATTAGAATTGGTCTTTATTAGAGGCTGAAAATAAAACTAATAATCGAAATGGAGGGATCATAAAACCATAATATCAAGTGTTTTTATATGTTTTTTAGAACCAAATTTTCTTGTAAATTGGTATCTACCAAATATAGATAGGTAAAAAATTTATTTTATATAGAGCCTTTTTCTAAATTTCACTTTGGGCCCCAAAATATAAGTAATGACTGTGTGATGCCACAAATTTTTATGTACGTGCGACTTCTTACAGTTTCAACTTTCTAATCTGCTCCTATGACAGGTAGCTACAGATGCAGGAAAAAAATGGCTTTTGACAACTGTCATGGTTGTCAGAATGGTACATAGGTGTAGAAAATGTTCAATGGTACATAGGCAGGTCTCAAAATGCAAGGATTCAACAGATTTAGGATGTATACCGGAGCTGTCGGAGTATATTTCCTCTATTTTTTACTCCTGTAACTTATACTGATGAGAAAGTCATCTAATTTATTTTGGTAGGTTGTTGAGATTTCTAAATTTCTGCATTGTCTTATACTACGTACTTTATACTCTTTTACAGCACTGCTACATGTGCTTCAACTTATTTATACTTAGTAATATGGATCATGAGGGTAAATTTCACAGGTATGAATATAGTTACTTAGGAGATATCCTATTGTATAAAACTAGCACTAACTAGCTAGTATGTTATCACTAACCTAGGCATAAAACTAGCATTGATAATAAAATAAGAAAACTCACGTAAGATGCATAGAAGCCATGTAAATGAAGCATGCAAAACTGAATAACAAGATAGTAACAGATGTAATATCTCATGTTTGATCTCTGCAACATTGACAACAATCAATCGGCTGCGAGATTTGGGAGTGCTACACCAAAAAATTTACAAAAATAGAAAAGAAAGCTCTACTATATGCAATGAAGGGAATAAAAACAGGTAGCTATCTTTACAAATAACCCAAAACCTCTCTACATCACTACTATATAATACTACTATTTAACTTAGAGGAAGAAGAAAAGGCAGTCATCTTCTTCACCTTCTTTAAGAGATCCTTCACATCATTTTCCATATTAGATTTTATCTCCTGAGACATCATACCGTCAGTCTGTCCCAACATAGTTGTCATTGCCTCAAGCTTCTGCTTTATGAAGATAACTGTCAATGGTTCACTCTCGGGTGAGGGTGACACTGAAGGATGTTCGTGAAGCAATCCTATTACCTCGGAAGATTTCATTTTCTTCTTATTCTGCATATTCACTTGCTTTCCATTAGACACAGGCACAACTGCAAGATGTTTAATTTTATAGCTTACTCCTATCTTTCCAAAAGGATGACTCTTCCGCATACTGTCCATGGCAGCTTCAGCAAACAAATCCTAAATAAAAACTATCTTAGCTCTTGATGACTCTAAGACAACCTCAGTTTTTGATTCATCCAAGTCACCAAACTTGGAACACATTTCTATGAGATTTTCCTTTGTTGGCAAGAAAGAACCTGTCGGAAATGTAATCTCAAGGGAAGCTGATGATGAAGAGGGTCCACAAGATACATCATGGTCAGGCTTTGACTCTATCTTCTGTTCTTTCTCTATTGCACTACTATTAGAGCGTTTCCAATTAGGGGCATCTGATCAACCTCATCTAGAACTTTATGGTCTGAGTTGACCCTTGTATGGTACCATACAACTTCTGTTTACTCTTTGTTGAACTCCTTTTGGAGTGTTTTGGCTTATCAACCACAATATCCTTCTGGCCAGACACTATCTGTCCAATCTTTATCAACCTCTTTTAGAACCTTCTAGATTGAGTCTAACCCATTCACAGTATCCGACAACTTCTGTTCAATCTTTATAACACTCTTTTTAGAGCATTTCGGCTTGGGAAACTGATGTTCACCCTCATTCAGAAATTTCTGCATTGAGTTTGACCCACTCATGGTACCAAAAAACTTCTGATCACTCTTTGTTGTACTCCTTGTAAAATGTTTTGGCTTGGGGGTCTGCTGATCAACCTCATTTAGAACCTTCTGGTTTGAATCTGATACGTGCATGATACCAGATGAATTTCTCTTTCTACGTTGATCATCATCCACACCTTTCTTATAGGATTTCCATTTTCTTAGTTTGAGCTACTATAAGAGGACAAAAATCCCTTTATTGAATCAAAATTCTGGTCTCTCCCTGTATATAGTGGATCAAGAGCAGCTGCGTGAATTCCATGAAGGACGACATCCAAAGCACCAATACTTTTCTCGGAACCTTTTGCCTCAGTACTCAGATCTGGATTGCTTGTGGTATTGTCTGGACGATAAGTTTTCTCAAACTTGGAACCCGATACCTTGGAGGACTTCCGAAATGTTTCAGCACTGTATTCACTGATGGAGGAGAGCTCACTATCTTACCATCTGTCTTGGTCATCCTTTCACCCATCCTGGCAACATTAGAGAACACAAGACCTGCTTTAGACCCTGTCTGACAAAATGAACTTCTTTGCCTATGCAACAAATTTGTGTATGGAGGAGACAAGTACTTGCTCAACTTCCTTTCCCTTGGAGAGATCCTATCATAACCCTCTTGAACTGCAGGACCACCATTAATGCTCACCTGAGGAACCACGCCTTTATGCTGGTCTTTTACCTCACCAACGTCCTCTGTATCGCCTGAAGCTTTCTCATCAGACACAGTTGACTTTGCCAGGTCCTTTTTCTTCCTTTTGCTTAATTGAGTATTCATCACATTATCTTCTACATGACGTTGAATTTTGTCAACAATATTCCTTTTTCTCCTCCTAGATATTGACTTTGATTGCTCCTCATCTTTAGAAAAACAATCATCTCCAATAACTTCATGCGTGAATGACTGATTTATATCAGATACTTTCCCCCTTTTTTTCTTCGATTTCTCAACTGACTGTGTCTCACTTTCTATTTTGTCCATGTTTTCCTCCATCTCATCTTGTGTGTCCATTCCCAACAGCTCGGCAACGGTCTTTGATTTTCTTTTATTCTGTGATATATCATGTGGTATTAGCAGCCCATTTTGGCCCAGCTTCTGATCGTCAAAGCCTATAAACGAGTCCCCATCATCTGGACCTCGAAATAATGCTTCCTTAAGTAAAGCCTGCTCATTCATAGGGTCTTCAATGCTTATGGGCTCACAATATATTGGTAGTGAGTAGCCAAACTTAGCATGATAAAAGGCTAACAATTGACTCTTTAACACTTTCAGCTCAAGTGTATTGGCTACCAAATCAAAGGTGGCCAAACATCTAACATCAACAAGCATTTTCAACGTTCAAACTGTGCAACTGAAAAATTGGCAATTCCATTCTCAGGAACATGAACCCCTTCTTTGACACCTGCATTCTCTACAAACAGTAGAGAACTCTAGATTTCTCTTACACATGAACAAGTCATCTGTAGCCTTACAAGTCTACCAAATTCATTCTCAGCTTCCTATACAACATTCACAAAGGCCCTCAAGCTGCTTTGCTTTAACATTTCTTCAAAATTCTCCTCAAAGGACATCAACTGAGAAGTATCACACCAAGCAAAGGATTTGTCCCCAAAATATGCAACCAGAAGCCTTCCCTCATGCTTGTATTTCAAAGCCAACTCAGATGCGTATGAAGGATCATATATCCTCCTAGGCCACCACGGATGACTCTTAACCTTTCCCCATAAAAAATCCCCAAGACTAAAACCATTCTCTTCATCAACCTCTTCTCCAATTTCACTTCCATTTTGTCTAGCATCAGCATCACCAACTCCCTCTCCTTTACCAGAAACTACCCTATTCCTCATTCTTTGCGCAATACTACTTGACATCTCAGCAAATGGATTTCTCCCGAAACTGCTAATCCCATCCTGAAATCTCAAACCAAACCTCGTCTTCCCACACACTTTCTCCGTATCACCGGACACATCATCTCCAATCATGCCACCCCCTTGTCCATACACCTCTTCACAAATTTACCCTCCTTGACCTCCTTTTCCTCCTCACCCACTCTCTTTTCAATCCCAACACCCTCCTCCTTCCGTAAAGACTCCTCAACAACACTTGCATCATGCCCATCACCGAACCCAACAATATAGACACCACCCATGTTACGGCCAACCACAGAATTACTATCCTGGACGCTCTCTTTTTGCTTAACCCCAGAAGAAAAATCTTGACTTTTGGAAATTCGGGCACACACTGATGTTGTTGAAGTAATCAAACCCAAACTACAAGATTCTTTTTCAATTGCAACCGAGGAAGTTGGTGAAAGAATCGTTGTTGTTGACTGATCAAACTCAACTAGGGTTTTTGGGTTTACCAGCTTTCCATCATTATCCATTTTAGGAACGTTTTACACCTCAAAAAGTTCCACAACACAAATCACATCAACATAGGAATCCTACCTTAAACACAACAATAAAACCAATTCTCACAATCAAATAACACCCAACTATTTTTAAAATTCAAGAAAATCCCATTATTATAATGGAATTATAAATCAAGAACGATATAATTAAATCAAATTTATCCCCACAAAATATAATCTTGAATTATGTAAGAGGCCTACCTGTTGAAAATTGGGAGTTTTGCCCAGAAGTTTGTATTTGCGTAATTAACAAGCCCGACAAAATGCAAGCCGAAGCATTTGGGTAAATCCGAAAGATGCTTTATTCTTGTAATAAACCCTTGGTTTCTTTCTGTACCTCCTTGAAAGAAGCAGTCATTTATTTGCGCTATTTTGAATTACCAACTTAGGCCTGAGAATTGCTAAAGTTAGGGTGATTTTGGAGAATGATAGGGATAGTATTGGAAACTTGATAGTTATTTGAAGGATTTTTTAGGTTTTGAAATTGTGATAAGCTTTTTTCCTACGTATATGCCAAGTATTGGAAGTGGGTTTTTATAGGGTTGTTAGGATCGTATCCAAATGGATGGAGTATTGATATTTTTGCATAATCTCAGGAGATATGATAAGAAAATCATTCGTGATCAAATTCTCGTAATGAGCTTTTTTCCTATGTATGTGCCAAGTATTGAATGTGGGTTTTCATAGTGTTGTCAAGATCGTATCCAAATGGATCAAGTATTGATATTTTTGCGTAATCTCAGGGATTTGGTTAGAAAATCTTTCTTGATCATATTCTCGTAATGGCTAATTTTTTATGAAGGTTTTCTTTATAAAGCCAAATTTTGGCTAAAAGTCCCTCACAATTTTTATATATTCTTTGTACTTCTTTGCACATGTTAGATATTTCATAAGTCCTCTAATTTTAGTATTTGGGTTTGCTCATACAATTTGTATGACCCCTTGAACTTATTTGGGATAGTTTCCTTGCTATTCTTTAGCTAGTATAGGCCTTGAGAAGATAATTTCATTATTGAGAATCATTAGTATACTAACAAAATAAATACAAAGATTTTTCATTTTTCATCTTAATGGCTTAGTTTTTTCCAGAGATACAAAAAAAGGCACAATAATATATTGAGTACTATAAGGCTTATGGATCCTAGAAGACTATGGAAACTCTTTAAATCCCCTCCAAACTATCATTTCAAACATATCATTCCAAAATATTCAGGGTTTGAAACATGTTTTATGCCTTTTGGTAACCCATTAAAAGGTTTTAAATAGTTTTAAACATTTGACCTCAAGAGAAATTAATATTATTATGACAAAGTCAAACATTTTTTTCAAAAATGACTAAAATATAGTGTATAATAACTTTAAAAATTGAGTCATTTCAAATAATTATAGAATCGATGACATAACATTTAGATATGCTTCCCATGAGTTATGTAAGGTCATAATAGGCTCTAAGAGTGATTGAACCTAACTACTTTAGTTAAACACCCATTTCAACCAATTTCCAAACTCTTACAATTAGGGCATGAACTCAATTTTAAGGTCTTTGGGGATCTATTATAGGGAATTGAATAATTTCAAACCTTTACATATGAACTTAAAAAAAATACCTTATACCTTTATCTAAATTTCAAAAACATTTAAGAATTTATCAAAACAAACCTTCAAAATCTGGTCTTTTGGGAAATTTTGAAGTTGGTAAAAGAATGATTTGATATTGGATTACAAGAACCATCTCTTTTGACTCAAAATACTTATTTCAATTGATTTCCAAAACTTCTACAAAATTAGGTCATAAGTTCTTATTATGGCTTTTTATTAAATATAAGATATTGAATGCTTCTAAACTTCTTCATATGATCTTAGAAAGCATTAAGTACCTTTATAGTGTATAAAATTAAAATTCGATCATTTTGAACAACTTCATACTAGATAAAAGAATGTCTTCATATGCTTACATTGGTTCTAATAGGGTCCAATATTAGGGCTTAATAGTGATGAAAGCATTTAATTTGATTTAAATATTCATTTTATCCAATTAAGAAATTAGGCATATTCAAATAAGAGGGAGTCAATTAAAAACCTTGAACTGACCTATTAATAAAATAGTGTAATTAATGAAAGGCTTAAATTTCTCAGGCCTTTAATAATCAATAGTTGATGGAACAACACGGGTTGTTAATGGGTCGGATTGAAAAAAAAATAATAAGTCATTTAATTAGTTAAAATTTTTATCAATTCTCTCTCCCCTTCCCCACTGCATACTTTCTCTCTACCACCAACATCACTATGACAACCACTATCATCATTTTATTAAATTCCCTCTCATTATGGCGCCAACATCGAATCCGACCAATACATTGCCAAACTTTCCATCGGAATCCCACCCCAAAACCACTTCTTAGTGACCTCACTTAACTCAAAGTACTTTGCTTACTGCTGTCCCAACTAGGGGTGCTTCTAAGCCGAGTTGAGCTCGAGTTTGAATAAGCTCGACTTGAGTTCGATAACTCAAACTCAAGCTTAAGATCGACTCGAGCTCAAAAGATCGTGAGCTAAAATATCGAAGCTTGAGCTCGAGCTCGAAAACTTAATTTCGAGGTCGACTCAAACTTGAGATCGATCAAAACTCGTTTCAAGCTCGAGCTCAATTAAAGTTCGTTTTAAGTTCGAGCTCGAATTTATTTTCAACTCATTTAAAAGCTCAATAAACTATGTTTTTATCTCTAATAAACTTTATTTGGTTTTATATGGAAATTAAAAAACATTGGGTTTATATATACCAATTGCTTTAAACCATCTATCATTTTTTTTCAATGTGGGACTTTAAGTTTATATATAACACTCTCTCCAACCATATTTTATTTTAATCCAATGTAGGAATTTTGGTTTATATACCAAACCATCTTTTATTTTATTCTAGTTTTATATCTTAAGTATATTTTTTTATAAATATATATTATAAATAAAAACTCGATCTTCTCATAAGCTTTTCGAGTTTAGGTTTGATTTGATCAACTTGGCTCGTTAACTTATCGGGTTGAGTTCGATCTCGAGTCGAATTGAACTTTGACCGAGTCGAATCAAAGTAGCTCACAGGTAGTTTAACTCAACAAGTTTCCCTAGTCCTAACTACACCACCACTCACCAAGCCCATCCCTGGGGTGGGGCAAGCAGGGTAGTTGCCAGGGCCCATGAAAAATGCCTAATTTTATTAATATTAAGATAAAAATAAAAGAGATATAAGTGTAATATATTACAATGTTTATCATATAAATTAAAAAAGGAACAATGGTTAAGGGCCTACATTGAACGATATTTTAAATGCAATTTGGCATGGGTTCGATTTCCTTAACAATCTAAATGCATATTTTATTATACTTATCTAATTATTAATCATTAGTTAAAATAGCTACTTCACTAAATATTCCACTAATAAGAAATTTAACCAATTAATTTATATATTAGTTGTGCATAATGATCATTGTTCCTCATTTTATTTATACAATGACATCTTATTAATTTGTTTTATTTATAATATGGACTAATATTTTAGATTTTAACTATAGTTATTAATTTGAAAAGAGAACTATTCATAATGTCATAAAGAAAAATGATCATGATAATACAATAACTTGATAAATAAAAACTTTATTGATTGCATTACTTATGATATTTTTTGAATTAAAATTTTTATTAATGATTTTTATTTTTTAAAATATCATTAATGATTTATGTGATTATAATTCATAGTATTATTTTGAATAAAATGTGTAAATAGTTTATTTATTGTAAATCAAACAAATAAAATTATACGAAATATACTAATAAATTATAGGGCCCAAACTTTTTATTTCATCCTAAAGCTCTAAAATGTCATAAACGGAGCAACACTCTTGGGTCCATCTTCTTCCACACGGCCACCCTGCTCACTGCTATGACTCGTTCCTCACTCCCCTAAGAATCAAATGATTGGATGACATCTTGCTTCAAAGCTCGAATTATTGTTGATATTTTTCATTGAGTAAATCTTGGAATTGGGCTTTAAACTATACCAACGATAAATACGAAGTAATAAAAATAGTGGGTGTCAAAAAAAGAGGTGTAATTGATTGAATATATTGGGGTTGTCTTTGATTTTTGGAGAGGTAATATAAAATTGATGGGAATGAACTGCTAGTGTTTGTCTGGTCATGTTGTTTTGGAATTTCTGGAGCCGTATACTTGTGTTACAGTTGATATTTTGATATTGCTTTTACTCCCTTCAAAACTCCTTAAGTCCTGATACACACACCTACATTTCTCCGTATATGTTAGTAATTTATCTACATAAAGAAACAAGAACGAAACTAAAAATACAAATTCGGAAGACCAAGGAAACTTTGTCTGGCTAAAATTTAATGGGTCCGATTGTATTGCCTTGACTCGCCCAGCCCATTTTGCCAATGCTTTGGCCTGGCTCAGCCCATTAAATTTATGACTTAACCTAATCCAATACACAGGTTTAATATGCAATACTATCATTTAATTCTCAAAATATTTTCAAGTTTGATATTGCCTTTAGGCTAACTCAAGGAAAAAATACTATAAGAAAAGGAGAAAAATGCTTAAATATACATAGATTTTTATTAGATTATATGAACTACATAAGCATGTAGAAAATTTGTACAATTGTCTAAATTTTTTTGATATTGATTCTATTTGAGTAGAATACCCTCCTCTCATCGTTTTAAATTAGGATTTTGATCTTCAAAATCTTAACCATAAACCATATACTTCTATTCAATTTAATTAAGGATAATACAAAGCTACTTGTAAGTAGTGAATCTTACTTAACTCATATTCCCAATATTTAATAATAAATTTTTTGAAGTTTATTGAAACACAACTAATAGTAGATACTATTTTGAATTACTTTTCAACAAAAATCTAACAAAATAAAAATTAAAAATTTATAGATTTCGTATTAATGGTGAAAGTTACAAAAATATGTAAACCATAGTTTTTTTTAATAAATATACAAAGTATAAAATATCGCATTGCATGTTAGTTTTTTCAAGAACAACAATCTAGTTTAATTTATTTAAAATAATTATAAAAAAATTAATTAATTTACTTTCTTATTTGACACTTCTTATACTCTCAAAAAATCCTCTTTTTTATATTTAATCAGATTTGGTCAATAAGCCAATTCAAACAAATACAGAAATATAAGTTAAAATAAAATTCAAGGACATCATATATTCATATGCCCATAATCACATCGTAAATTTAATTCTGAAAATCTCTTAAACTTTAAAACTTTCTAAATAAGCCCTCAGTTACCTTCTTTTGTCCTTTGTTTCCAAATTTGCGTTGGATACATATCGCAATTGTTACATGCATTTTCTAATATAAACTTCGTTACCATATCACATAATCTTCGATTGTTCATCCTCAACTATTCTCTCCCCTCTTTTCGCACAACAGGTTCGCCTCTTGTTTTCATCATCTTAGTATTTTCCTTTTTCCTTGTTCAAGTTACTTTGATTATCTTTTTGTACATTTGTTTACATTATCATATTATGCTTCATAATTTAATCGTGATTAATATAGTACATTGGCAATTAATTTGTTAATCATGTTTTGATATGCCGTTTTGATTAGGCTTTTTGGTTCAATGATTAAGAATTTTAATACATGGGTTTAAGCCAATTAGCTCTGCGATTATTTGTGGGTATTTTAACAGGTGAGACTCCCCTGTTTGATTTTTATACTAAAGTTTTAAACTTAATATTATTCGAATGAACTAGTTTATACTTTTCCTACATTTTGAATAATTTGTATGAGGAATGGTATATATTCTTATGATATGAGTTCATTAAGGAAAGATTTCAACATGAACCCCTTGTTTAAAATTTCTGAGTAATAATCAGTTTAATGCTTGAACATGTACGCCTAGTTGCTTGCTTGTCAAGTGATCATAAGATAGTAATGATAGCTGAGTTGTATGGAAATTTCATGCAGTTTAAAAGAATGGCTAAACAAAATCAACAAGTGAATCCATCTCCAGCAATGGCGGACTTTAATCTTAAGGAGACTTCCCCTAACATACCCTCTAAGTCTACCGCGAGTGCGTTCAACTTGGTCGAGCCAATGGAGTTTTTGTACATTAGAATAGTGAAAGCCAAGGACATGTTTGAGGTGAATGCTGAAGGAATTGAGGAGTATGCAGATGACCCATATGTTGAAGCGAGGCTTGGGAACTACAGGGCGATCACCAATTTTGGGGCTATGGTGCCTAACCCGGAATGGAACCAAGTCTTCGCATTCTCGAAGGAACGAATTCACACCTTTTTTATAGAAATTTTGTTAAAGACTAAAGTTCAGGAGGGTGATGGGATAAAGGGTAGAGTGATCCTTGAAGTGAACGAGGCCCCGAAAAGGGTCCCACCCGATAGTCCATTAGCTCCACAGTGGTATAAGTTGGAGGATTTAAGGGGGGTAAGTGTGACGGCGGAGTTGATGTTGGCGGTTTGGATGGGGACTCAAGCTGATGAGGCATTTACTGAAGCATGGCATTTGGATGCAATTGGCGTAACTAATGAAGGTGTTGTGTATACCAAGTCTAAGGTGTATATGTCCCCTAAACTTTGGTATCTTCGGGTCAATGTAGTTCAAGCCCAGAACTTGGAGGTTTCGAGCAAGAATAAGAAGCCAGAGGTGTTTGTTAAGGCTGTGTTTGGGGATTCAATGGCAAGGACAAAAAGTTCAACGAGTGAAAATATTCTGTGTCCACTGTGGAATGAAGACTTGATGTTTGTTGCTGCTGAACCTTTTGAGAATCTGTTAGTTTTGACTGTGCACAACAAGGTTGGGAACAACGAGGAGGTTATTGGAAAGTGCGTGATTCATTTAGGGAAATTGGAGAGGAGGCTAAGTAGTAAAACGGTTGATTCAAGGTGGTATAATCTTGAGGGACCAGCTGGAGATAACAGCAAGATACAGCTGAGGGCTTCTTTGGAAGGTGGGTACCATGTGCTTCAAGAAAGTTCTCACCATTCAAGTGATATGAGGCCAACTGTGAGGCAGCTATGGAAACAGGAAATTGGAGAGTTGCAGTTAGGAATTTTGAATGCGACTGGTTTGTCGCAAATGAAGAAAACAAACGGACAGGGAAGAACAGATGCTTATTGTGTTGCAAAGTACGGGCAAAAATGGGTACGAACAAGGACGATCATTGATAGCTTTTCGCCACAATGGAATGAACAATATACTTGGGGGGTTTATGATCCTTGTACTGTGATCACAGTTGGAGTTTATGATAACTGTCATTTCCAAGGTCCTGATATTGCTATGGGGGCTCGGGATTCTAGAATCGGCAAGATAAGGATCCGCCTATCCAGTCTTGAACTCGAGAAGATTTATACTCACTCATATCCTCTTTGGGCATTAAACCCTCAGGGATTGAGTAAAATGGGAGAGCTTCACTTAGCCATTAGGTTTAGCTGCTCATCCTACATGAACTTAATCCAAGGTTATACTCAGCCTATCCTTCCCAAAATGCATTACAGTCACCCTTTATCCTTGTATCAGCAAGAATGTTTGAGACACCAAGCTACTAAATTGCTTTCAATGAGATTGGGCCGTTCAGAGCCCCCATTGAGGAGGGAAATTGTCGAGGATATGCTTGACTATGATTCACGAGTCTGGAGCAAGCGAAGAACAGCAGCTAACTGTGAAAGGATTAAGGCTGCACTTTCTGGTGTAATATATTTATTTCAGTCTTTGGAAAATGTGCGCAGCGGGAAAAAGCCTTTCATCACAGGAATGGTACACTTGTTTATAGTCTTCCTGATATTCTTCCCACGATTTATATTTCCTACCATATGTTTAAACCTCTGTGGGGTCGGGATGTGGAATTATAAATCACGTCCTAGAATCCCTCCCCACATTGATCCTCAACTGTCCGGTGTCCGCAAAGTTGTTTCAGAGGACTTGGAAGAGGAATTTGATGGAATGCCAACGAGTTGCAAGAACATTGATGTACTAAGGTGTCGCTATAACAGACTAAGGCTAATTGCAGGGCAAGTGCAGGTATTGCTTGGAGACTTGGCAACTCAACTTGAGAGATTACAATCGCTCCTCAACTGGAGGGATCCTAGAGCTACTACCATCTTTGTGTGCTTTAGTGCGGTTTCTGGGATAGTTCTTTATTTTATTCCTCAGCGAATCATGTTTATTGCGTTAGCGATTTACTTATTAAGGCCCCCGAGTAACATTCCATCTATGCCTCTGAACTTCCTTCGGAGATTGCCTGCAAAAACAGACTCACTTCTCTGATGCAGTTGAAGTGGATGTTACATATGGATGAGGTACTACCTACCAAAATTATGTATTCAATTCATTTACATCCTATGCCAATACTGTGTTATGCACAGAAGATTGGAAGTTCGGATTCCTGCTGTACATGCTCTCCTTTTTTCTGTTTCAAATTAGCATTCTTAAGAAATATGTGAAGAAAAGCAAGGACTGTTGCTGGCTAGACATTTGACTAAATAGGTTTTCACTTTTCAAATTTTAGTAGCATGACAAAGTATAACTCTCTTTTCTGATCAATCACGATTCATTGCTGACAGTCTTTTCCTAATGGTAACCCTCACATAGCCAAGCTTCAAACTTATAGCAGTGTCATCCTACTGAATATCATTAGGCACACATTATGCGCCAACTAACCTAAGAGACTCAAGAATTACATTTATCTGAATCCTTGTTGCCTAACAGTAGGAAGAATACTCTTGACCCTCCGACAGTGACCACCAAAAAAGTTGCAGGTCTTGCATTTATTTGTAACGCTCATGACGTGGCCACTAGACTTGATATATGGTGGAGTCCACAAGTCTTTGATCAACATTTCGATTTTCAAACAACTGTAATAAACTCGTTTTGGATTGCAAAACTTTGAATAATGAGTCAGCGCAATATGTTTGATTGACAAACAGAATGGAAAATGTCGTTACGGTGATTATAGATGGACTTCAAACTGCAGTTCTACAGGACGTCATCCAACATTGTTAGTCAAGAAATCACTTTAATAAAGGCTAATTCTTTCTTTCACATTGGAGCAATTTCTTGATTAACAATGTTGGATGACTAAAATCTAGAAACAACTTATAGTCCTATAGAACTGCAGTTTGGAATCCATCTATAATCAACATAACGACATAGTAGGGCCCATACACTTTGTGTATTTAATTTTTGTTTCCATCTTTCAAATATATTTTTTTGTGCTACTAAACTATTGCTTAGAATAATTATAAAACTATAATATGTTGCAAAAAATACTGATATTGTTATACAAATAACTCAATCACCCAAGGCAATAATATGAAGAGAGAGGCTTCATTTTCTAAATTGAATTTAAATAATAACCACAACATTTTATAAGCTATACATAAGAAACATATAATAAAAACACTATTAAAATAATATTTTTTTACACTTTTAAGAACACCCCCATACCAATATTATTTTGAAAACTTAAACCCTAACCCTAAAACCCCTTTTTTTTTGTTTCTGATTGTTATAAACACTTATTTCGTGACACAAAAAAAAGGCTCAACACATTTTAATTTAAAATTAAATAAAACTAGTACTAAACGAGAATCCTTTTTCCTTTGATAGGATCCCCAGTTGATTTTATGATCACTAATAGATACTGAATATGTACGAAGCAGCAATAACTAATTACTAGGCAAATTACTAAATGCACCGAGGCTAAGGAATATGAAAACAACCTATGCAAGGATACTACTGATAGAATTGATTGAAAATGATTTTGACGCACCTAAAATTATTATTAGTACACCATTTTTATGCATAGTACTGAAAATTGTACTCTCAGATTAGAGAGAGATATCTGTTTTTGAATTGATCTTTATGATAAATGGTTGCCACATCAGTTGGAATTGACAGTATTTTCAAGTGCATCTATCCATCCAACTTTGGGAAATGACTGGTCCAAAGTGCATTAGGCAACCACTAACCAAGATTCTGTAAACGATTCATGTATGAATTTCAGCTGTAAACTGCATTAATGGTAATTCCAGCTCCTGAAATTACAGATTCTGTAACCTTTTTACCCCCACCAAATTTCGCTACACCTTTTTTTTCACCCCTTATACCCCCTTTTCTAGGCTCTTAATCGAAAAAGACAAAAGGAAAAAAAAAATGAATTGAGAGCCTCTACCTTCTCTACCTACGCAAAATTCCCAGTGGAGAAGAAAAATAGAAAGAGCAAAACAGGCTTTCCTCTTAAATTTCCCAACAATCCCAACCCATATTTCTACTGAAGCTTTCCCCTTCCTCAACTATGGCGGCACCTTCTATTAACCGGGGTACTTTTATAGTCTTTCCAATTGCCTTTCTCCCTAAAAGAGTACGCAATGACACCAAGGGCTAGTTTTGGGGCATAAGAGAACTGAGTCTGCGTTCATAACAATGCCCCAGCCCAGATGTTAAGATTCACCATTCATCCCATCCATCGGTTCTGTCGGGACCGTCTCCGCTTTGGTTATTTCATAAAGAGCCATAGGAACATGTTTTTAGGGGTATTTTCCAGAAGACTTCCATATTCTCCCTTCAAGAGATACTACCATAACAGTGACATCGTCATGGTACTTCCGACGATCACCTTGAGGGATATCCAACAAGTCATGAAAATCCATACCTACATGCATCAGGGGAAATAGATAAATCAGACATCTGAATACCAAATAAAATAGAAAAGTAACCCCTCCCTACTAGTAGTTGAAACATTTTGTAAACTGAAGAGCCCACATCAGTCTTACAGAAAACCTCAAAATAGAAAAGTAACCCCTCCCTACTAGTAGTTGAAACATTTTGTAAACAGAAGAGCCCACATCAGTCTCACAGAAAACCTCGTGAAGAGTATAACATAAGCGCCAATTTGAAAAGGAGTATTACAACAAAATAATCTGCTTCCCATCAGAAAAACAGAAACCAAATGTTTCCTATAGAAGCTGAGGGTTATGGAGGAAAGGGAATGTGGTCTTCAATGCATAAAGACAAGGTATATCAGCAAGACCAAACAAATGATGCTAAATAATGCAAGGCTTCTTTGGATATGACAGCAACACTATTAAGTCCTACGTAGAGTTAATCGCTCGCCTCTTACACCCAAATTTGGCAGACAGAGGCCAGATAATCTCTGAGGCCTGTTCAATAAAGAAAAGGCTTCAGAGTCATAGGCTTACAGCAATGGTTATTATAAACGAAGTAGGCCTAGAATCACCACATATATAGAGAAAAAACATTAGTGCAGCAAAGAAAGATGGCCATTACCAGCTTTTTTAGCAGCTCTGTTCAGAAGCTCTTCTATTAGATGTTGTGCAGGATCTCCATCAGGAAATTTCTCTAAGAAATTCTCAACAAAAGAAACCACTTCCTGATTACTGAAATACTGGTATAAACCATCTGACGAGAGCACCAAAAATTGGTCTCTCCGTCCTAGTTTGTGATGATGAAGAGAAGGAATACATGATACATACGGTGCATCACCAATGAACTCATTCCTGAACATCTCCAATAATGAATCATTAAACTTCGCCTGCAACAGAAACACAAGTCAATCCCTCAATCAGGTATAAATTCCTCAACTATCAGCAAAGTACTGCCATCAGGTTCAATTTCTTTTTATATTAATCCAGAAGACATGTGAAAGCATGTAATAGGTATTTAGAAGGTAGTATAGTCTCTATTACCCAAGAAGCATGCTGCTTGTTCAACAGAGACCATGGAAAATTGGAAATATACTTCAAAAATCTACTAAATCAAACTTGGACATACTATGGCTGCTCAGAGATCAGAATACATCTATTGTGATAACATCCATTGTATAAAACTAAAACCAAACATGTTACTTTTCCCATGCCCTTCACACCCACAACATGGGCTTCCCTGCCAATGAGCCCACAGGACCAACCCCCTTCTAAGGCTCATCACCTTGAGAAGAGCTATGCTCTCGGAACCAAAGGAAAGAATTGAGGAAGGTAAAACTGTAAAAGCTATTTCAGCCCACAAATCCCACCCAAAATAGAGAGGAATCCACCACATATCACACATTTAATAGCTTCCTCACAGCAGAAGATTACCACCACACACCAGGAGACCAAGAGAAAGAATATAAACATTATACCTTAATAGGAAGGTAGTCGAATTGAAAAGAAGAAGAAAAAAAAAAACAGGCAACGCTGCTCCATAAGATCAATCCTAAATGTCAGACTTGTCAACCACTCAAAAGTAATTCTATCTCAGCTGAACCCGTCACCTAGTAGAAAATCAAACAGAGGAAATTCGTCAAAGAGAACTGCGTATTTCTCTCTACAGACGTGGCTAGTCCCAGGTAGTTACTAAAAAAATTCACAACAAATTGTGCAACTACAACTCAACTGTATTCGTAATGGCAATACCAATGAGCTATGAAATTCCTCAAGAATGTCAGAGGATTAAGATAACAATCAACAGGTTGTTTTCAGGATGACAGTAAGAAATGCATTTTGAGCAGCAGAAAATTATGTTTCAATCAAAAGTCCAAGGGGATCAATTGGGGGTAATATGATACAAGTGACAAACCTGTTTGAGAAATCCAGCTCCAAATGCTCGAGTAACCTTAAGACGTCCTTTTACTCTATCATTAACAATGCACTGTCTATCATCTGGATGTTCCCTCTTAATTCTTAAAACTTCCTGCAGAATTGACAAAATTTGAAGAATTAGAAACAGCAGATACCATAAAGCTCACAAGAGATGGGAGCATCTGCAAAAATGACCTCTGCATTTATCTTAACTTGGAGCATCACATAGACTATAACAGAATTTCGAAAACAAAATTATATATACAAATCTGCAAATATCAGAGCTCCGCCCGCAGGAAATATATCCTGGCAACAGTGTATCAGCTGTATCCCATTTGCAAGATTAGTCATAAGCCCCACAACATATTAAGCAATTAAAAGATCAAAGATAAGAATCAAATGCTGGTATACTTAATCAGCTTATTCCAGCTGATAAGATGCAGAAAGATCAAAGGTCCAGTTGCAAAGGCCTGCCTCACAAGGATATAAATGCTGTTGACCAACTTTCATTACTCAAAGATGGAGAAGGAAAATATTTCAATAAGCAAATAAAGGACTATTTTAACTAGAACTCATGTATCTATAATCAATAAATAATTTGATTTAACCTAAGGTCTGCTTCAATAAAAGCAAAGAGCTCATTTGAACCAATTATATGCCAAAATATCAGGTAACCTCCTCCTAACAATCAGTACACACTAGATTATCCACCTGATCACATACATGGTCATCGGTCTATATTGTTGAACAACTCAGGAATCCCATAAATTACCGTGACATTTAACTCCAAAATGTATACAAAATCCCAAATACTGGACCCTCACATAATAAAGTTAACAAATGCAAAAACTGGAAAATTACAGAGTGATGCAATATAATATATGGAGTATCAAACAACATACAACAGTACTTGGCCTGACCCCAGAATGAATTTCCTTTCAGGTTAACATCTTGTTAAATAAGTAGCATGAGGCCAGAAAAAACATATCGTGTTTTTCAAAAGAATTAAGCTGATTTTCAAAAGACTAACTTTAGAATAGTTATTTGCTTTAATGGGTTAGGTTCCCTCAAGCACGGATAAGGACATTCTTACTGAGCCATTGGGAGAATAAGTGATGTTCAAGATGCAGAAGGAACCAAGGCAACCATAATAATGCAATGCCTTGTAAAAACCAGACTAAATGAAAAAACTAAAGCACAAAATATACTTCATATGGACCATATAGAGAAAATGCAGCTCATACCATCCCCAACATACCAACAATCTCCAATCTCAACCTCAATGAATCAAAGACATTATTGTCATCTTAATGGCCATTACACATCAGACATAATAAATCTCTTCCATTCTCCAGTTCTATTTCTTTCTCTAGACAATATCTACCAAATTCATTGATCCAAGTAAGTCAATGTTCTCAACAAGAGTTGTTCTTCTCAGGAAATATCATGCCAAACACAGATGACGGTCCCTGTGTTACATAAATACGGTCTCCCTAATAAACACAATTTTGCAAGTACATTTGTAAATAGAAAATACAGACATTTTGCCAGCCTTCCAGGATCTCCTATAGGAAGGATTACTATTTTTTGGAAAGAAATATACTATCCAGAAAAACTATTGTGTCACTTCAATAGAGTCTTTAACTAACCATTCTGGGACCAAGGCTTGGATTTTATCGCTAGAATTACAAGCAGGACCACAGTAAGCTTCATCACAATTCATTCTATACAAGATGATGCTCAGACACCATAAAATCTTCAAAGCATGTACTTTTCATGATGTCAAACAATAATCAAGCCGATAAACTTCTACCTAGGAGGCAAACTAAAACAGTTTCCTGGAGACTTCAGCTGGAGCAAACAGTAGTTTATAATTATAAGCTTTACAGAAAAATTCCACATCTTCCTCTCTTCTGTTGTTATTTTTGGTTTCATTTCCGTTACAGAAAGCAATCTAATTTTCCCAGTGAATATTGAGAGAATCATGGAAATCATAGCTCCCCCAAGAACAAGAAAACGATTGGCACCCACAAGTCTTCTTAGCTCAAGTCAACTATATAGCATATTGAAAACTGATAAGAGCTGACCTTCAAGAAAGATCATGGTTCATGAGTTCACTAACACATAGAATTAAAGCACAGACCAAGTAAAAGAGAGGCGTAGGCAACTTTTAGCAGTCTAAGACTCTAAGCTTCTAATGTACATGACACAGCCAAGTAATAATCCAACCAGAAGAAGCTCTTGGGAGGTCCATATGCATGGACCTTAACCCTTATCTACCTAAATATTCTAAAAAGTGACTTTCTAGAAGACACGCAAGTTCTCAGTTCAAAGTTAACACCCAAAAAAGTATTAACTCCAATTGCATTGGATGGAGACATGTTATACCAAATTCACTTAGCCCTTGCTAACATATGACAAACTAACAAGCAATGTGGATAAAAATTGATCAGCTGTATCCAGTGTAGTCTAACTTCCCCAATCCTTTCTTCCCCATTTGTGACCGAAAATATGGGAATTTTCAAATAACATATTAGTGTCAGATAAGCAACAGCAATATATGCAAACATAAAGACAACCAGCAACTAGTATATCAAACAGGCATTGCAATTAGCTTCCACATATTCATTATATCATCTCAGGGCACAAAAAATGAAGCAAACATAGTGATTTGGAGTCTTACTTCTTCAACACTAGTACTATGGTCAATGGTGAGCTGCAATGCAGTCAGCTTCATGGCTTCCAAAGGAAACTCATCATCCACATTACTTGACTTGTCTCCACTAGCTGTACATTCCTCGACTATGCCTTCTGTACTAGACCCATAATCTGACTTCTGCTTTGATCCCGCATTAGAACAACTCTCTTGAGGTTCCAATTGAGCAACAATAGCACGGCTATCCCCCAAATTCATCACATACACATCCTCATCCCTCATTAAAACAACCAACAAACACGAACCCATTAGAGCAAGCTCTGGATACCGATCAATAACTTTATCCGTCAAATCCAAATAAGCTTGCTCCGTCTTCTCTAATGCCTGTGACAACGCCCTCAAAACCAAGTCATGATCCACAGGACCAGTCTTTCTCCTACGACCACTCCTATACGACCTCTCCTCAACCTTATTCTCAACATCATCTACTTTATCCTTCTCTTCCTCTAACCCAAACCTCCATTGAAACAACCCTCTACTATTCCCATCCTTGGTCCTACTCAACCCTTGCCTCAATTTTGACAACAACAACGATCTCCTACCCACAGCTGACCCTGCATTGCTGACACTAACCGCATCTTCCACTGAAAAGGCAAATCTATCCGACCCAGAAAGATCAAGCCCGTCTTCCGCATCATCCTCCGCAAGAAACTCCCATAACTTCCTCCTAATGATCTCCTTATCCAACTCCTCCTCGAACGTCACCCTCTTCCCACCACCGGCCACTCTACTTTCCTCCTCCTTATCATCCACATTCACAATCTCACCCCTAATTTCCAGGCTTTTCGGCTCTGATTCTTGTTCTTCAACAGCGTCATTGTTGTCCTCAATATCCCAAAACAAGCCCTTAAGCTCACCGAAGACGGCACGATACAAATGACCCATCAAAAACTCCGGAGCATCAGGGCCATTAAACCCATCATAAATCCCAACAAACAGCCATCCATGTTCTTCCGATACAACCACATGTACCCGATCCTCCCCCGCTTTTCCCAGCGCCCACTGTACATTTACATTACTACCCTCCCCCTCGCTCTCTCTCCTCCTCCCAACTTCCTCCTCGCTGCTTTCCTTCGTCCTCCCCACCACCGGGACTACCCACTGCCGCTTCTTCTCCGAGAAGCTTCTGTACAATTTCTTCAAACTCTTCTTCCTCTTCTTCTTCTTGTAGGTCCCACCCAGCGGAGCCGAGAACGGGACCCTTCCCGTATCCACTCCCGAATCAAGCGGCCCAGACAACGCCCCACGCTCAATCGGACCGGACAGGAAAAAACCGGAGCTATCCCCTCTGGGAACCGGCTGCAACGGCAACGCCGAAAACGACGACGTACAGTCAAACCCGTTGACAATCGAACAGGACCCGTAAACCGCGGTCTCCACCTCGACCGTCCTCGGCGTAGAAGTATTCGCGGAAACCGACGCGCCAGAAATAGTACGGAAGCCGGTTTCGGGGGCAAGAACCCGGGCCGGATGGCGAACCGGGTCGGATCTGTCGTCGAAGCGGAGTGAGTGACCCGGAGACAGGAAGTGATCGGAGGAAGTAGGAGAGAGAAAACGAGCCGAGGAGCGGACGTAGCAGAAGGAGTGGCCTAGGGTTTCGTCGAGAGGGTGGTCGGCCGCGAAAAGAAGGGGGTCTTGGTTGGGGGTAAGGGTAGTATCGTAATTTTTAGGGTGGTGGTTATGAGTGGTGGGGTGGTGGAAGTCCGGTTTGAGACATGGGATGAGGTGAGACAAGCCGCTTCCCATCACATTTGACTTGTACTACCCCTCAGTCTCCAGTCTCCAGTCTCCACCTGCGACGGGTTGAGTTAGAGTAGTAGTCCAGTAGCCCTGTAGCACTGGGACGGGGAGGACAACCCCAGTTGAATTAAACAAATGAAGGAGAAAAAGAGAGAGAGAGAGAGAGCGGATGGGTGCGCTTTATTATGTAAGCGGAAAACTAGTCAAAACGGATTCAAAATTCTACACCCATTCACACTAACCACACTTGCTCAAAATCCTCACTTCTGACTCGCCCAAGCAACTAAGAAGAGAAACAGACTTGAGTTACTTTTCATTTTTATTGTTCTATAAAATAATCTATAACTGTCCAACACTCGGATTTTGTTGGGTTTGAAAATGGGGAAGAGTTTAAATTTAATTTTGGATCTTTATGCTTCAAACAAATAAATATACAGAGATTAGACAGAGCGCGCTTTGGCCTTTGGGAGAGGAAAGGGAATAGGGGGATATTGATAGGTCAATCCTAAAGTGTTACATTATTACTATGTCGAATCTATTTCCTTTTTTTTTTTTTTTTTGGAGAATCATTCTTGCTCTTCCCCCTATCCCCTTCCTCTATGGTCTTTTTGCTTTAAACCCCTTTTTTTTTTACCTTCTATGTTTTTTTTTTACTATTTATTGTCTTTACTACGGTTTGTTATTTATCTTCTTAATCCATGCTTTTATAGGACGTTTGAAAGTGTTAATTTGAATATTACTAAGAAACTACAAATTCTTTTCTAAACTCTTTTTGGAGTGAGTATTTTACAGTGCACTTTCCTCTTTGAAAAAAAAATCATATATATCGTGCTATGAATAGTTGCTACAAACTATTGTTGTATTTGTAACTATGTTCTAAACGTTTGGATGAAATAATTTGTTGTTACAATAAATAGAGTGGTTTCTCATAATGTTGTTGAAATATAAGCAACAATTATCTACTTGAATAATTTCTATCCAAACATACATAAAAAAAGGTCGATGGCTCTGGTGATTCATATACTGACCCAAATAGAATCACAACAAAATTAATTTATTTTATTAGATTTAATCTTGTTTAATTTTATTTATTATATCTTCTATAACTATTACTAAAGCAAAATCCCTACTGACGTAATTCTTAGTACGTGTCAAGCTAATATTTAAAAAATTTCCACCTTTTTTTTAATGATGATGTCATCTTCTTTTTTTTCATATTTTACATTAATATTAGATTGAAAATTGTTATATATAAAAAATTGTATGACTATAAAACTACCTTTATTTTATGTTTCATCTCTACGTACCTTTTTCTATAATAATTTTTTATATTTAATATGATAAAAAAGTATTATTCCGATAAATTTTTTACGGTAATTATATAAAACCTATAGTTTTCACCAATAAATAAAAATATTCTTATAATTGAAATATTTGACAAAGATAATTTATTATTAAATCGTACATCGCACGGGACTTACCTATCTATCTATAAGACTATGAGAAAACTGGTTAAATTTATTGTACGTATCTAGGTGTAATTCAAGCAAAGTAAATGACTCATCATTTCAATACTCACACATTTAATATGATAATTAATCAAGTAGCTGGACACACTTCTAAGTAATGGAAACTATGTATTAGTAATTGTTGATCGATGGGTGACAGTGACACAATGGAGAAACCAAATTTTTATTTATATTTTACCTTGAAAATAAATGTGCACAACACTAAATTTTTCAACTTTTGGTGCCTTATTTAAAAAACCTGACATATCTATTACTCCCTTTATTTTTTAAACTTTCATTTGAAATTCGAGAAAAAAATCAAGATAATATTAAATATTATTAAAATTATATAAAAATAATTTAAATTAATCTAAAAATAAGATCAATTGGGTTGAGCATTAAATAAATAATGAAATTTCAAGAATCCATGACATTAAACAATAAAAAAAAATTCCACACAATCACAATATTAGACCAAAATATAAGGATTCCAAATGAGAATAATTTTTTAAACTTTCGAATGGAAAAATGGGAAGAAAAAAAATGAAGGGACTACGTATATCGTATAATATTTAAAAACTCTCTTATAAATTGAAGTGTTAAAGGTAAAAATTGAATATTTCAACAAATTATCGTAATCTTAATTCGAAAAAAGAATTTACCTTAAAAAGAAATTATATATAGATAGATAACACCCTGATGAATTGATACCAAAGCCACAAAAGCACACTTTCTATTCTGAATTCCAATAGATCTAAAATCGCAACAGCCACCAATCCACCATAACCTAACTTTATTTGTAATGAATTCTGAGTTAGAAAGATTGTAATGCTACAAAAAGTAACACACAAACTAATATAGAAAGCATTAATAATACTAAGTGATATGATTATGCAAAGTTCACCAAATAAAATAAACCTAAAGAAATAAGTCACTTCTTAAAACAGAGGTAAACAAAAATAATCCACTGCACTGTTAACTTTTTCTTTATTGCTTGGTGGGGGTGGTTTATATATATGTTGAGTTGGGTAATCGAAGTAGCTTAGCTAAGAGAACCCTTTTTCTCAACTGGTCAAAGGAACTTCACTTTAATTATCAACTAAGGAATTCTGGGAATGTGTTTTCTTTTCTTTTCTCCTCTTGTTTTTTTCCCTTTTCTAATCTCATCATAAAATGGCCTGAACACTGTAGAGACGAAGAGGTTTCACTGCCAAGTCAAAATGTTTGTTGCTTGTGCTGATTTTTGCCAAGTCCAAATCACTAACTGCATGTATAATATATTATACTCCCTCGTCTCGTTTCTAATTATACAGTTAAAGTCTAAAAAACTTGACTATAAACTCTTATTATTATATAAGAAATACTCTCTTTGTTCTTTTTTGTTCTTCTCATTTTCTTTTTGTGCAAATCCCAATGTAAACTTAAAATTTGTGAATTTGTAAAAATTATAAAAAAAACTCATATTTAGAAAATATATATTGTCACGAATCTATTAAGATCCCAAATGAATATATTTTTCATCTAGATTAGGGAGAATTCGTAGTCAAAGTTTGGCTCTAAAATCTACAAAATTCCAAATGGAAAGAACAAAAAAGAACGGATGGGGTAATATATTCTAATGAAATTTTATTAGATGCATTTTAATGTAAAAATATTTTGTATATATGCTAAAATGTGTACAGGCATGTTACAAAGTAGCTCTCAATGGCTCCATTCAGAGTAGGAACACTAATAATCATAAATTCATAATCGAGTGATGACAGCCAGAACTACAAAAGATGGATAATAGCCGATCAGCTGTAGGTATCGATACAGAATCGAGGGAGGGAGAATCTAACAAAGGTTAGAACGGAGTATCAAAGGGTTGACTTGGGAACAAATTACTGGCGTAAATCATTGATGGACCAAGAATCTTGGTTTAGTTAAGTGCCCAATAATACATTTCTTTTTTAAATTTATGGTTCCAAAGCATTCATATGATATCGGCTGCTAATTTAATCCTCTATCTAATAATGCTAAGTACGAACTGGCACTTGTTTTCAAAAAGGCCAGAGAACCGTGCTTAATCCTTAATCATTCATCCAAGTCAACGTCATTAAAATAGCTTAGCTTAATGGAATTGTTACTACCTTTTCAGTCATGAGTATAAAATATTTGATTACAGGTGAACTTTCTCATAGTCTTGAGCAAATTTGAGTTAGACTTCGCAACAATAGTCAACGTGCAGTTCAACTTCTCAACTAGATACGTGCTTTAGGATGGTAGCAATACTTCTAGTTTTACAAGAAATCTTGCCAAGTTGTGCATTTTTCTTAAAATAAGAAGGAAGATAAGACTATTTGGCTCTTTATCTTCTAAATCAATATAGTAACCATTTTTTAACTATAGTGACCAAATAAATTATTTTTTTACCAATTATAATGACTTTTTTTTAATTGTTATAGTAACTTTTTTTTATATGAAATGTCTAGCGTTGTATCTTGTCATTTAAATGATCAAATTTTTTTTCTTTTTTCCTCCTTATTTTAAGCACTTATTTCATTGACTCTCTTCTACACCTATCTAATAAAAAGATTTCATGTAAGAATCATTATTTTAGTTTTAACTTTTAAGGATCATTGTTACGCTTACGCATATAGACGATTCTTCTATTCCATTAGATTGAATCACCCGACTAATGGTTCCCATGGTGTGATTTTGAATGTCAACGCAACGGTATTGTTTATTACTCTAAAATGGAGTAGCAGTATTATTGTAAAGTCTGTAACCAATAATACAATAAAAAGCATTATTTCTTCCTAGAAAGCAATGAATAATGCTAAATGAGATTTAATAAGGAATAGGGAGGGTTGTACCTAAATCGATACACAAGTTTAAATACAAGCTTGACACACAAAAGAATGTTCTTGGTGGTGGGTAGTTGGTAGCTTGGTGTCGGACACATGGACAAGAGTAAATCCAGTTTGTACTTGATTAAGTCTGATGTTATATTGGAAGAAGACGAGCTTTAATTGCTTGTTTACCCTTCACTAAAAATATCATAAATTGCAAATGGTCCCATACATGTTACCTTAGCTCATCAAAATCTTCAAAAAAATCATCCTAATCTCCTGTATGCATTATCACATATGGTGGGGTTAGTGAAATTCAGTTGATTTAGTTCTCCCAATCCACCAATTAACAAAAGAAACTCATACTATAGCAGTGGATCTCTTAAAAACAAATATTTTACTGTCAAAACACTTCAATTGGAGATTAGACATAAAGCAGAATTAGGTTCTATGATCATCATTCTAAGTTGCAATTAGACATAAAACAGAGGCATAAACCAATGTAATTAGCAAAACATAGGTAGTCAACCAAGAATGAAACAGAGTAAGAAATCAAGAAAAAATGAACAACTTTCATAAGTCTCTATGTAGTATAGGAGTTAAGGGTAGTAAAAGAAGTCAAAATGTTAGTCTTCTCTTAGGGTTGGATGACATTAATTCCCGCCTACAAATTCAAATAAATATATAATCCCATATGGTCCAAACCCTTTTTTAGCAATCACTTTCCTAAATTAATTAAAAGTAGTAGATTTTTACATGTGGACATTAAAAATGAGAGTGGACACGCCGTTGAAGAGAATGCAAAAACAGAGTGTTTTTCAAAGCATGGCATTGAATTTTCTACACTTGGTATGCGAGTAGGTGAGCTAGTTCCTTTTCTTTGAAATTGCGACCTTATGGATATGTTACGGTGGTCCTCGTATCTCTTCTAAATATTGCTCCGTTTGACTTTTCGCGTTCTATAAAATATAATTTTAAATGTTTTTATTTATAAATTCGTAAGACAAAGAATTATAAAAACTTGACATTTTAAAAATTTATATTGAAACGCATCAAACAAGATTTCACTTATATATATTATTTCTTATAATATGATAAGAATTTATTGATAAATTTTTCAAATTTTAACTCTATAAATACAAGTGGCGGTAATATTAAAGGTAAGGATAGAGAAGCAGTGGTATTACACTAATAAATTTCAACAGATTCAAAAGGCAAAACAAATGT
Organism: Dysphania ambrosioides; assembly: GCA_026401315.1. Lineage (NCBI taxonomy): Eukaryota > Viridiplantae > Streptophyta > Magnoliopsida > Caryophyllales > Amaranthaceae > Dysphania > Dysphania ambrosioides. The sequence continues at coordinate 17,104,552 of CM048663.1, forward strand.
CAAAAATCAGCCAAATCTAAGGCTATTCGTTGTTGCTAAGGGTTGACTGACCAAAGCAAATAGCAGCGTGCCGTAGGGACTGAGTTGTCCAACTACCATTTCCCATTTCCTTCTCTTGCTATTAGAAATCTGATAAGGCACAAATAATATAATATTTTACTATAGTTTTTTGAGATCAGTGTAATATATACTGGTTTGAAATTGCATAAGACAACTTCATCTTGAAGTTTTATAATTTCCATTAGCTATATATTTAGGATACCTATTGTCATTGCACATACTATCTTTAATTAAATGGGGTATTCCTATAATAGATTTCCACATAACTCAGTTCTTTGTTGCCCACTTTGATCATTTCAAGAATATAATCAAAATAAGGACAAACATCTTTTGTTTTACATGTATTGATGATTCAGGCCCTACTCAATTCGTCTTAAATGATAATTAATTAGTGAAAGTAAATTTTAATCAGCAAAGAACAACTTTAATTAATAAAATTCAGTTGGCTCAAAAATTAAGAAAACTGTAGTGAATTAGTGAGAACTATATTATAACTCTCTCTTCTTTTTTTTTTTTACATGTATTGATGAGTGAAGCCTTATTTAGTTCATCTTAAAAGATAATTAATCGGTAAAAGTAAACTTTAATAATTGAAGAACAACTTATTTAGTTAAATTCAATAGTATTATGAACAAAAAATAACAGTGATTAGTGAAAGCATTGAAAATAAAATTCAGCTAGTATAAAATAATTTTAATCAGCAAAAATAATTTTATTTTAGTACAATGTAAAAATCAAGTAAACTAAACATGACTTTGATCTCATTTTAGATATATCATCATATTGTAAAAACATTATCTTGTGAATCATCACTATGAAAAGCATTAAGAAATCGTTCCTTATTTTGTACTAGTATACATGGGGATTCAATCGTTGCTTGTGCACCAACACTAGAGGAGCAACATTTGGTGTTCTAAGGATCCCCATATAAAAGTGTAAAGTGCTATTTGCTTTGTTGAAATCACGTTTCAAGGGTATGTAATTCTATTCCTATAATTCATATTGAAATGTGCATGAGATCATGTTGTAGATGCAAGAAATTATTTTTTAAAATTCCGTTTTATGTATCTACATTCCTACATGAAGATGGGTAGGCTAGAGATATAACAATAGAGGAAAGTAAGAGATAAAGACCGACAATGAGTTTAGTAGGAGGGAAGGAAATGGAGGGAAATAAGAGGAAACAAGAAAAAAAATAGTTCAGCTCCACACGTACCACTCACATGAGTACTCGACCTCACAAAATCAGGTTAGCAGTCAAAAAACCATGTTGGTTTTGTGCAATTATGATTTTTTATATGATATTTTTTCACAAAATAGTATTTTTATGTTGTAATTTATTACAAATTACCGTTAAAATTATGATTCTTTTTTCTTTATCTTCTCACTTAAATATCCGCATCTATATTATATTATCCATAGGTTAATAGTGAATTCAAGTTGCAATTAAGTATTCGCACTGAACCGAGCTTGGTACTCTGAAAATTTTACACCGAATGATGAAAAAACTTCATAATATTCCCATTTCCGAACCCAATCCAAACTTAATTTTCCTGAAAAAATCAGGTAGGGACTACGGAGTATTATTTTTGGGAACGATATTTTCAACGTTAAAGATTGACCCAAAAAAAGGGAATGTCAAATAGTAGAGTGCTATTATTTTATAATACAGCGTATTTCCTTGGTTCTGCTCTCGCGCCTCACATAAATACAACTGTAACAATGTTGAATCTGAACAGCAGGGTAAATAAATTAAGAATATCATCTATTCATCTTACATACTCCGTAGTTGACTATTTTCCGCAAAAGTTGTATGACTTTTACCATTTGTTTTGGGTCTTCTCTTATACTAACTAAAATCATTATGATGTCTCAGAGGCGGGATTTTATCCTGGTCAACTACGACAATGTGCGCTTTAAACATACGAGTAAGGCTCCATCTTCATCAAGTCCTAGACATTTTCCCACATGACTTAGGGTAGATCGTAGATGTGTAAACAAATATTCAAAGTAGTACTCCTGACAATTTAGATTCGGTTTCACAATAATCACAACAGAAGAAGTTTTCCTGTCATCATACCCAGTATTTTCTGAAATATTTCTGAATGGCAGAAAAATGAGAACTGGGCCATGAAATCAGCCAAATCAGGGGTACAAGTATCTGAAATTCTCAGCAATAGCAGCCATACATATTTCACATGGAAGTTGTATTTAAAAGTTTCAGAAAAAACTATGTTTTGGAGAATAAACATAGCTGACAATTTTCGATTATGCCACCAATCATTTGTAGCTGAAGGGAACAAAAACCATGAATAATTATTACTCATAATTTTACACTTACATTCACTCTATTCCGTATTATCTGCTCACCCAACTAGCCTTTTGTAATTCACATCATTCTTACACTACCAACATTTTACAATTCCAATATACGGAGTATTAATTATTAATCAACTTATCACATGCATCAACCAACAAATCTATCTATACCTAGACAACCTAGTCCATAAAAACACCAAATCTTAAGGTATATGTTTTCTCTATCCTATGACCTTCCTGAAATTAATTTTTGTTCTTTTCACTTCCTCTTCACTACCTCAGTTTTACTGTATTCCTTCTTTCTGTTGATACAACCCATACAATATATGGGTAATAAATCTAGTTGTTAATACACGGTATGTAACATGTTCACTACTCTTAGGCACTTATAAGACATAAAAAGTAGAGGCAGTAGCAACAGGAAAAACCAGAGCATTCGTAGTAAGAAACTTTACAGTAACATTGTTCTCATCTGAACTGTATGAATTTCTTCGAGCAAACATTAAAAACCAGAACATTCGTAGTAAGAAACTTTACAGTAACATTGTTCTCATCTGAACTGTATGAATTCCTTCGAGCAAACATTGGGTGTTTCAACATTTACAATTTTACATGCAGGGTCCAGAATTTGCAGAGAAGAAACTTGTTGCTACTTTCTTTTTTCAGGAAGGGGTTTGGGGGAAATGGAGTCTAAAGAACCTAATTCTATCACAAAAACTATGCTACATATTGTCTGAAGGTATTCTGTAGATTCATACATTAGAATGTGTTTGTACCATCACTTAAAGCTGACCTGTTCGAAGGTCTCTGTCCAAACGATCTGCGTTAAGGGTTCCTGGAAGTTCTCTGAAGTCCTCATTGAAGATTGAATATGCACTGCATAACATAAACAAAACATTAGGGAACATACGAAAACCACCATATAAGCAAAGCATATCTCCTAATAGGAATTCTGCGACAGGATGACATCATAAAATCCCGAAAGCAACACAACTGCCTACAAATGAATTAGAACCCTTGCATGCCAGTTTCAGTAACCGATCCCACCTCATTGACAGACAATAAAGGTTAATATGACAAAGAGAAAACTTGAGGACAGACATGTAAATAAAGTTAAAAGCATGGGAAACACTTTATCATTCAAGTCCTCAACAGCGCAATGAACTGAAGATATTGCAAATTAACTGTAATGTCAAGTTTAAAAAGTAAAAATAAAGAAGAACATGGCTATAAAATTTGCAAAGACTAGATATACAAGCAGGTAACAAAAGAAAGATGTCTGCAATGCCCATGTCAGTTAATACCTGAGTTCACCTGATTGCCGATGTCCAAGATTCCAAAAGATAATAAAGAATCCTGTTCCGAGTATCTGAACAAATGAGAAAAAAAACCACTAGTTAAGGATACTACCAACTACCAAGCCAATGTGATGTGGAAAAATGAATTATAAATCTACATCTACCAGATACCAGCAGACTAATCACAAAACTAAAAGCCCAGTTACAAAAGCCAAAGGGTTAGCACTCATTAACATTTATCCTACCCTTCTCGATTATAGCACATTCTAAACCACCAGGTTGATTGAAGCATAGTACTTTATAGTTGTATACCAAGAACCACAACACGCTCCAAACCCCCTCCCCCCTCCTCTCCTCCTAAAAAAAAAAACTAAGTCTTCCCTGTATTCCCAGAAAAGTTTTCCTTGTAAGTGCAGATTCTGCCAGATGCCTACTCTGTTCAGTGTTTTTTTTGTTTCTATAGTCCCAGATATTCCTGCAGCACCCAACCTTGGGTTAAGAAGTTTGAGGCCTAAACGAGAAGAAAGAAGCTGAAAACATGAAGTACTTGTAATTCTCTTCCTTTCATTTTACAGCTAAATCAGAATCTATCTCATCCATATATTTTTCCTGCCACTTGCTTTAAGATCATGCACATGGATCATGTCAGATGACATAATTGTTAAAATAATCGAAACCTTGGAAACTTTATTAAATGGATCAAGCGGTGGCTGGCATGAACCAAAGTCAGCTGTGAAATAACTGGAAAAGGGCAAGAGTGTGATTCGGATATATGTGAATTTGAATAAGACAGAAAAACTTCCATGTGAATGCAGATGTTGTCCTTCTAAAGATGATCTCAACCCCTTCTCTTCCCATGACATGAACAGTAGCAAAGTTAAAAGAGGTAGCATATACCAGCTCTGATTTTCTGAACAATCAACTTTAACTGGAAACAGCAAAATATATGTTGCAAAGATCATTTCCTTGTTCTCAAGTTAACAATAGTTGAGATTAAAATGACAGTTAGAGCTGAAAATATTCTATGAGAAAACCAATCCAGTCAAATTTTGAAAGCATGCCAACCATACTCATTCTAGCAACACCACTAACAAACGACCAAACAATGGGAAAACCACAAACCACACAGTCATAGAATGGTGACCTATTTAACTTACATATAACGGTCCCAGATCATAACTATGTGCAACTGGAGCCAAGATAAACCATAGGATGATTAAGGCCCATGCCTTTAAGCTGAGAGAGAAAATTGCGATCATGATGATATCTACAAATATAGAACGAGTGAAAATCAGCACATATTTGGGATGAGTTAACACAGGGAATCAACTAAGATACTCACCAGGAAGCTTCAACTTATCATGTAAAATTCGAAAGAGCCTCCACTTCCACCGACTTGTCGACTCCGGGAGCTGAAACTTCTATATTCCGTTTAGGAACAGAAAAAAAAGACAGGGGGATGCAAAGTGAGAAATTATCTAATTAAAGCTGAAGTAGAGTCAAACTGAAAATCATATCTTATTCGGACCAGATCATCTTCATCCTCATCATCCTCATCATATACAGCTCTAACATGCTTTGGTGGTGCCTTTGGTCTAACTGCTACAATCAAGCAATCTGAAATATAATGCAAAGGCACGAAGCACTCATATTAATATCTATAGTGCAAGAACAGTCCAAAAGTAACGAAGCCTTTGCCATCACCTCACAGACAAAAATGCTAAAATCAGTGTTCTTCATTAGTACAGTGTTTGTAGCAAACAGCAACATTTAGAATTTTTAAAATTATACGTATCAAATCAACGACAAGTGTTAGCATAAGTTGAATTAACTGGCATTTTATTTTTTAACTTGAAGGAGGAGGTGGATGGCGGAGGCGTATATGAGGTGCAGGCATGATATTCATCTCTATCCAATTATCTTGAAGTCTTGAAGTCTTAAGATCCTCAACTATGAAGATACTTTCTAAATCCAAAAAATCAAACGAGTTGACAGAGGGATCTTTCTATGATTATATTATCACGTAAATGGGACAAAAGGCGTACCATAAGAGGAACCAAAGGTATATAACCCACAACCAATACAATACAACACTTAATGTTTGACAGATTTAGCTACAAGCTGGATCATTCATAAATCTCAACTTGATTCTGAGGCAAAGCATTTTATCAATTCATCCCCATAAGCTCATTCATGTATCAATTCATCTCCATAAGCTCAGCAGTTACACTATGCGCGCCACCAAAGCAATTGCATTTAGTAAAGAAAAACTCACGACCACAACAACCTTCTATACAACTTTTATCAAAGAAGAATACAACGTTTATCTGCATCGCATTCACGAAAGGACTGCGGAAAACACACGGAACTGATACAGCATAGGATTACAGAAATAGTCATGCATACCCACCCATCGCACTAAGCCTCACAACACAAAAGAAAAATATCAAACAAAAACAATCAAATCCAAAGACCAAAGAAATATCATATCTTCAACACAAATCGCATAGATTGCTGCAAAGGGTAATCCCTCGTAAATTCAGTTACGAAAAGTCAAACATTCAGATTGAAATCAAAACCAATCAGAAACAATATAGTGAAAAAAAGAGAAGAAGCTGAAAAAGGGTGGGAGAGTGAGATGTAACCGCCATCTGCAAGTCGAACAGAAACATCGTCTCCGTTAGCGGTATCATGCAATGCACTTCCTCCAAAAATCAGCTTCAAGCTTTCAATCGGAAGATTTTGATTTGCAGCAACAAATTTCCTCAATTCACGCACCTAGGGTTTATTAATTTATTAAAATTAATGAATTGAAATGGAAGGTAATACCTAAATCAAGCGAGAATTCAGCAACAAATGGAATGAAGTAAGATGACCTTAATGAGAGGAGGGAGTTTGAGGCGAGCAGGGCGAGCAGGGCCGATTGTTTTCACTTGGATTTCCACCACTGTGATTTCGCTGCTGTTTGCGTCTATTTCAATCTCACTCATCTTATCCTTTGATTTTCCAGATTCTTGTTTACTCCAATTCCTATCAATCCCCTAACAAGGATCAAGGATCAAGGGATCAAGGATCAAGGGTTATGCGTTTCATCAATATGGGCTTTGTATTTCTATCAAAACTTTGTATTTCTAAGTTTAAATTTTTTAACTCTCTCTTTATATTATTGTGGTTTTTCATTTGTATAATACTTTTATTGCTTTTTATTGTAATTTCACTTATTTTCTATAAAGTATTAATATATACTCCCTCCATTCCTAATAATTCACCCCATTTTCATATATACATTTTATTAAGTTTAAGTTTGGTAAGAGAAAAAAATTTAGTAGTATCATAAATTATGTACGTGAGAGTAAAGGTGTGGTTCCCCATGATCATTTAAGGTATGATGCAATCATTTGGAATATTTATTTTTGGCATATGAGAATAATTATTAGGAATAGAGGGCGTACATAGTAAGACTTATAAAGCAAATTCAAATCGAGTCTTTCCCATCAAGCTTTTGTGATAAGGTCCTGTAATTTCACCTTTATAACTTCGTAAGAAGAAGAAGTAGTCCCATTGGTAACCTCATCTCTCGCAAAATGATAATTTGCCTCAATGGGTTTGATCATCTTGTGTAACACTATATATATTTTGAGCAATATACAAAGCCGATCGACTATCACAATAAAGATGTATTCCCCACTCATGATGCATCCCTAAATCATCAACTAGTTGCTTTAACCACTGGTCGTTTCTCTATATTCAGCCTCCATAGATGAATAAGAATTAGTATGGTGTTTCCTAGTATTCTAAGACACGAGAGAAAAACCAAGAAACACAAACCACTCAGTGATCATCTAGTAACAAGGCAACTCCTTTAGTCTAAATCACATCATCCCTCTAGTTTCAAAGCACCATTAGATCTAAGAAGAATTTAATGACTTGGATTTTTCATCAAATAACATAAACAATTCGAAAAGCTGCTTCCTGGGCTATAAACTGAGATAACATGTGAATGGAATAAGCAAGATCGGGTGTAATCACAAACACATATATCAAACTATCTACAAATCACCTATATTGGTCCAATCCTCCAACACTGCGCTTTCCTTCCGTCGATAACTTTTGACTTTGCTACATAAGAAAAGCTACTAGTTTTCCTCCCAATTATCCAGTTCCCAAGATAATATCAAAATCATATTTTCTCTGGCACATAAATTTTTTGTTTACTTTGAGCTACCTCTAACCCTAAGAAGTATTATAATACTCTCAAGTTTTTATTTTATTTTAAAATATCTCCTCCATATATGTTTTAAAATTAAACATTGCAATTTTTTCATTCCTTCTTCCTTGCAACAATTAAATCATCAACATAAACTAATACGTGGAGTTTCATTTTTCCTTTAATCAAAGTGAACAAAGAATAATCAGTGTATGACTATTTAAAGCCATAATTTTTTATATTTATCGCTAATTTTACAAACCAACTAATATCTTAAATATATTACACCCTAAAAATATGCAACTATCTCCCTATAACATGATGCCATATCTCCTAAAACTATCTCACATAATAATATTATTTTAACAATATCGTAATACTTATGTTGGTAGTAGCTAATTATTTTGTGTTTCGTAATGTCTAGCTAATAATTTCTTGGGTATTGTTCCTCATCAATGTGCTTCACTATCCTTGAGGAATGGTTGCCTTTGATCTGGTTCTCTTTAATGATCATCTGTTGACATTTTTATCTTCATGAATGATGACATTGCTTGCTTGTTATATTCCCAGATAAGCAGGCTTTGGACATATTAACTTGTAAAAAATATAATTTTTTTAAAAAATGTCAATGAACCATCATGTATTAAAATGTTGTAATTATAAAGGGGTTTTCTCCAGACGATTTAATATATGTTGTAAAATGTTGTTCTAAGTCAAAGAGAACATGATTATCTGACTTAATCAGTTTCAAGTCATAAATTGAGTCCAATGTCATGGAAGCATCAAGCATGCTTATCACATCCTATTTCTCTTGATGCCTTGGTGTTGATTATATCATCTTTCATGTTGATCATTATATTATTTTTTAATTTACTAATATGTTCCTCCATGGTATGCATTCTGTTGTTTTGCAGTGAACCCCTTTAAAATTCATATCTACATTCAACATATCATCATCTCAATAGTCCCAATTCTAAAAAGGTGGGAACTTTGTTGATAGATACATCTTGTGCTTCTTTGTATGAGACTCTACCGACCATTTCCCTAATGAAAAACAAAAGTCAATCCTTCCATGATCAAGTGCATGGTAATATTTTGTTGGTGTATTTACTTTGTAGTTTACTTCGTATTAGTTTAAATTTACTGTCTCATAAAATTTGTCTCATGTCCCCAACCTCATTTTTGTATCCTTTACTTTGTGGATTGATGCCCATTGGGCCACAAACATGTCATTTCACTGATTCGCCTCATCAACAATCTAGGCCAAGTTTATTTAATGTGGCAGACCAAGTTCAGCGCTTTGGATCATGTAATTCCACTCTCTCCATCCAACCAATGTATAAATACAACGACTTGAAGGAGGGGATCCCACGAAAAATTTTCAAACCCTACACATCAAATAAAACATTCTCTTTCTCATATTTACTCAAACACAAGATCCTAGATAAACTAGCTAACTAAAGCATAAGAGTGGGTTTCCTTGGAATATAACTCGAAAGCCAGTTATCGTATCTTGTTCTTTCTGGTTATTCACCATGAAGCTCAAGTAAAATCTCTACCATTGACGCTTCCATCAACCCTCTACACAACGTATTCATCAACTCTAACTTGTCCACCAAGTTGCCTGTTCTAGTCTTCGAACGTAAACACTATGTATTTCATTCTTTGGAGTTTGCTTATGTGGCACAAGAATTTTATAATTATAAAAAATGTTGTAAGCTTCTATTTTCATTGGATAGATTTTTATGTTTTCCTAGTGACACTCTAAATGCTCTCTAGAAATATAATATTTATTTTAGTTATATATATTATATTTTAATATCACAAGACCCTAAAAGCATCTAATACCTTTATTTTAATTTTAAATTTTTTAAAAATATCTCTAAACAATGTTTAATAATCTTTAGAATTCAGTCATTTATTATGATTCCATATTTTAGACATATGCTATACTTAGTATAGGTCATATTATGTCATTAGAATGTTTAAAACATTCTACTTTGAGTAAACACCCATTCTAGTCGAATCTAAACTTGTTTTAGGGCTTTGAAAATCAAATAAAAGGTAAAAGTTATAAACCTCCTACTATAACTCTAGGAAGTATCTAGTACTTTTATTTTAAATTTAGAATTTTTTAAGTGTTATTTAAAAATAGAGTATTATAACCTTTAATATTTAGCCATTTTGGACAAAGTTTTGAATCTATTGAGAAAATACCTTGGTATGTTTATAATAGATCTTATATGGTCAAATTAGAGTTTAGGTGTGACTGAAACTATATGTTTTGAATCTAAATACATATTTCAACTGATTTCCAAAACGCTGTAATTAGGTCTTAAACTTGTTTTTAGGTTCTTTGAAAAGACAATTTTAAGATAGTGAATGATTCCAAACATTCTCATTTGACCATAGGAAGCATCTAATACCTTTATTTGACTTTCAAAAATATCTCTAAAATAGTGTATAAAAACTTCAAAACTTGGTCATTTTAGACAATTCTGAACTGAACACAATTATATACTTTTAATGGGTCTTACAGGGCCGAGTGATTGAATCCACCCCATTCAACTTATTTTCAAAACGCTTAAAATTGGGTCCTTAACTCGATTTTAGGGCCTTGGGACATTGAATATGAGTTATTGAGACTTTTTCTAAATAATTCCAAACCTTTGTATATATACGATCCTGAAAGGTATCATCTACTTTAATTTTAAATATCCGTTTTAGCTGATTCCTAAAATTTAAACAATTAGGTGTGATATGACAATTTGAGCCTTCCATGAACAGACGCAACATAAGTTATGAAAGTGTTTTTGGGTCAAGACTACTGAAATTGAATGATTATAAGTTAAGCGGCCTAAGAAAACAAATTTACAAAGCTCTTATAAGCAGTCATTCTCCACCTATTGCCTCTAATGTTTTGGTTTAGGACATTGATCATTGATTAAGGCTTGTAATGTGGTCTAGGTGAATGTTCGGATGGTATGTCATTTTTGTGATGTTTCGATCAACATTGATTAGAGCAACATAGTCGAGTAGCTAGTTCTTGCATTTTGGAAGCGGTTTCTTAGGCTATTGGTCATTGCTTTGTCTAATTAGCACCAGGTTTCTTGACTACGAGCTATTATTTGTAGTTTAGATGAGCAACTTGTTTGTTGTTCATTTGGCAAATTGTTATAGGAAGCAGGATTGATAGGTGACTTTTAGAAGGGTATAAGCATTCCTATCCTTAAGGTGATGGAAAGGATTACAATGAGACAATGTTGTTGCAACAAAGTAGTTCTTGGTTTTTGAAAGTGATTCAGGCCGTTGATTCTTATCCTTTCTAATTAGCGTCGGGCTTCTGAATTATGAAGTTTTGAGCAATTTTTGTAATTTAGATAGGTAGCATGTTTGTTGATGTTTTGGTGTAGTGATATAGCTAGCAAGCTTGGTTATGAAACATAAGTGCTTTGTAGTATGCTCATTAATCATGAATATCTCAAAGCTATTTGCTGCAAGGATATGGTGGTCTCAGTGTTCCATTACACCAATTTTGTTTCAGTGATGATTGTTGAACATGGTGTACATAGCAACTCTTAGAAGCCTGGTGAATATACATGGTTCTTAGGTTGATTTGGGTGCATGTTCAGGGTCGGTATTGTAGTTGGCAAAGTGTTATTGCAAACCGTCTTGATTTTGAAAGATCAATGTGCTATAGTTTGCTCGTGAATATCTTAATGCTATTTGTTACAAGGACTATATCTGGTGATTTTAGTGAGTGGAAAACCCATTGTGTTCAAATTGGTATTCAACTTGAATAATTCAGAAGCTTGGTTGATAGACATTGATGAGGATTATTTTACAAGTTGATTCTAGGTGGTTGTTCAAGTGTCTTAGTTTGTGGCTTCAATGTGTTGATTTTTGTGTCATTGTTGTTTCTAATTGGAATAGCCTAATATTGTACTATGTAGTTGTTTTTGAAAGTGATTTAAGCTATTGGTCCTTGTCCAGTCTAGCACCAGGTTTGATAAACTCAGAGAATTATGAGTTTCAGCATTGTACAACTTCAGAAAAGTTGATCAATGAACTCTAATTGATCAATGTGATCACAATATAGAAGCCCAACAGAGCTCAGATAAGCAAAGTGCAAAGTTCAAGGTTTTAATTAGACGTTAGAAGAAACTTTAGAGAGAAGAGAAGTTCAAACTCTCATTATCATTGAATAATTTGCATAGTGCAGAGTTTTTACTATTTATAATACCTGGTAGCTAAGAATCTAAGCAATAAGTTGTGTGTGTATGTAAGGACTTTAAGTTAAGTCAAGGGAAGGAAGAGAGAAAAAAGAAAGAAGGCAGTGAGTGCCAAAGGAACTTCGACTTCTGAGTAGAACTCGAGTAGAGAGAAGAGAAAGAAATATCCTAATAGAGTGTATTAGGGATTTCCCTTATACTAAAGAGTTGCAAAATCCTGGCATAGGGTCGTGGTTTTCGTTTGAGATGGGCACAAAGGTTTTCACGCTAAAAAATCTCTAAGTTCCTTTCTGCGTGTTCCTTTCGCTTTCTGTGTTCCAGGTTTAATTTTCGCAAAAATTTACTAAAACTCACACTTCCAATTCAACCCCCCTTCTTGTAAGTGTTCATCCAAATGATAGGAAGCTTGATTATTGGCAACATGATTGAGTAATATAGTAGTTCTTAGTCATAATAGGAGCAAGATTGTGATGATAGATCAGTGATTTGTAGTCCTTGAAGTCATTAAGTGTGCTCATGAATATCTCAGTGCTATTTGCGGTTAGACTGAGCTAAGACTTTGAAGTGTGATGATGTGGCTCCACTAGGTTGTGGCTGAGCAAGTTGAAGATACACTACTAGTACTAGTAATACTTTCTTTTCTTTTTCCTTTTTTTTTGGAGTGTGTGTGTGCACGCGCGCTGGAATTTAATGGAAACAACTTGTCAAACTTTCAAAGGCTCCAACCACGACTGTAATTCACTTCCTGATATAGTTGGTGTAATTCTTGCAGATTACATAAAGATACACTAAAGGAACTATTGTTTTTTCTAGATAAACCAAAGAAAAAAAGGGAGGAATTTGAGAAGTCTACTTATAGTGGTAAAGTATAGAAAAAAGATGGATGGGAAATAATTGGCATAGGAGTTTCGCTTTAATGATGGGAAAGTTCTTTTCATGAGGATAATTTTGTTTCAAAAAACACTCTAATAACGAAAAAGAGAAGAAAGGTTTAGGGTGAAGATTAATTTTGAAAATCTATTTGCTTCCTCACCAAAAATTTTACCAATTAGATTGTAATACTTGGTACATAAAGAGAAAGAGAGAGAAAAAAGTTATTTTTTTATTATTTGTAATGATAATTTCTCAAAATATACGCGTGAAAAAATTTATTAAAAAACCTCTTGTTATAATTTTTCATTTTCTATAAAATAATATCCTAGAATTAATAAAAAAACATGTTGTTATTATTATCATTTGTAATGATAATTTCTCAAAATATATGAGTGAAAAATTTTATAAAAAATACATGTTGTTATAGTTTTTCATCCTCTATAAAACTATATTATAATAAGTTGCACACCAAATTATTTTGAAAAATAAGCTTATTTAGATTCGAAATAAAATTGTTGTTTAGGGCAGTCATTTAGATTGGGCAAAATCAATGCCTTGGATAACAATGTAGTTATTCTAAAATTGGGTTGGTATTAGCCCAAAGAAAGGAAAGAGAAGGGAAATTAGGCAGTGATTTCTCTTCCCTTAGAAAGAAAAAAGGGAATAATTTTCCATTTTTTTTCCTCCTCTAAGTTAAAGAAAATTGCTATTTGGGACATCAATTTTACTTTAAGCAAAATCACAGCGATTACACTTTCAATCTAGTAATTCAATACCCTATATTTGGCCTAGTTTAAAACAAACCAAAATCACTATCCAAGGTAACAATTTTCTAATGGTAATGGTTCCTCCAAACCTATATAAATTTATTTTTGAAAATATTTTAGTACAGAGCCTAACATTGAAATTAGTTTTAAAAACTTGAGAAAAAATTTCGAAAAAGTGGGATAAAAAGATGTTTATAAACTTTAAATATGTGAGTGAGGATGAGGCTTTCATTATCCACCATTCAAAAATGATAAAAGTTGGTGAAATACAGCCTTAGCTTTGCCACTTTCTTTCTCATAACATAACCCCCCAAAAAAACAAACAGACAAGCTCAAGAGTATACAAAAAATGGCTTTGAGAATGTGGGCTTCTTCTACAGCCAACACCCTTGGCCTCTCTTGTGCTTCTAAAGCTCTTCCTTTCCCTGCATTTTCACTCTCAAGATGCTTTTCTACTGGTATTTCTCTACGCTACATTTCCTTTTCTTTGTTGCATCTATTGCCTCTATACTTTTTTACCCTTTGTTTATGTTGTTGATGTTATTTTGAAGAAATAATTCCCAACAATTGTTCTTTTTTGGCAGTTTTGGATGGTTTGAAGTATGCATCATCACATGAATGGGTGAAACATGAAGGTTCAGTGGCCACCATTGGTGTTACTGATCATGCTCAGGTTTATCTTTCACTGTCATGGTTAACACTATAGAGTGCATGCATATGGTTACGATACATGAAATCATTTTATAGTATAGAATTTAATCTTGTAATAATATTTTGTGGTGGGGGTGTCCATATTATGGTCAGAGCCATCTTGGGGATGTGGTGTTTGCAGAGCTACCAGACGCTAAAGGTGCAGTATCAGCAGGAAAGGCATTTGCATCAGTGGAGAGTGTGAAAGCAACCAGTGATGTCAATTCCCCCATTTCTGGTGAAATCATTGAGGTCAACACCAAGCTTTCCGATACTCCTGGTCTAGTAAGTTTTTTATTTTATTTTTGTAAAATCTTGAGGTGTAAGATGCTTTGCTTCTCCATATATTGCCTTTATTGGTTGAGATGGCAGAAGAATTATATAGATCCAAGTATGATAGAGCTGATTTGATTCATCTCAATTTTAGGTATAGAGTCATTTGATTCAGTTTCAAGGAGTATGGAGTCATGAGCTAACTCATTTCGGACCTTTACAGTAAAAGTTTTAGTATGTTAAGATAAATTCAGTTTGTCAGTAAACTAGGCAATTCTTTTAACGTTTGTATTATACATAAAGTAAATCGAGAACGGGTTGAAGTTTTAAGTTTATTACTGCTATGTCAAAAAAAAAAAAAAAATTCAGTTTAACTTTAGGTAAAAACTAAGTCAACTATTCAAGAACTTCAGGGTCAGAAAAAAGGTAATTAGTCGTTTGTGATTTGGTGCTGGATTGCATAGTTATGGAGTACATGATGGTATATTGCAGCTTAACACAAGTCCATATGAAGAAGGATGGATGATCAAGGTGAAGCCAAGCAATACAGCAGAATTGGAAAGTTTGATGGGTCCTCAAGAATACACAAAGTTCTGTGAGGAGGAAGATGCTCATTAACACTTACTGAACAATAAAATCATGTTCCCCGCTTGTTTGAGCTTTTGATGTTGAATTCGCATATCTTCATGTATAATTAGAGTGCTAATTTTGCTCTCCATGATTTCGCACTTTACTTAGCATAAGCTATTCGAATGCAACGCGGAAAAACTGGTAGGAGGAAACCTGTTAAACCTGATCTAACATATTTCACATATGAACAGTCAGAACTACAACTGATTTGCTTGCTCAGTCTGTACGAAACCTAATAAATCAACTTCTTTAGAAAAGAGGCTCCTAAAACGAAATTTGTTGCAGGCAGCAACAAAAGAAACTAATTTCTGCAAAACTGGGATATTTACTGGACGTCCACGAGTTCATCAACTCTTCGTCCAAGATGCTTCAAGTTGAGGAGTTTCTCGTAAAACCACATCTCCAAAAGCTTTCTCTTGCACTACATTCATCAAACCTCCTGAGATCAACACCTGAAATATTGAAACAAGTCTTAGGTTATGAAAGGCGAACGTGCAGAAAAATAAAATTGCACAACAGTCTTGTAACATATTTTCAAATGAACTGTGCCTGCCCTTCTAATATGAAAATTCAGCTTTACTCACCAGTAATTCAAAAAAGAGCCTCGCATTTTCCTTCTTGGATTTACGTTCAACAATGGGGAGCAATGTAATGGCTTCTACGCCTTGCTGCTTCTTCCTTTGAATTACTCGATGCAGGTATCTCGCCACAGTTCTGAAGATAAGTTAGAACATCGTTAGTTAGAAAGTTACAATGCGTAGAAAGACTTAAGTTAACCACAATTTCCAGTAAGGTTACCTTGTTCGTGCCGACAATTCTCCATTTGCAAACCAGTCAAAAAATTTCGTTATTGTAAGCAAACATTCAGCCTGAGTATATAGTTGATGAAGTTATACTAATAAGTTAAATAGGTAGTATAAACGCTTACTCTTATTCTTTTGGAGTTCTTGGCTATCTCCTTCATTTGCATCCATCTACAAAATTCAAGGAAAAGATTGGATAGCAAATCTCCTTCATAGAGCCAAAATCATGTAAAGATAGGAACAATCATGTTCAAGGTGGTTAATACATCAGACGAATGATTCCCTTGATTCATGGCACGTTGGCAGGTCACAGGCAGTTCTCTTAAAGCTGATTGCCATCCAAGAATAGGCTCAGAAATGAATGGAAATAAGCTCAAAACTCCAATTATTTGTGTATTCTACCTCTGTCTTAGTCAGGCGCTCCATCCCACAGGGCAGTCAAGACTAAAAAAAATAAAACTAGTATTCATAAAAAAACCTTATACTTCATACAAAGATTTTTTTCAATATTCGACAGACCTTTTAAGACAGAGAGGGTATAATTTCCAAGTGTTCAATTCCTACAATCTCACGATATTCCGGTAAAATTGTTAATTCAGATAATTCTGCCAATCGTAAATGGAGCCTGCTTTATGATCCCTGCTACAGATAAAGGTGCGATTACTCCTGTTCATTCATCTATTTAAATTGAATGTGCTTACACTTAGAAGGCGGATTGGAAGAAGGAACAAAACAAGTCTCTTTTTTTGGATGATAAAAGAAATTTCTCAATCATTGACAGCATGGATAATGGCGAGAGGTTTACCTCATCCATCAGACTAGGAACAAAGCTGTCTTCCACTTCCCCAAACACAGAAGACTCCTTTCTCATATTCTCATATAATTGACCACCTTCCCCATCTGAATCTGCAGCCCTGAAGCTTCTGAAGATTCTGGCAGATATTGGACACTGAACTGGGGTTCCCGGGGCAATTAATGGTCGACTGTCAGCATAGGCATTTGGAGTCGCAACATCCGGCTGCTTATCAGGAGCTTGGGTAATTTCAATAGGTTCAAGTAGTTCAACAGCTTGACTAGGAGATGGATCTGTTCTTTCAGTCTTATGTTCACAGTGGACGTATTTTATCTCCAAGGCAACACCTATACATTATGGATTAGAAGACTATAATAACACAGACTACGTATTAATTAAAAAGAAGTACCACATACTTACAGGGAATCAATGGCTCCAAGAAATTCTTCGAAAAGGCTGGTCTATGATGCAACCTCCACAAGTCGATGACTGTATGAGGAGCTTTCCTTCTCTTGCATACCAAATCACTTGCGTCCTTGATGAACTTCTTCATTATTCTACAATTGTGATCAGAATACCAGATAATAATTCAGATTACAAGAAAGCTTTTAAGTAAAAGATATCACTCGCATCATTATTTGCTTAGCTCTTTTGATGTGTCTAGATCACATTAAGGGTATGAAACATTAACCTATAATATTCAAGAACAATCAAGATAAAACTTATGATCTCAATTAATAGTCCCAACCAAAATAGCTAATACCCAAGATGCAATTTTCAAATTCACTGTTGCCCTCTATAAAGATTATGAGTTTATGAACATAAAACCTATGAAACTTACTCATTATCCAAAACAGTGGATTCATCAAACAAGCACTTTCTTTTGCAAGGTCTTCGAATCTTTTCCTTCTTAGCAGGGGTGGGCACAGCCACAAACTTGGGAGTAGCAGCAGCTGCAGTCTTGACCGGGGTGGGCAAAACCATAAACTCAGGAGTAGCAACAGCTGCAGAACAAAACATTTTAGTTATATTCAATTAATATCCTCCTCCCCACCATGCCCCAACACCCCAAAAACCATACTGGAGGTTGAGGAAAATAAAAACTAAAAGGTTCAAGTACTAAAGAAGCAATGTTGAAAAGAATATTAAAACTTTTGTCGACTGATTAATGATTTATTTGAGAAGCAATGAAAATTAATAAATACTGAGCATATTGATAATAATCAGCACCTCCAGCATCAGCAATTTCTATATCATGGGTCTTTTCTGTGGTAGATGGCACTTCCTTCTCATTTAATATAACATACTCCTGATTTTCCAATGGCCCCTGCTTTAAGGCATCCTCATCCCTTTCATCAGCAGTTTGTACTTGATAATCATTTATCATATTGAGCAGTTCAACATCTAATTCAAATATACTGTCAACGTCTATGTCCTCTTCTCCAGTGAACCTCAACTCTCGAAGTCTCTCCTTGCTTGTTTTGAAATTCTTCATGTGGCCTGGAGAGTGTACCTCAACATCAGTTTCCATCTGATATGGTGAACGAACACTGAACCAGCAGCAAGACATACGTATTACACACAACAATTAATAATATATAAAAAAATCTTGGTTCTAAAACATCAAAGCTGCAAATAATAAGATCAAATTCCGTACTCATCTGGAGGTGTATGAGCAGAAGTAGAAGGTTCAGCCACAACTTTATCAGGTGTCTGGGCACACAAACACGTTTCCTGCTGCATCATGACCTCATGTGATGTCTGAACATCATGCATGTCTTCCCAGAGAGTAGAGACCTCTTCAAAACGTAGCTGAAAATTTGCAACGGGCTAAATGAAGTTGCCTCCTCAAAGAACTTAAAGAACATGAAATTCTAAATAACAATGAGAAATTTTATGTTTGTGTAAGTTGAATGGTGCTCCAGTCACTTAAAATAAAGGGAAACTGAATGTTTTGGGTGATTCTCTTGAGTTAAACAGAAAAATTAGACAAATCAAAACATGTAAATCAAATAACACAAAAAGTTTTTTTGACGGTCTGATCATTTCTGATTGATTGTAATTCTTTACACACTCGACACTGCGTCCACCCCATAAATGTGTATCATGGGCTCAGCTAGGCTTGGGGCAAGGTCCTTAATCAGTTTAGAAGTTCACAATCTTAAAAAATAATTTTTTTTCCCAGATTCATAAAAAATTACCACTTCATTCAATGTAAAAGTTTCTCCGACTCTACCTGCTATAGAAATTTGAAGATCTAAAATATGGCACCGTTGTAACACCAGTAGCAGCTAAGCAAGTTCAAAATTAATATCTAGTGACACTGAATTACCACATAGATCTGACAAGCAAAAGTGAGCTAAAGAATTCTTTTACGAAATGTCAAAAAGTTTCAGGAAAATTAACAAAAAGCATATTTTAAATAAAGTCATTAAAGAAGTGATTGTAGCCAAAGTAAATTTTACACTATAAAAATCCCCCTTAAAGAAGTGGGAGATCACATATATGTAACAAAAGAAATTATGTAGGACTGCAATTTCTAAATTTTGGCTTTTGTCAGATCATGTAGATGGCAAAATAATGTCCATCTCTCATTCTGCCTTCTGACAGGTATCACAGGTTACAAATATGTTACAGAAGCTGAAAATTAACCTACATTACGCAACGAAGAACAGGATAAATAACAAAGATTACCTTGTCTAAACAATATTGAGAAACAACATCTTGCCCTATATCAGCTTCATGAAATAGTAATTAGAAGTTAGAACGACGACAAAGAAAAGTAAAAAGTGTCATTTCTTTGGGAGAAAATAGATACCTCGAAGACTTATGTCTTCACTTCGAGCAATATTGCCTCTGGAAAGAAAATACATAAATCATGATTTCCAGAAAGAATCAACACATAGAAGAAAAAAAAAAAAAAAGCTGTTTTCACCTTCTTGCAACATCTGGAACCTCCAATTGGAAAGAATCAAGTTCATAATTCTCTGGCAGGGTGATGGAATGAGAAGATCGCACAATATCTCTAAAGGAAACTGACCTCTTACCAACTGAGAATCTATTTATATCTGAGACGGTTTCATGGCAGTCCTGAAATAAATATTCAACTTTCCTGGAATATATTCTCGCAACACCTAAGAGAAGATAGGCCAAAATCCTATATGTAACAGACGGCAATCCTTCCAGTATAATCTTATCTGTCAAAAATAAGATAAAATAGAGAACATCAGGCAATACAGATAAGGAAGAAGATTGTTCCCTATCTATCATACCAATGAGCACCAAGAATGAATATAGAAGTATTTATGAAATCATATAAGTACAGGAGCAGACCGCTAAAGCTTTATAAAAAGGATGTAAATCAACCAAAACTAAATCTAGATTTCACTTGAACTCCACAAAGCAAACTTGGAACTGGGCACTCTAGGTTAAATGTCCAGTATAAAATACTGGTTCACCCCTCTCCATCAACCTCACTGCATATAAGCTTGAAGGTCTAAGACCAATGAAAAATCCTCTACATCCATGAGGATTGTTCATCCTCATAGCACTCTCTTTCTTCCTTTGAAGCAATTGGATGGAATGTTTTGTGGGCCCCACCACTAAATCAGATTGTAATATGACTGCAATAGTGCAATATGTCGTAGCGTATGATTGGCAGTGTTTTATCTTTGTAATTGTTGCAAGGGATCAATTTAAAACGATAATAAAAAAGATAACGTATAATTAAAAAATAATTTTACCAACTATTTTTTTCCCTTGATAAAATGAGCCTAAATTTGCCTCTATATAGTTTCATCCATTTTTAAAATCTTGAATTTTTTTTGGTAATGATTGAATGTTTTACGACTAATAATCTGCGAAATAATTAATTTTATAAATTAATTAGGTAAAGAATATTTATTTTTTCATAATTAAATAAATGATAATTATTAAATTCGGTGATGAAAAAAGAAAGTATGATGGAGTATATATGAGTAAGAAAAAATGAAAAAGGATAGAACATGATTGCCTTGAATGTTAGACAAATTAAAGGAAGAGGATGAGGAAAGAAAAGAAAATAGTGAAAAATGATGTGGTGGAAAGAGAAAAGGAGAGAGAATTGTGAAGAGAATGAATTGTGAAGAGAATGAATTGTGAAAAGAAGAGAGAATTGTGAAGATCATGATTAAAGAAGCAATACTTTCACAATAATCACACAAAAATATAGCTACTTATAGATCAATATCAAGGAACACCATGTAAGCAAAAGACTGCAACAAGTAACCAGGCAGACAAGACATAAATGAACAAGATTGTGCTGCATACCAAAAATCAACTTCTTTGGATTCTATACTCAACTATTAACTCTATTCTGAAGCAACAACAAGCAACTCTACCATCATACAACAAATTTAAGAAAATATTACAAACACCTCTAGGTATTTTCATTAGTCAATTTCCAATCACCATGGTAAAATTATCTTAAAATAAAATGCAATAAAGAAAGTGTCTCTCTTCAGTACGATGATATAAATCAGTTTTATCCACCTCACCCTTAAAGAAGCAGTAAAGGCATAATCAAACTAAAAAAAATGCCCTCAGTTTTGCCTAGGAACAACCAGTAACAAGATCATGACCGAACAACATAGCCAATACTTTCCTTATAACAGTGTTTTGGCAAGCAGTGTGTTTATTCATTAAATCACCGGATTTCTGGACGAAAGTAAAGACAATTTTCAAAAGCCTAACACCAACAATGAGGTATTAAGTACAGCAGATGGCAGAGATTCTATAGCCAACTTCAGAATATGACAAATCAGCAAAATTAACAATAAATTCAAGCAAACAAGCAGACATTAATGTATTCCAGACACAGAAAGCTAATTTAGGAACGTACAAAAGAAGCTTCAACTAAATACCAAAGTTTCTCATACTTCATTACACCTCCAAAGTAACAACATGAGTTATTTTCCTTCATATTATAAATAAATAAACATAAAAACTTGAGAACTTTGAAATCACCAAGAAGTGTTAATCCTTAAAAAAGACATATTAAACCCTCAATGACTTTAAAAAGGGTGAGAAGACATTAGTTGATGCAGGAAAAACAAAACAAACAGGCATTTTCTTCTTGAGCAAGTTTAAAATCCCTTCTTCACAAGACGTTCAGGAAAAATAAGAAACAAACATTTTCTTTTCAGCCTAATTCTAAAGATACTGGAACCCAAATAAAAAATAGATGCTGAGTAGCAATAAATAAATCAACATATACAATGACATAAATAATGAAGTAACAGACAAATCTAAGGAAAACCCACATAAATTTTCGCCCAATTTAACCCTTAAAATGTAGCCAGCACAAAAAGGTTCCCTATTTCCAACACAAAATCAGACATTAATTTCTCAAACATTATGAAGAAGACGGTCCACACTATATTGCATAAATCATAGGATAATGTCAAATTAAAACCCTACCAAAAAAACCACCGATAAATAAACATTTTTTTGTAGCACAAGAAACAAAAACCAAGAATATCCAGTTTACATCTTGCCCCCATTCCAACAATTCGTCACAAATTAATACCAAACCAGAAAATTCCCACAAAAATGAATCAAAATTAAGGGAATGCTAATCTCTCAAAATAGAGGACATCCAGTGATCAACGTCAAGTTGAAACCAAGGAAACCCAGATCAAAATTTGCCCACATTTCAACTATTCAACACAAATTTCCACCCATTTTGAACAAAAATTGACCAATACATTACACCCAAAAATTCAGTTAAACCCTAAATAACATCATAAAAAAGCAAAGAAAACCACAATCAACAACACCCAACACTCCAAAAATCAAACAAATTCAACAATACACAAAAAGATTGAAAATTTATGAGAAACGGAAAGATATGAGAAAAGGGGATGAGTCACAAACCAACAGATGAAGTGATATCAGTGTCAATGACTTGGTGTTTCCTAAGGCGTTTGAAGAAATACCCAGCAACCCAAATGGCGCCCAGTTGTCCTTTGCTTGAGAGTAAGCACTGTGAGTAGAACATTGCTCTTCGCTTCTCTGCTGCTGCTGCTTCGTCTTCTTCTTCTTCTTCTTCTTCTTCTTTGGGTTTGTTGTTGAAGTTCCCCTTTCTTCTCAAAACTGGAAAGACTGCGGTTTTAGCTGACATTATAAGGAGGAGAGAAGAGAGGGTTTTCAAGTTTGAAGTTGGGAACGATGAAACGGTCGATTGGTGTGAGAAGTTGTGAACTGTGAAGGAAGGAAATCGCTGTAATTCTGCCACGATTATATTGCTGGTAACTTCAACTTGGTAAGTTGGTATCCTTTTACTGTGTAGTCGTGTTACGATGGTATGTACTACCTTTTTGAATTTTTACAGTTTTTTTTTCACGAGAGAGAGATTTTAAGGATCTTGGATATGGATTAATGGATGGAGTGATTGACATGGACTCATGAACCATGGTCTTGTGGACCGTCTAATTTCTTCGGTAATACTTCATTCTTCTTTTTTTATTTGCTATATTTTTACTGTGAAAATCAAATTTTATAAATTTTAATCATAAATTTTAGTTAAGTTATAATAATAATATATTCAATTATGATCTTGATGCATACTTATGTAAATTTTTAGAATTTTAAGTTTTATAATTTTTTATCTTATAAATTTAAAGAAAAATCGTTTTAAATTATATTTTGGACACCGTGAAAAGTTAAATGTAGCAATTAGAAAAAAAAAATGGAGGGATTATGCCTCAACAACCTAGATATTTTTTTCTAATTTTTTCTCTACTATGCATTTATGCCTCTTGATTGGTAAGGCGCATAATCTAACGGTTAAAGTTAAAGCGGGTACTTAGTGTATTGTTACTTCTATTATGTTTTACAAATTATTTAATTATTTTTGCCAAAAAAAGGGCTAGATATTTAATCGTCAAATTTTATAGAGCACAATTTTATTATATGTTGGATAAAATTATAAATATGGATATTTGTAAGAAAGTTAGAGTAACATTTATTAAGGATAAGATAAGGAAAAATTTGTTACAATTGACCAATATTGGGGCATGTGAGACATTGAGTTGTAGATACAACATTAACTGAAACCTAAAACACAATTGAGGCATATCAAAGATAACTAGATGGAGGGATTTAATAAAGATACGAAGAAAATGGGTTTACTAAAATATATGGTTCTAAATCAGAGGGAAAAGGAAGGGAGGGGTCATGTGGATGATCATGTAAAATAAACTCCTAATTTAAGCAATAGACCCCATCCTCTTATGATTAAAGTTTAGTTTTATTGTTGTTGTAGAGTATCTATATATTTTTGTGATTAAGAGAAGGATCAACATGATACAATTTGTATGAAGTAGGCACTTCGTATAATGCAAATTAAATGTGTTCTAATTTTTTTTTTTGTTATATTCAGTATGTTACAATAACAAAGTTTAATCTTAATTTCAAAAA
Organism: Dysphania ambrosioides; assembly: GCA_026401315.1. NCBI lineage: Eukaryota > Viridiplantae > Streptophyta > Magnoliopsida > Caryophyllales > Amaranthaceae > Dysphania > Dysphania ambrosioides. Next base: position 17,128,955 of record CM048663.1, read on the forward strand.
GATGGGGTTGACTATATGTATCAAGAACTTATTCCACATGATCATACAAAAAAATCCTCCTCCTCCATTTCCTTGTTTTGAAGTTACTTCTTCTTGCAAACCTATTTTATCCATCTCCTTATTAATTTCCCCCATCCAAATCACCTTTGATCTCCCTTAACCGCTTTTGAAGTCTTTATTACCTAACCCGACACCTTCCTTACCGGTACATCTACTATTTAGTGTCTCACATGCCCAACTCGTCTAATTTATTCTTCCTTATCTTATTATCAATATTTGCTATTCCAACTCTCTTTCAAAAATCCGCATTCCTCAAAGGGTTTTTGCACATCCATCTTAATATACACATCTTTATTATACTCATTTTCTTAACATGCTTCTTCTTGAAAGCCCTATATTCCAATCCATATAATAATCCATCCAAATTAACATTATCTTTACTTAGCCTTCTCCCAATACCAAAAGTATACTTCATATACTATGTTTTACACCTTCTAACTTTAAAACTCTAGATTCTAACATTTATCTCCATTACTATAACTTCGCATTCACCCCTGCATTAGTCTCGTCCATTGAAACATATCATCCACAAGTAGCAAACATCGCAGTATTTCATCTTGTATTGACCTTATCACTTTGACCAAAAATATTTTGAAAAGGGGCTCAAGATAGATCATTGATGTAATCCAATTGTAATGAAGAATTATGTTGCCACTCCACCACAACTTCTAAAATTTGTTGTAAAAGACCGATACATATCTTTAAATAGGTCAACATGTTTATGTTGGATACCCTTCTTTGTAATTGCCTACTAAAGTATTTTTCTTGATACCTTATCAATGACTTCTCCAATAAATATAAACCTTGTATAAATCTTTCTAAAACTTGTATAATAATGCTCCATTGTTTGCCTAATAGGATGTATATCGCTATTCGGTACGATATGATCAAGAAAAAATGAATACACAACTTCATAGTTATTGGATTGATGTGCCTATCATGGAAAAATGATGAAATTGTGAAGGGTGAATATCAATAATATGATAGCTAATTGATGTGATATCAGTTCTTGGCACGGAATGTAATGCTTATACTCCCTCCATCTTTTTTTTAGTTTCTACATTTGACTTTTTACGGTCTCTAAGACATAAGTTAAAACGATTTTTCTCTAAATTCATAAGATAAAATTTTTAAAAACTTGGTATTCTAAAAATTTACATAAATATGCATCCAACAAGATCCCACTTAGATATATTATTTGTTAGAATATAATCAAAATTTATGGTCAAAGTTTATAAAAGTTGACTCCCAAAATGAACATATAGCTAGTAAAAAAGACAGAGAGAGTATTTTATCTTAGTTCATCCATAAAATATTTTTGTTGTTCTTTGTATACTTGTATTGATAAGTCTCCAAAATCCTAGGACAATTAAAGTGTCACTAGCAATGTTCAATATACTCCATCCGTTCTTATTTGTTTGCTATATTTGACTTTTTACGGTCATCAAAATATAATTTAAAATATTTTTTCTCTAAATTTATAAAATAAAAAATTGTGAAAATTTGATATTCTAAAAATTTATTTCGAGATGCATAAAACAAGATCCCATTTGAATATTATTTATTATGATATAATTAAATTTATGATCAAAATTTTTAAACTTTAGACTCCAAAAATAGAAATGTAGCGAACAAAGAAGGATAAAAGGAGTAATGTTTTATTTTTAGATAGAATATAGGAAAAATTAAAATAAAAAATACAACTTTTGACCTATCTTGTCTATAAAGGGCAACCTTCATTTTATTTCTGAAAAATCCCACATTTGCATGTTTTGTATTATAAAGGGTTTAATTAAAAAATGATCGGTATACAAGCAGGTCATTGTGATGACGTGGCATTTGATGACCGTTGCTTTTGAAATCCCTTTGTTTCATACCCATCCCTTACCCTATGTTTTTTCTTCTTTAAATTTTGTGATAGTTCTTGTCAATTTAATGTATAAGTTTTTATTTTTATTTTGTGGGATTATTAGTGTCTTATGAAACATTGTCTTATAGCTTTAATTTTGAGTGAATCTTTTTAATCTTGTTGAAATTTGCTCGTTTGGTAGAGTTTGGGTGGTAGTGTTATGAACTTACTCATAAGTCTCAACTATAGATGCAGTTAGTTGAGGACTCAAAATTTTCCTTTTCTTATGTTGTTGATGACTAAAAATTTGATTCTTGTCTTTCCATCTTAGTTATTGTTTCTTGAATTACTAATTTGTGGTGTGTAACTCTGGTTTTTGCTCTTTCTTCATATAGTTTTGAAAGCTATTTATCCTTGTTACTCTTGTCTAATGTGCTAACCTTGTAAATGATTTCCATTTGTAGTACATTGTAATTGGATGTGGAGATATGGATTCTTCAATAGGTTTGGAGAATCAATAATCAGTGTTAAACTGCTAAATGGCGTATCTTTAACTTTGCTAGAAGCTATATTAGAGAAAGCAATCATTCCAAGGTTTGCTTTGCTGACAAAATTTATCATGTGATTGTTATTGATAGGTGTGTCGTGCACATAAAAAAATAAAAATATAACTAATCCTCCTAACTATGTAATGGGGTAAGTCACGGTCGATCTCATAGATAAACGACGGTCTAACTAATCAACTTTAGCGCTGGTAAAACTAGGTATTCCCGCTAGTAAGAACTAATGCAATAACAATTCCTTCTTCCTTTATTCAATTACTAAGCAATTCATAGGATAGATATGCCCTAATCAATACCAATGATTTCTTTCGATCAATCAATGACTTTTTCGACAATGCATTCATACCTATTTTTATGGACTCATGCCATTCAAAGACTTTAAGTGTAGCATCTTAACATCCTAAAAATTCCATCAATAATTTTGTAGTGATTTTCTTTATCTTAAATTAGGGTTCTAAATTTGATTAAGGATCAACTTTCATTGTAACCTAATCACATTCAACAAATACTATTTCTAGTCATTCATCGATAATAAAACTAACCCTAAAATAAATGAATCGTAAACTAATCAAAATCAGGATTTGGGAACTAATAACACATCAATCCATGCTAGGGTTCAACCTAACCCTAGATTACGAAACTACTTAAATATGATAATTAGATAAACAGAACAATGAATAAGAGAAGATATAATAACATTAATAATAAGATATTAGAGAAAAGAAAATAATACTTGATATTATAACAAGAGATTGTTGAACACCAAAGCTTTCTCCATGAATTGGAAAGGAGAAAGAACAAGAACAAAAGTGAAAACTCTTGAAAACCCAATGCTCGAGCAATGAATAAATAAAAACTAAGAATAATAAAAACTAAAATCTCTCCCAAGTCTCCCAAAGTGGTGTGCAAAAGCTAAGCCCAAAAGAAGTCCCATGCTAACAAAACACTCAACCTAATTATGTACTAGTGCCTAGGTTTTTGGGGCTACAAAATAATTATTCCAGAGTGGCCGCCAAGGTGTTGCGGCGCGGAGTGAAGGAACGCCATCGAGGTGCGGTGTATGCTACGAGATAATCATCATTTGAGTGTAGATTTTACTTGCCGCACCTAGCTTGGAACCATCGATGACTTGCCACTAGGCACGTTGCAATAGGTCTTCAAAAGTTCCGAAGCAAGGCTACTAAACGACGCGTAAACTCTGAACATGAGTCGAATGACAAGCTTACGATATCATGGGAGCTCTTATTACGTCAAAAACCTACAAAACAAAATAAAGCATACCCGAGAGGGGCAATATCAAGATATACAAAATAAAAGCTCATAAAGGAAAATAATATATGAAGGAAAGATGATAAAAAAAGATCATCTAAGGCATAAAAACCAAGAATAAAATCGTGTTATTAGTTGCTTCTTATATCAGAGATAACAAACCATGGCTGTATTTCGATGATGCTTCAACTCAGAAGTTTTGAAACCGATGTCAAGATGGACTAGCATAATCGATTTTCTTAGAGGGACACAACTCTTTGGCTACTATTATTTCTTGATTTATTTTTAGACTGGATGCAAAGTTTTAGTTTGCTACATGCGTGGAATATGAAAAAATAAATGGGAGTCACTAGTTAAACAGGTAACTAGTAAATGGTACCTTTAAAATTCAAAACATGAAAATGTTAGATTTTTTAGAAATAAAATAAAAGTTAGCCTTTATGGAAAAGATGGGTCAAAGATTGTATTTTTCATTTCAATTTTTCCTAGAATATATTCTCCAAAGTAGAACCTATACAATATATATAGTTAAAAGAAGTGTGCACTGGACGCCTTATTATGTTGCTAGTAGTTCTTATTCGATACTTGATTTAGTGATTCTTGACGAGTTAGGCACGCCTTATTGGTTGTTGAGAAGCGTGGTGAGGCATCATGTGTAACGAAAGCTTGCGAAAGGCGTGTCTCAAAGGCGACACAATTAATGTTAAATACACGAGATTTGAGCGACAAATATATATATATATATATATATATATATATATATATATATATATATATATATATATATATATATATATATATATAGAAATGGGATCATGTGAGAACCCCTTATTTATATAAGAACCCATCTAATACCATTGATCATGTGAGATTGATGGTTATGATTCAATTAATATTAATGGCAAATTGGTAAATAAAATTAAGTCGCATTTGGTAGTTAAGGAAATTTCCGTGATTAATGGGCAGTTTTTCACTAAATTTCGCATAATTCATAAAACAGTTTTACTCCATATTCAGTTTCCTATTCTAATCCATTTAAAAATGACAATATAGGTTTGGAAAATCAGTAGTGTCTATATATTTCATATTCAAAGTATAGGGTTGCTGCTTTTGCATTGGAAAATAAGGTAAATGATTCTTTTTTTTTAATCGAGTTATTAGTTATAAAGTGCATGATTACGAGTGTATGAGTAGTTTTTAATGATGGAATTGCGAGTTCTATATTTTATTTCGTGTGTTTTTAAGTATTTGTTCGTCTTATTGCATCATATGTAATAGTATTGTGTTGTAAATGTTCTAATTTAAATGTGCTAATACTTCCAAATATTGTAAATGATCTGTAGTGTAGTATGTTATATTAGAGTTATGATTTTAAACAATAGAAGTAGAAATCAGTACAATACAATGATAATCCAGAATATTAGAGTTATAAATAAGAACAATATAAATCAGTACAATAGAGGTGTTCTTTAGAACAATACAGTTATTATATATGAACAATAGAGTTATTGTTAAGAAGATTAATAGATTAAAATGAATAATTGAACAATATGGTTATGATTAGAACATTAAAGTAGTTATTTAGAACATTTAAGAGTATAAGATCGCATTAGAATTATATAGTAGTATAATGTTCTTCACCCATAGGCCTTTAAACTAATGTTCTAAATCAGAACTATATTGATCTGATATAGAATTATATAGTAAGAACATGTATCAGATCACTCGCTGTATCGACACTCAACTTACTAATATTAATGTTCTAAATCATAACTCAATTGTTCTGAATTAGAATTATATTGTCCTTGTGACTCAGCGTTGTCTGATTTAGTACATTAGTATATACAGATGAGTACAATAGTTATATGTATGAGTATTATATAATCATATATAGTAAGAATATATTTATGAATTTAGAACCACGATGTAATGTTCCGACAAAACTGAATAAATAAACTTACAACAGGTTTTCAATGCTCTTCTTCTTTGATTCGATCGATTTTTTTACAGTTTTCAATTTCTTAATGACTTTCGTTGTCTTCTCCATTTTGTAATGTCGCTAGAAATAACGAAAATTTAGCGAAATATTTTCAATAGAGGTATTAGGTTTTTTTTCCAGTTGCTCTAATGGAGAAAAGTGACGGTTTGGAGGTTTTGACAAGATTGGAAAAAATTGAAAAGACTGCAACTCTGAAATAGGAAGCTAAAAGGGTGCAGCAGTTTCTTCAGAGTGTTGCGTATTTTTAGGCACACTCAAGACTTAGAGGGAAAGTTTCTTTATTTTTTTGTCATTTTTTTAAAAACGTAGTACTTCGTGCCTTATCGTATTGTTTTTAAAAACGAATGACCTATTCATAAACGTTGATGTTCGGTATAATATATAGAATGTTTCAAACTGTAAACACTTAATGTTTTAAATATTATTACCAATGTTCTTAGAACATCGATGTGCATGACAACGATTGTTATGATTTCAAGTCTTAAAATTCTTAAATATTTATATATTGTTCTAAATCGTTATTTAATGGATATTTTCTTGAATCAATAATGCACATGTGTATAATTACAATCATCGTGTATAGAGTTCAAATATGAGGTTAATTAAATATGAGTTTGATTGTCAACTGCATATGATATATAGAACAACTACATGTGATATACATGAATAAAACAGCTATATATGAGTTTAGAACAACTAAAAACATATGAATAATACATACAATTGATACTTTGATTTCCATTTATTGCATCCTCAACCCCAAAACCATAACATGGCACAACATCACTTTTATACTCCATGAACACCGTTTCTAACACGGGGAAGCATTAATCTTACATATCGACCAACTGAACACGTATGTCAAAGTGTGGTTAATGGGTTTAGAACAATTAAATATGAATTTAGAACAATTGCATATGAATATAGAACAACTACAGAACAATCGAATATGATTTTTGAACAAATGCATACGTTTATAGAATAACTAAATACGAGTTTAGAACAACTGCATACGTGTATAAAACACCTACATATAAATTTAGAACAACTGTATATCGAACAAAAACATAAGTGTTCATAATATATATCGAATAATTAGTTTAACAAATAGAACAACTACATATAAGTTTAGAACATTATATATATTAATAACTGCGAAGTGTGGTTAATGGGTTTAGAACAACAGAATATGATATTCGAACAACTATATACGTTCATATAATAACTAAATACGAGTTTAGAACAACAGCATACGTGTATGAAACAATTACATATGAATTTAGAACAACTGTATATCGGACAACAACATAAGTGCTCGTAATAGTTATCGAATAATCAGCTTAACAAATAGAACAACTACATATGAATTTAGAACATTAGATATATATTAATAAACAATAGTCTCGTTGACATTTACAGCAACTGTTTTCCCTTCATTGCAGCATTTGTATTATTTCATGAACAATAATAAGAACAGTGAGGTTATAATTTAGAACAATAAGTCAACTTCTTAAAACAAAGTCATTTATATATCCTGTTTTTATTATTCTAGAACACTAAGGTTAATTTTACAATAAATAGGGCATAGATTTTATGACAAAAATTTAATTATTAAGAACAACTACATATGAGTTTATAACATAAGATATATATTAATACGCATGTTTCACTTATCCCATGTATGAATTAAAATAATTACCATTTATTTTTTAATAATATTATCTATGTTTGGAATTAAAATATTCAAGATATATGGTATTTGACCAGTCTTGCGAAAAGGAGGGGAAGTTTAAAAAATGAGATTGAGGTTGCATAAAATACGGTAACTGGCCAAAAATTAAATTAAGCCATTTTAAAGACAAATCATTTAAACCGTTAGATGTTCTTATTTTAAAGGCTGGAGATGGGTTCTTATATAACATGAGTTCTTATATATTGAAGAGTTCTCACCAAAACCCGACCCTATATATATATATATATATATATATATATATATATATATATATATATATATATATATATATATATATATATATATATATTTTCCATTGTGGCTTATGATGGTAGAGTTATAATTATCTTCGCATTTTGATACGTGTAATTCCTCATGTTACGAGAATACTTGGGTGAGGAACTTGATAGCCCATCTCGTGGAAAGTCGAAATACTTGAGGTAGTACCCAGACAATTGTATGAACTCTTATCCCCAAACCATTGTAACTTTGGTAGACTTGTAATTACTTTTATAAACTCTATTTAATTAACTTAAATACTATTATTTTAATCTCTTAATTTATTATTCTTATTTAAACCCTCAAAATGATGTTAATATTAATTTATCATTAGTCTTAACTTCGAAACTTTTTTTTTTTTATCAAACCTAGTTTACGAAAATTAAATTATTTTTGGTTTCCAAATGTATTTACAATTTTATGTAATATATTTTCTTCCCTTATTTGATTTTACTTTTCTTTTACTCTTGTTTATTCCTTTGATTTTCATTAATATTATTGCTAAAACTAGTTCCCCGAAACTAATTAAGTCGATTATAGTCTAAACGTTCTCTTAATACAACATTTGGATTTATTATTTCAGCACTCATTTTAACTACTAAACTTGGTTTGAGTTTTGAATTGATTTATGAAGTTGATATGTAAAGTTTTGGTTTTTAAGAAATTACTTTAATATTCTAAATTTACAAAATTACCTAATTACCCTTAATAACATATATGCATTATTATATGTATTGTATACAATTTTTATACATATTTGGAGGTCTATTTTATATGTATTGTGTGCAATTTTTATACATATTTGAAAGAGTATATATTTATACGCATGGTGTATGTCTTTTATACATATTTCAAGAGTACTTGTGTGAATATAGTATTGAGTTTGTTAAGAATGATTAAGTCTTTAGGTTTCTTTTATGCATGGAGTTCGAATGCTGTTCATTGTTCAATATGCAGTATTCTTATGTTTGCCATGTTAATTAATTTTATAAGGTTAATAATTTTATAAGGTTAATAATTAAGATTCTTAAAACCAAACTATAAACCCTAGACTAGCTAGTTCAATGTTCTGAGTTGTTTAATCAATTGGAAGTAATTAGAAGAGCCGAATGCCAGAATTAGTAGTTATGAATAAGGAACTTAGCTTGTTTAACCAAAAGAACTACTTAACTTTATAATGCCCGTGTACTAATACTTTTTCTTACACGGGTTTTCTCATGTTGGGCTGGGTTTTTGGGTCGCATGGGAGATGTTGAGTTTGATTTTATTGTTGATGGTTGACTGTTAATTAAGTTTATCATGTCTTGCTGTACACAACTTTCGTTGACTTGTATTATTTTGTGTTGAGAACTTAGATTCACTTAGAGATGATGCTGCTGAGTAACGACTGACTTGATGAGATTGAAGTAATATCCTCAACAAGTGTAACAAATTAGATATAATTAGGATGAATTATGGAGATAATAAAATTCGGTTATTTTAGGTGATTATAGTGTTTTATTAGTATCCAACTATAATATGTATATTAATTAGATTAATATACTACTAGCTATAACCAAATCCTATGAGGTCACAAAAATAAGCAAGTGATTAGATAAATCTAAGATAGTTATGTAAGAGTTGTAAGTTGATCAAATTAGGTAACTGAGTCACTTTGAGTTATATATATATGGGGTTGAAAACCCTAATCTTAATTTTCAATATTAGCTTTTGCTTTCTTTCTCACATTACTCAAAAACCCTAAAAAGCAATCAAGAACGGTTACTGATTCCATACTAGTATACGTGGGTAATCCAATCTTGCTTGTGGACCAATACTAGAGGAACGTCATTTAACGTTCTAGATTCTCCGAAAAACGTGCCTTTTTGCTTCGAGAAATTCACGCATCAAGGGTATGTGATATTATTCTGATAATTCGTATTATTATATGCAGGAGATCCTGTTTTAGATGCTAAGAAATCGTTTCTTGAAATTCCGCTAATCACATCTAAATTCCTACAGAGATTTGTATGTTGTTGCACTGTTATGGAATTTTGTGAAAAAGCTTAGTTAACTAATAACAACTCGTAATATTTTTTTGTTGAAAGTTTATTCCGTATTTTATCATTTTTAGTAAAAACATTACTTGACTTAGATTATAAGAATGTATAACACTTTTATATTATTTATATATTACTTTGTTTTCTTAAAATGTAGTTTAGATTGACAATTTGGGTTACATTGTTGAGGTAACAAGGTTAATTGATTATGCTTCCGCACTTAAATTATAAATTATTTTAAGTAGTTGAAAATTAGCGGGCTGTTACACTATACCACGAAACGTTCTTCTTGAAAGGAGGTGTTTGGGACAACAAGGTATTTGTGACAATTGCATATAAATCATCATCAACACCTAACAAAAATTGGTGCCATTTCTTCTCATCCCTGTCCGCAGCATACTTACCAGCCACATCACAAGAACTTGCCCATAATCATAACCATGCAAAGGATTAAGACGGACCAATAATCATATAAAGCCATCAAATGAGTATAATAATCTTCAATAAGACATAGTTCTAGTTTGCTGGTAATTGTTGTAGGCCTGGTCCATTACACTCGCAAAACTGCTTCTCCAAATAATTAGAAAGACGTCTGGCCTCATCAAAGTAGGGAATCAATTAAGGATTTAAGGTTGCAACTTTAGAATCCATGGTCCGGTGCTTATTGAGTTGCGCTACTCGTGAGCTACTCGGACTCGACTCGGTCAAAACTAGGTCAAAGCTCGACTCGATTGAACTCGACTCGAGATCGAACTCGACTCGATAAGTTAACGGGCCAAGTCAAGCACATCAAAGCTCGACTCAAAAAGCTTGTCAGAAGCTCGAATTTTCATTTATAGTATATATTTATTAAAAATTAAACTTAAAATATAAAATTAAAATAAATAAAAGATGGTTTGATATAAACCAAAAGTCTTACATTGAATTAAAATAAAATATGGTTGGAAAGAGTTTTATATATAAAATCAAAGTCCCACATTGAAAAAAATGATAGATTATTTGAAGCAATTATTATAAATAAACCCAATAGTGTTTTCCACCTAAAATCAAATTAAGCTTACTAAGCTAAAATTTAGCCTTCTTCTTGGCCCAATTGGAGTACAAGTACTTAGACATATTAAGATTTTAATCAAGCTAAAAATGAGTCAAGTTCGAGCTTGAAATGAGCTTAAATCAAGCTCGAGCCGAGCTTGAAACGAGCCTAAATCGAGCTCGAATCGAGCTCGAGTCGAGCTTGAAACGATCTTTAATCGAGGTCGAGTCGGCTCATGAGCACCCCTAGTCCGTGGAATCCATGAAACGAGCATGGATTTAATAGTTTCCCAATCAAGTATCTTTTCGTGTCAGTTGGTTTCGAGGATAGTGCCATCAACAAAGCTAAATTTTTAACGAGATTTCAAGGAGAAAGTGATTGCCGTAGAACACGCTAGATAATTGTCACCCTTCAAACTTGAATAAAATAATCAAGTTTTTAGGCTAATCTCTCAAGTAAAACGGAGAAAATGATCAAGTTTCCCATCCTCAGCCATAGGTACGCAAAATGTTGCACTAATGAATTAGACAAGAAAAATATATTTAATTTTAGAATTGAGACTCTGATACCATATTAGAAATGCTTTATATTGCTATCACATACAATCGAGATGAGTATAGGGCCGAGATATACAACGACTAATATAATAATATTAGAGGCCCAAGAATTACTCACAACACCCTAAATAATATACTAACCAATACACCAAGAGGCTTAACAAAATCATACATTTGCAGTTTGTTGGTTTACATTTACACAAGCTGACGTTGATAGCTATGGGCTCCTCATAGAAAATTAATTAAACTCCCTAGTCCCTATAGCTTGCATTAAAAAGAATATATAAATCTTATGCTTTGTGTAGTTTATTTTATAATTTTAGACGACTTTGTGGAAGTGTTGGTCAAAGACCTTGCTTTTTCACGGAAGATTATACTAGACTGAGTGTTTTCTTTATTTGTCGGAGATCGTCTTTAAATAATCCGGTAGGCAATAATTGGTATACTAATTTCTAACGAATATTCCAATATTCCATTACTGTAGAACAAAAGTCTACCCGAAGATTCAATCAAGTTAGTCGTTAGTTGACAATCACTTTAGTTCAACCGTTAATTATCACTTACATACGTAAGAATGTGTACCAACGGAAGAACCTAGCTACTTGGAAAGATTATTGTAATATGCCGCCCTATTCTCCTTTATAATCTACTGATTCTAAACAAGTACACAACCTAGCTAGTCTATATTATCGAGAAATTCCTAATTATCAAATGATATTTTGATAATTTTATTTTTATATCAGATATCATAATGTCTATACATAATATATGTTTTTTTTATAATTTTATATTTTCTTTATTTCTACATATAATATAACAATATCTATGTCAAATATAACATTGGCTATAAACGAGGAGTATATCACTACATTAATTATCCACTTTTAACTACATACTCCATATTCCTTCTTCCTTTCTACTATAATTGGTTTTGAACTTTATACTTCAGGTTCACATTTTAATAATGTATATTCCGAATTACACGGTCTTCCTTCTATTAATTTTTAAATCTTTTTTTTGTATCCTTTTCGTCAATAAAATAAAGTAATTATATTTCTCTTGTTTTCATTTTTGGTAATGAATTTGCATATATTTTGCCCTCTTAAGGACAAAACCAAAATACTTACATGTTCATATTCAACAAAATTATGAACATTTTGTTTTTTTTGTCTCACACTTGCACCCTTCTTTTAATTTATCTAATCTCTTGTGCAATATACATGCAAATCAAAAGTGGATCGACAAGGGTGTAGTACACTCTAAAGTCAATAAATTGATTAATTTCGAATGTAAAGTTGCTTCTTTTATTTACATTGCAGTGAAGCTCGTATACATCAATTTTAGTACTTCTTAAAGAATGTTGTTATATATATAGAGTGGGGGCTTTATTTAGAGGTTTCGTTGCATATGCTCGACATGTACTCATTCGTTTCGATCTCATTGCATGCAGCTTCTTTTTGAGAAATATACTCCATTGAACGCTTATATTATTAATTAGCTCGGCGTAATTATACAATACTGCTAGCTAGCTTAGCTAGGACTGATCAGCGAGAACACAATTAAGGAGTTCCACGAGTAGATGACCAGGCGAATTAACGATATACTTTATTTCTTTAATTTAAATACATATTCACATTGACTCAGTAAATACTAAATATATAGATATGAAGTTATATTTAGAAGCTCTAGGCTACTCTTATTGCATTGCTCAGTTCTTTTTCAGGACTCTTTATTTTATTCCTACAGAAATTTAATCTGAAATGATACTCCTCAATTATTACAGTTGATTTTAGGATCATAAAACATGTATAGAGTTTATTAGTGACTTTATTTAAATTTTCTAAACATGAACTTAATTATTTGAATCTGTTTAATAGCCCTATGAGAAATTCCTAATTTATACTTAATATGAACATGTCACGGGTATTACGTTATTTCATTTATATACCTAAGATCATAATGTCTATACCTGATATATGTTTTTCTGTATTTTTATATATTTTGTATTTCTATATCTGATATAATAATATATATATATATATCTGAAATTTTAATAATATGATATAATTTATACCAGGTATGAATTAGAAAAGTCTCGTAAATATGAATCTATCTAAAACGTAATACATGACCTCATATGAACTTAATAGCATCTTTATAATCGAAATAGTTTATTACACACTTATAAGTTGCAATTCTTTATCCTTATAGACCTACCTTAGAGTTAACTACCAGATTATGAAATCATACCTCATGTTTAGTTGCTCAAGCATCATATAATACCCACTAGCCACTGGCCTCTGCCCACATGCATGGGTAGCAGGGAATGAGTGAGCAATTTTGGTTTCTTCAGACAGAACTGGTTTGACTTATTTGTGACCCAAAAATCTATATTAATAAAACAGTCTCACACTCTTTACATATATATATATGAGGGTTCACATTATCACATAGCCATTAGGTAGAGTAATTAAGAATCTTTCTTGGTCACAGCCTATTATACAGAATACATATAATCATATAATCTTATTTCCTATTCAATTGCTAGCCAACTTATCTAGGAGTCTTAATAGTCAAAAAACATTAGTAGCAAAGATGAGGCCGCTCTGCTTCACAATCTTCCTGAATCTTTCACTTATAAACATAGCAATAGCATTATTTGCAAGCAGTAGCAAAACTATTGCTACTACAAAGCTGTTGCAAAAGAGATCAGTGCATAAAACTATAGCAATAAATGTGGGAATGATGTTGGATGACCAAGATTGGATTGGGCAGATGAGTTTCAAATGCATAAAAATGGCGCTTTCAAGTTTCTATGATGCTCATCCTCATTATAACACCAAACTCGTTTTACAAACCAAAGAATACAAGCAATACGATGTTATTAGTGCTGCTGCTGCTGGTACGTAAATTATACATATCTCTCATTCGATCCTTCTTCAATTTTATTTGTTTTTTCTTTGGAAAACGTATACTAATTCAAATCACCTTGCGAATATTATTTTCCATTGATTGGTTTTGTGTGCTTGAAAGTTTGGATGGAAAGGAGGAGAGAAGGGGAGTAGTAGCAAGTAAGACATAGAAGTTTCGAGAAGCTGAAGGGTGTGAAGCCCTTCCATTTTTAACCAACAAGTAATGGTTTCGAATCTCGTTGCTTTGTGTTTGTGTTAGTTTGATTAGATCTTTTAGGTTGTAAGAGAGTATTATAAATTCCCCTTAAATATGAAAAAATTTTATTAAAACAAGTTCAATTAGGCAAATATATCCCACTTATATGTTATGATGTACTTGTAGCAAGTAGTGCTTCTATATCTAGCTTGTTATGGATCAATTGATGATTTAAGGCTTAATTCATTTTGTCATACTTAATTATATGATCAATGCGTCGTTGACAATAAATATGTGCTACTATTTATCTAACACAAAATCTTATATACACACGGGATATAATAAAATTATAGTATCAACATTAAAAGCGACTTTTTAAAATAACAAAAGTTACCCCTCAAAGTTAATAAATATTAACATATGTTGTGTTAAAAGGGTAACATTTATTATATTAATGGGTAACTTTTATTGAGAATACATTAACTTTATTATATCCCATGTGTATATAATAATTGTTGTTTATTTAATTATTTTTGATAGGGTTGCTACATTAACTTATCCCCAAGCTAAGAGTCGAAGATCCCAAACTAACATGGATGCATGCATAATTTTTGACTTAGTTATGTATGTATCACTGTTTGTGTTTAGTGACCGATCTGGACACGTATAGATTAAGACAAGTTTCACAGCTAACTACTCTTAGTTTGGAATTTTTTTTACTTATAAGCTTTTTTTTTTTAAAAAAAATTTGAAAAATAAGATACGTTTGAAAGTAATTTCAAAAATAAGATAATTTTATTTCGGAGTGAAAACGTTGTCCAAGACAACGTTTTAGCATAAGCAAAATCATTGCCCCAGGCAACGTTTTGCATGAAGTTGGAAATATGGGGGTGAAACTTAGGCAGAGAAAAACGTTGTCTGATGCAATGTTTTCCACTGACCTGATTCTCTATCAAAATTCCTGAAATATTCTAAATTAAAACGTTACCCGGGGCAACGATTTTGCTTATGCTAAAACGTTGAGGCAACGTTTTAGCTCCGAACAAAAATTAGCTTATTTTTTAAATTACTTTAAATGTGGCTTATTTTTCAAAATATTTGTAAAAAAAGCTTATAAATAAATAAAAAATCCTTAGTTTGCCCTCACAGAGATATTTTATTATTAATTGTTTGTTGTTAAATTTTTTTTGACATATATATTAATTGTTTGTTGTTGAAGATAACATGTTTTTTTTTATCTTAATTTGGTCTTAGAATAAGATTTGTATGTTGATACTAGAAGCTGACCCAGTCTCATGAAATAAGATATACAAGATATAACGTTACGTATCAAAAAATTCATCATATACTGGATGCCATGCACAATTGCACACGGTATATTTATATTCATGTTCACAATTAATTTGGAACTCTCTCAAATGAGTACGTGATTGTGCTAAAACATTAGCCAAGGGTGCAAGATACGCCAAGAGTTATTATAATAGAAATATAGAAATTGTCATGATGTACTGAAGATAGTTTGAATTCTACGTATATTCATACATATTAGATCTGATCACAAAGTTTATGTTTATTGTTTCCTGTGGACTATTAATCTCGGACAAACTAAGTAATAAGTGGATACGACTGATCTAATTAATTAATTTGAGCATTAGATAGCAGTACTTTTTTACGCAATGACTAACATTAAGAACCAAAGGGATAGGTAGTAATTTCTGACCTCTGCAATCTTGTGTACGTTCCAGCTCTTCATCTTATCAATAATGTTGAAGTTAAGGCGATGATAGGGCCGCTTACATCAACAGAGACCCAATTTGTGATAAATGTAGGAAGCAAGGCTCAAGTACCTATCATCTCATACTCTGCGACAAGTCCTTTCCTTTCATCTCTTGGAAGTCCTTACTTCATCCGAGCTACCCAAAACGATGTTAATCAAGTCAAAGCCATTGGGGGGCTTATCCAAGCATTTGTTTGGAGGGAAGTTGTGGCAGTGCATGGAGATGACGAATTCGGACGAGGCATTATGCCTGATTTGGTAGACATGTTGCAAGGCATTAACACGCGCATGCCATACCAAAGTGTCATTTCTCCACTTGCGACCGATGATCAAATGTTAGAAGAGTTGTACAGGTTGAAAACAATGCAAACAAGGGTGTTCATTGTTCATTTGTGGCCTAAGCTTGGAGTTAGATTGTTCCTTAAAGCTAAAGAGGCAGGGATGATGAGTGAAGACTATGTTTGGATTTTGACGAATGGGATGGCTGATTTACTAGAATCTTTCGATCATAATGTACTTGAATCAATGCAAGGTGTACTGGGTGTCAAAACTTATGTTCCAAGGACACAGGAGCTTGTGAATTTTACTACTAGATGGTCAATGGAATCCAAGTATGATCGTCCAAATGTGTATTGTTTATGGGCTTATGACGCTGCTTTTGCACTAGCTACAGCAGCAGAGGAAGTCGACTTCAGCCCAACGAAGATGAATAGGATTGTTAATACTCCAGCTGATCTAGATAATATTGCAGTCTCCAACGTTGGGCCGAAGCTTCTTCAAGCTGTATTGACAACAAGATTCAGAGGACTTGGAGGAGATTTTAGCCTTAACAACGAAGGGGAGCTTAAACCTTCAGTATACCAAATCATAAATGTGGTAGGAAATGGATGGAAAGATGTTGGATTTTGGACGGAAGAAAAGGGTATTGTGAAGGACTTGAAGGGAAACTTCTCTGCAGGTTATGCTTATTCCACATCGAAGGATAATCTACGATCTATCATATGGCCAGGAGACACTCTGTCCAGCCCTAAAGGTTGGGTCATTCCTGCAAACGGAAAGAAACTGAGGATCGGAGTTCCTGTTAAGTATGGTTTTACTGATTTTGTGAAGGTGCAAGAAGATCCTGACACTAACACTACCCAAGTCACTGGTTACTGTATCGATGTTTTCGATGCTGTTATGGCACAGCTCCCATACTATGTTCCCTATGAATACATTCCTTTTGTGGATATGAAAGGCGTTGCCACGAGTTCTTACGATGACTTAACTTATCAGGTTTTTCTTGGGGTGAGTACCACATACAATACCCTTTAAAGCTTTGATGAGTTAGACACCAGATTAATTTCTTTAAAATTAAGACGATATACTTAAGATAAAAGCTCACATATGAGTTGGAACCGATTGTCTCACATTGATTAAAGGATTGAGAGTTAAACACTTTATAAGGCTAAGAGACAACTCCTCCTATTGCCATATACCCTCTTGGACCTTGTAAGGGGACTCTCTCTAACAGATGCGACCCAGACTCGTATTTAACAGCACTAATTATTTTCTGTTTGACAGAACTTTGATGCGGTTGTTGGAGATGTGACCATAATAGCAAATAGGTCTTTATATGTGGATTACACGCTCCCCTTTACTGAGTCTGGTGTGACTATGGTAGTGCCAGTGAAAAAGAATCAAGCTAAGAGAGCATGGTTGTTTATGAAGCCACTTACTTGGGATCTCTGGGTTATGACTTTTTGCTTCTTTGTGTTCATTGCTTTTATTATTTGGGTCCTTGAGCACCGTGTGAATGAAGGATTTCGAGGCCCTCCTTTACACCAAGCAGGCACCACTCTTTACCACTCTTTCTCAACCATGGTCTTTGCACATAGTAAGTTGCTCCATCTTAACCTTATCTCTTTTAAGCACCTAATAATGTTTTAGCAAACAAAAAAAAAAAATACACTACTTGAGCTACTTTTTACTGAGGTTTACAGTTTTACTGCTACCCTTGGGAAACATACATAATAATAACCTTATTGTTTTCTGGTATACCATAAACAGGTGAGAAAGTGTTAAGCAACTTAGCGAGGTTTGTGATGTTGGTATGGATGCTTGTGGTGCTCATCCTTACGCAAAGCTACACAGCAAGCTTGACATCTATGTTAACGGTCCAACAGCTGCAACCAGCTGTCCAAGGTGCGAAAGAGCTGATCAAAAGAGGGGAATATGTGGCATATCAAGAGGGCTCCTTTGTCCAAGGACTCTTAAAACAGATAGGTTTCAAAGAAGAGCAACTAAAATCCTACAAAACGAGTGAGGAGTTAGATGATTTTCTATCAAAAGGAAGCGAAAATGGTGGAGTTGCAGCAGTTTTTGATGAGGTTCCATATATGAGGCTTTTCCTTGCGCAACAATGCCAAAAGTATTCCATGGTTGAACCAACTTACAAGACTGGTGGTTTTGGCTTTGTGAGTGAACTCACTTATCTCATTTACACTAACTTAGCCAGTCTATGATATAAAATTGTTATTACTAAAGCTATTTAATGCACTAATGATCTTGCATTGCTATGGTTATCAATCGTATCATTTCCACTTAAGATGCAAATTTACCAATTGTGTTATTTTTTCATTTTACTTGCAACAGTCATAGTAAAGATAGTATAGATCTTTACACTTTTACTCTTGTTTAAGAAGGCTTTTCTAATTCATACATAATATAAATTATATCAGGATATTGAAATATCAGATATATGTATTGTTATATCAAATATAGCTACTAACCTATTAGATATAAGTATTATATCTCAAATATAAAAATAAAATTATAAAAATGTCCCTTATTATATTTATATTAGATATAAATTAAAAATTTCTCCTTATTCAATATATAAATGCAACCCCCGAGCTATAATTACAAAAAAAAAAAAAAAAAAAAAAAAAAATCTTCCATCTTTCTCATTCAAACAAAACCAGGCCATTTGACTGCTCGTCTAATATACGTGGGTTGTACAGGTTTTTCCTAGAGGCTCTCTTCTAGTGCCTGATGTTTCAAGGGCGACTTTGAGTGTCACAGAAGGGGAAAAGATGGTGGCAATAGAGAAAGAATGGTTCAACACACAAGAAATCTGTGAGAGTTCTAGCAACGACCTATCATATGATTATCAATTAAGTCTAGGACTTGAGAGCTTCTGGGGGTTATTTCTCATTGCCGGACTAGCTGCAGCTTTTGCTTTTGTGTTATTCCTAGTGGAGTTCTTCTACAAACACCGGCATATATGGAAACGAAACGGCACTTCTATCTGGAGGAAAATTACAGAAATGGCAAAGACCTTTGATGAGATAGACCAGTCATCACATAAAATCAGAAAGACTCAGAGTTGTCCTGAATGTGAGTGTAATCGTGGCGATGATGCAGCTGAAAGCATGCCCAATACCCACTGTCCTAGTCCGTTGAGTCTTGTTAGCGATTAAAGAAGCCATTCGTTTGCTCAAAAGATGAGTACGGCTATTATCTTGACAGTATTAATATTCTGTTGATACATACCTTAGATTACATCATGTGGATAAGCCAAATACTCAGACTACTAGCCTAGAACATATGAAGGATACAGTGAAAACAAGTCTGCTGTATAGCACAGTTACAACGTTGATCTTCTTATATGAAAATAAATTAAATACATACTAAAATTCAATATATTGTAAATTTTCCGACGGTATCTGATATGATGTGCATAGGTAAACTTAGATTTGCCTCGGTTTTATGTTGTTGTAAGTAGTAACAGATTGTGAAAAAAAATGAATAGTTTGTATCTTTAATTTAATGTTCATTTGGCTATAAGAACTGTAGGGAGTCTGCTTTATGGCAAGGACGAGAGCCAGTGGTTCTCATTCATGGATACAAGTCTTTGCAAATATATCTGAGAAACAAAGTGATAATATGTACATTCTCAGGCTTAGTTACCATCTTCTGTGGTCACAATTCCAAAAGACTTGAGTATGAGAAGGAAAAGCTGCTAGATCTTTGGATGGCAGAGAAGTTCATTACTTCAGTTGCTCATGAAGGCCAAAGTCTGAACAAAGTTGCATAGGAGTATTTTCTTACTTTGCTACAAAGGGGATTTTTCCAGGATATACGACGGAATGAATGGGGGCAAAGTAGGAGCTGCAAAATGCTCGATTTGATGCATGATCAAAGTAGGAGCTGCAAAATACTCGAAATGATAGAAGAATTATCTTCTTGTATCCTTCGTCAGTTCCTGGATTCAAGGGGAACGTTAGCTATAAATATCAATGGGTAAAGCATGAGAATGATCAAATCTTGCTCAAGATTTGGCTGGAGTCAAGTTGAAGCTTGCAAAGTTTGCAGGAAGGGAACTTGATGGCAAAATTCTCCACTTGTCTTTAGATTGTGTATCTAAACTAGTAAATCTTCCGAGTGGAATGTTCAATAATGAACAACTGAGGGAATTGAATTACCAGAATGGGTTAGTTGTTTGTCCTCTCTTGAATCTCTACTAATAACTAATGTGGAGTTTTATATCTCTTCCAGAGGCCTTCCGCAAGCTCACTTCCCTACATGAGCTCCCAATATATCATTGTCTTAGATTGAAAGAAAGCTAGATGTCGACGCCCAAATGGTAGCCACTGACTGGCCCAAGATTCAGCATATCCCTCTTGTTTATTTAGCCGAATGAAATCTTCAATCTCTCTACTAGAATTTTCAATTGTGACTCTGCTATAAACATTGCTGCAGACTCCCCTATACTATACAATCATTACTGTAAAAATTCTTGGATTTGGTTTCGTGCAGGATAGCTTTGAGATGTATTCCGTATTTTTTTAGTGTATTCAAAACTTACTTGGTGAATGAAGATGCTAAAGTGGTGATGGTGCACCAAGATATCTTCTCTCCTACTTACACGTCTTATTACTGCTATCAACAAATCCTAAAAGTATATGCAAGCTTCTAGCCTTGGGAAGGACAATTATCCAAACTTAACCTGCGTCCTTTGATTAAATATTCTTTAGCAAACTTTATATAAGTTACTCCCTCCCTTCTTCAATTTTTATTTATAAAGTCAAAATTTAAAAAGTTTGACCATAAATTCTCATTTTGTTCTAAAAATAATATATTCAAGTCGAATTTTATTGGATACATCTCAATATAAAATATTTAGAATAATAAGTTTAAATAATTTTTTGTTTTACGAATTCAGAGATAAAAACGTTTTAATTTGTGTTTTGAAAACTGTGAAAAGTCAAATGGGGCAAAGAAAAATTAGGAAGGGATGTAATATTAACAAACACCTAGCGTGCTGCTACCCTGATAATGTTTAGAGGGTAACTCGTACAAAACGAAGTCAAAGTACACAAATTTAAAGAAGGTGACTCACTTAAAACAAAATTAGATAATTTAATCAGGGAGTTCTATATGTGTACTTGGTGTTTTACAAATTCTGGGAACAAACATTATCAGCAGAGGGTTCTGTAACAATAATACAGTAGTACTGCAACAATATTAAGATTTAATTCTTCAGTGTCAGGATACAAGACAGTGCCACTCAAGATCCTTCCCTTGCGCTCAAATGCATAAAAGTAAATAATTACTGAAGAAACAAACTTCTTGTTATTTTCAAACATTTCATTCAATAAAAAAATACAATTGAAAAAGATTGTATAACTAGAAAACTAAACCCTTGAGACTCTGGCAAGACAATTGTCGACAGGCCTTGAGATAGGTAAGTATCTTACAGGACATCCAGGATTAATCTTCTCCAAACTGTTCATGAAAGAATTTCAACAAACACACTTGTAGCATGTGACGATGTACAAAACAAGATGAATAAATCAAGAAATAAGAGAGGAAATGTGATACCTGTAATTGAGGAGGAAGTAGTGAAGGAAGATACAAACTTCAAGCCTCGCTAGATCACGTCCAGGGCACATCCTACTACCTGCTCCAAAGGGGATGAAATTCGCTCTTGTTTTAGGATCCTACAAAAAACAATGTAACCTTGATTTATCCATGTTCATATTCAATACAAGGACTTCAAATTTGAAAGGTCCGCTCTGCATGTACTCAGTATAATGCTTACATCCCATCTTGAAGGGTTGAATTCCTTGGAATTCAAGTACTTGTCCGAATCAAGATGAGCACTTCTTAGCCAGGTTAATATCCTCCATCCCTTGGGTACAGTGTAACCTTCAAGAAAAGGGGGAAAATATCAGCTGATCAGCTACTGTATATTCTATAGTTTCATCTGATCTATGTCGTTCTACACTACACATGCAGAACAAACAGAACATAGTTGAGATTGGATAACACTAACCATTTATGTTAACATCTTTGGTAGCCTTTCGAAAAAGTGTAAACGAGATATTAACTACGCGTAGTGTCTCATCAATGACCTGGTTGCAGCGATAAAATAGCGTTAATTGACATGGTATTAGCCGTTTTATAGTTTTGATAAATGTTGTTGATCATGTACCTTGGATAAATACTCCATTTCTCTGGTCTCTTTCAATGTCAGGCCCTTCTGATTAGGTGGTCGTTTGCTTACAATATGTTCTTGTTCTTCCTGGTATCCGGAAGTTGCCGTTTCACTTCAGATTAAGTTACAAATTTCCTTGTATTTTTCGTAGACATAGACAAAAACAGAGTTTTGAAATCTCACCTTGGCTTTTTGGAAGACCTCAGGGTGGTCCTGTAAGAGCACAACTGCCCACATAGCTGCATGACCAGAAGATTCGTGTCCAGCATTTAAAAACATGATGATCAAGTCCACAATCTCCTCATCACTCAGTTTACCCCCATTCTCATCCTTCATTCCCATCAACATATCTAACATATCCCTCTTTTCTTCTTGCTTATTGACTATAATTTCTAGCCTTCTTTTATCTACAACGCCCTGAAATATCTTCTGCAAGTTCTGCCTAGCCTGATTCAAAACCAACAACCATAAAGAACTTATTTTTTAAACTAAAAACAAGCTAAAGAGGGGTGAAGAACAAGTTCACTGTAATTTGCATTGGGGAGTTGATACTACCTTAAGGGCATTGTGATAAGCAAAACCAGGAAGGTCAATAGCCATAGACTTTAATCCATGATTTAAAGTAGTATACTCCCTCTCCAAGGCCTCCATGATGGAATGATCAGTACTCGTCTCACCGACCATGACATACATAATCACCTTGAAAGCAATCTTCCTCATCTCTGTCAAGAACTCAATGGGTCTTGACCTGCCAGCCCATTCCTCCAGCGAAGTGATCGTGATTTCTTCAATGTGCTTGAGGTAAATAGACAACGCCTCTTGACCACTAAGGGCAGCCGTGGTCAGCCTTCTGAGGCGCTTGTGTTCTTCCTGAGAGATTCCGTGAAATGCCTTTTTCCCCATGAGTTTGGTGATTGAATCAGGAAAACCAGGTCCAAAAGTTGCATCATCTGACAAGACTTTCTTGCAGGACTCAGGTGTTGTGACTATGACACATGGTTTTCCAAACATTACAGCTCTGTATATTCCTGTCGGCCCAAATCTGTGTTTTTAGATCCAAAAAGCATGAAAATAGTGTTGTCAAATGACTGATCAGTAGAAAACAGTACATAAATCTTACAGAAAGTTTAATGATATACTTCCTATACGTAATGCATATATTTAGAAGTTACATTCATAGAAAAGATGTTAACTTAAACTCGGGATATCCCAAGGAACATGTTGAATAGGGGAGAGTACGTAGTTAATTATAGGAATATTTAGCTTAAGAGTTGCAATGAGATAGACCTTGCAGCAAAGGTAGAGATGAAAGAGTCTGGATTCTCGGACTTGAAGGCTTTAAGGAAAGTCAACTGAGTGCCAATGAAAGGCCATCCCATATCACCAGGAGGAAGCAAATCTCTCTTATTGCCTAACCTCCGCACATAAAACAACTCATTTGCATTTTTGAGGAGGCCATAAAATGCCATTATACCTCCCAAAATAGCAGTCAACACCATCCAAACTGACCACCTTAACTCCATTTCGCACATGAAAATTTAAGAAAGTTTGTGATTGATGAAATTTTTTCGTCTTCCGAACTGAAGAAAACCTGTTGAATAAGATGTATGGTTTATTTTGTAACTTGGATTTTAGGTCACACACATGCAGCATATATTTATAGTAAGAAAACATGTACTATTATAATGTTCTTAAGTATAAAATATGCTTGTAAATCCAGTATCAAATATATGTATGACATGTATAAATATTGGATACAAATAATGACATAGTAGAATCAGCCTCTGAGAACGCCCAAAGTAAGAGTTCCATGAACATAATCTGATACGGAGTACTTTATAATCTTGAATGATTCAGGTGGAATTTAGAAGATTTTGGTTGAAACAAAATTTTGAAGTTGACATCAAATTAGTGATTGTAATATAATGTTTTTTCGTTTTTGTTTAAGATCACATAACCCGATATTTCTAATTAAAAAAATTCTCATTCGATAAAAATAATCGATGTTTAGCAATATTATTCGATTTTTTTTTTATTAGGGCAAGATTATGATGTAATTGATTTTTAAATCTTGTACTTGGATGAATGAGTCAAGTCTCCCTTTGAAAATGTAAGCTTTAAAGTATTTATTATATTTTATATAATAATATTTTTGTTGGTATATCACTAAGGGTCCATAGCTCAGTGGTAGAGCAATTGACTGCAGATCAATAGGTCACCGGTTCGATCCCGGTTGGGCCCTAACATTTTTGTTTTCAGATTTTATCATGGAGATTTGCAGGTTTGGAGTAACTGAGTAATTGCCTTTTTTTTTTATTCTTGCATCTGTGTTGATTGGTAATTTGGCATAAAATCTTGTTTCTGTTTTGTAGATTCCCCTTTATTACATGTTACATATGAACTTCAAAGAATATTAATGCAAAGTAGATAACCATAATCTACTTTTACCATTTCGTCCAAGCTTCTCAATTTCTTACACTTTAAAATTGGAAGACTTTTATGGTTTTTTAAACACAATTTTTACAAGGTTGTTTCTTAAGAAGAAAAATAATAATAAGGTAGTTTATCAAATTATTCCTTTTAGATATTAACCAATATATTGTACAAAACGACCTTATAAAACTAAATTAACGTATAAAGTTAAATGAGAAAGTGAAGCAGAGAATGAATAAAGGAAAAATTTTGTGGTACACTAAATAAAATGCCCTCATAAACACCGTGCTTAAGTGCATAATTTCAAAATCTAAAGGGCAAATACAAAATTTCGGCAAAAAGTAGTTTCTCACATTTTGTTTTATAATGTAGTTTAATACAATTTTTATGAGGCAATTTTTCACAAAATTTCCCATCTACAATTGTCTTACAAAATTATCAAAGTTATATATTTTGATCAAAATGAATCGAATAAAACTCAAATAATATTATTTAAGATTACACATATATAAATATATGTATCACTGATTTCTTATTTTGACCAAATGAATAGCAAATCATGGCACAATCTGTATCTAAGAACTGAATTGATCCAGTAACGCCTACATTACTCCACAATGAACACCAAAAGAGAATTGCAGTGGAGCCATATTTGCTGGTATCATGTTTGTAATTTCCAAGAACTCTTCAACAATTGCACAGTTTATATACAAAGAGCAACAAATAAAAAGCAAAACCACCCAATGTATTCTGTAACGATTATCAAATCACACAAGCCATACAAAATTTGCAGTTACACCCAATATATGATCACACTTTCAAGACTAAGCCAAAGAGCACTAATTAAAATGAGTGTACACACTGTACACAGTGAGCTCAAGAAGCCATCTTATTCACAATATGATCATATGATACACATCATTTCAGCCATCATTCATGGATGTCCACTTGCTGGAGGTACAATCTTGTCCGGTAATGGTACATATGAGATTGAGATCAATTCCGACCTAAGCTCTTCAATTTTATCAGCACCAGTCACTGAAGCACCGACTTCACCATCTGTAGGTTCCTCACCAGACTTGGGACTGAAAATTGTGTCTGGTTGAGACTCGGAAATTGCAATGAGCAATTCCCTGGCCAGATTCAAAGAAACCTCCTTATCAAGAGATGGGTTTTCAGCCATACAATGTCTGTTTTTCTTCCTGAACAATACAAGGAGATCAAAAGTTTAAGATAACCAACCCACAAGACAAATCATTTAGTAAGAGGTTTAATAATATAGAAATGGAACACAATTTATCTCTATTTCAATGCAGAATGAAGATTTTCTGTACTCTACTATAGCCAAATCAGCCCCTGAAATCACTGTACAAATCTCAAAAGAAACTCTCAGGAAACAATGGTGATGAGTTACGACCTAGCACCGATCACACATTCTGGAGTCAAAAGTAAAAAGGAGTATGATCCCTCATTCTAGAATAGCAACAAATAAAAAATTGCGGACCCCTCTTAACCTATTCTGCTAAGTGCTTGTAGTATTGTACATAACACACTTGCACAAAACACATAGAACACTCAACCACTGAGTCACTTATATAGGTGGATTACAAACTGAGGAAGGATAAAAGAAGCTTAAAGGACTCAAGCTTTACCAGGCACTGAATTAGAACATAAAACATTAATTAAAGTTGGCTTCAATGAATTTAACATGATTCATTTCATCTATTTGGTATTGTAAAATAAGTTTGTCATACAAAAAGCTTTCCATTTTTCCAATAGTCAAGAGACAGAATAAAAGTTTGACAGAAGTTTGAATGTACCAATGTGAAGTATTTGACAAGACATTTCTACCAGAAAACTCAAGATGGATAATTCTAGGCAAATGAGTTCAGACACAAAACTACTCAATACACAAGCAGCCAGGGATGGATCATGGTTAAAAAATCAACTGCAACCGCATTCTATGTTTGACTGCTCCCCATTGTTGAAGGAAAGCACAGCAGACCAGTTACCAATCAAATAAGATGCACAAATTCACAAATCACCTTCAACAGTTCAGTTTCCGCCAACTTGATATCACCACAACAAATGAATAATAAAAATAAAGCCCCAAGGGAAAATAAATACTGCCACCCATATTCATTGTTATTTTCAGGCATAGGCTTACCTACAGAAAAAACTAACTCCAAGTACCTATTGAAGCTGAAAAGATAGATTATCTCAACAAAACCCAGAATACCAAATACATAACAGAAAATGTGCAAGAACCAGCAAAGTTGACATTACAAATCTCGTCAAATAACTCAGACACTCAATATATATTGTCAGAAAACAACCGCCTAAATCTTCACCACTTTAGATACTGGAACCACAAATATTTACCATCAAGGCATCAATAGGCTCTCATACACAGTGCCACTTGGTAAATTCTTTGAGCAATGAAAAAACATACCAAACAGTGATGTGACAAACCTACATTCATAAATAGCCATAAAGTAGTGTACAAAATGATCCCCTCTAATGAAAATATTACCAAAACTACTACTATGTGTAGCAGCTATCAAATTCAATTCTGTAATAACAATTCAATCAAAAAATACACAGTATATCTTTTAACCCACTCGAGCGCAATGATCCATCATTCTTCCAATCCTAATATTCAATCCAGGGCCACAAGTACACCTAAAGTGCCACAACAAATATATTTCCTCAAAATACATTCCATTAAACCAAGTAATTCACTCATTAACACCCAAACCAATCCATGGAAATTCCCAAGACTAAAATTACAGTCAAACACCCAACTCAACCTTCTAAATATCGTATTCACGCTCCACTAATTAACACCCACAAAGCCAAGTTAATTATTTATACTTACTACTGAAAACCATCAGAAACCATACCAACAAAACATAAATGCCCCAAACTCATTCAAACATGAGAAAACAGCAATACTTCAATATCACACCACTGTAGATCCGTCCATCCATGTACCCACACCCATAAGATCAGCAAAGTGAGATCCCAATAAGAAAATAATCATCATCAAATTCCCAACCTTTTCTTATTACAATCCAAAGTATAACATCATATTATATATGCAGAATTACCAATAACATCAACAAATAATTGACTTATAGTTAATCCAAATAAGTCAACCATTGAAACCCAACAAATAAAATCAACATATTAGCATAGATTAATAAAAAATTTCAACAAGAATTACAAACAGCAACTAATTAAAGAACTGATTTTTATTCTTTGATTGATCCAAATGTAACATAAAATCAATGAAAAACAAAGGAATATTGAAGCGGCAAAAGAGGAGGGAGAAAGGTAGAGCGCACCTTTGGAAAGATGAAGAGAATAGCAGTGGGAACGAAAGTAAAATGGAGTAATAGTCTTGACTTCTTGGGTATTCTACCCACCGTCCGGCGTCCCCTATGTCTGTTTCTGTCTCCGCGAAATTTGTAGAATCTCGCTTTCTTTCAATTTTTATTTTTGCGTGGGACCCATCCAATTTTTTTTCCTTTTTTTTTTAGTGCTACGAAGTTGCGAAATTATTGGATGGATTGAATTAATTAACTGCTTGGTTTGGTTATGAACTTCTGAGCTATTCACGGTGTCAATTTCGTTCAACGGATCGAATCCTAGGTTTACTCATCATGAGTTGATTTTTGTCGGGTCGGATTAAAATGGGTAAATTTGGCTTTACAGATCGAGTTGGGTCATTATTAGGTCGGGTCAAATCGATTATTTGTTTTGTCGGACACAAGTTGGACCTTATTTAATTCAGATCACGTTCGGTTCGGATAAATTCGAATCGGTTTGATGACAGGTTATAGTGGGTTGTTTTGGTTCAGAGATTTCAGGTTAGGATTATGTCCACTTCGGGTTAATCCAAATCGATTCACGGATAGATATAGTGGATTGTTTTTGTTCAAGTAAATTACGGGTTCAGTTCACAGCCAATTCAAGTCAATCGGGATCGGTTCCTAAAAGGGTTCATTCGTTTCGGGCAGATTTTGCCTCAAGTCGCTTATTGGAATTGGTCTTCTCCATTCATTTGAAATCTAGGTCAAGCCTTATAGGGTTTGAAATTGGTCATTGATGATAATTCGTTATTATCGGTTTTATAATCTTAATTATATCCATTTTGAGTCATGTCAGATAATCTCGAGCCAACTAACTCCATGACTTGTTTTTATATGATGATCAATTCATTAATTAGATAATAATGATGATGATAAGTCATTGCAAAATAAAATATTTACGAGATACTGATAAATATATGTATATTATGTGATGAACGAGCATGAGATGTGTATATTAATGTATCATTGTATTATTTATGTCAATCATCTACATATCATAAAATCAATTGATGATTGAATCATTCTATCAAATATTAAACAAGTATTAAATATCATATATAGACATATAGTTCAAATTATTTCAAATTTGGATAATGAGCTTAGCATGATGCATTTTATCAAGTATCAAATATCATATATATACATATAGTTCAAGGAAAGTTAGTTTCATGGAATATTGACAGATCGGGTCATTAAAGGATCAAGTTGTCTTGTGGTCGGGTAATTAACGGGTCAGGTCGCATTCATGTCATACGCAGATCAAGTTTATGTAAGGTCATTAACAGGTCAAGTTGTCTTCAGATCAGGTCATTAACAAGCTAGGTTATTTTTCATACTTAGGTTGGACGCAGATTGGTTTCATGTCTAGGAATATAGAGTCTAATCGGTTTCAGGTTGACTTTAGGTTGGGTTGGGGTCCGAATACGGGTTTCACTTTTCAGGTTACAACTAGGTTGGGAGCCAATCTGTTTCAAGCGATTTTGCAAATTGGGTCAGACTTTGACATCCCTATACCTAATTTTATTTTTGGACTCCGATTAGACCTGCCTGCTCATAAAAGGAACGTGCACACGAGGCCATGTAACATCACTCCTTAATTATACGGTTAAAATTATAAGTTGTTACTTCATTAAACATCATATAAACCAAGATTTAACACTTTTATCAGTGATTAGTTAATGATCTTGGTCCATGTAATTGAATTATTTTATTAAATTTTTATTTAAACAATTTTAAAAAATATTTAAATTATTTATTAGGCAAAGATGATAGAAAATCATAAAAAGGTTGTAAATATACTGGACAAATACTATAAATGTGTACATATACTAATTATATAAATATATTAAGTGGTATAGATAATACATTAGCGGTATTGATAGTAGTAACTAGTAAGTCGTTTACATGGTAAGTTGATGGTCATGAATTCAAAATTTGGTAAAATCATTTTTTTAATGTATGATATAAGCACTTGAAGGATAATATATGACATATGCTCTCATGACGGCTTATCAACTTGTAACACATGGTATAATATCATTTCTTACCTTGGATTTTTAATAAATTTATAAATGTTTGTCATGATGCCAATATTTCATGTTTTGAACTTCACACATACGAGGAAAATACTTTGTCAAAGAAAAAATTGAAGCTAGCAACTAAAAAATAGTTTAAGCGAAGTGCACAATGTTTAGGTTGTTCCACTAATTAAGATGCACAAAATATATAATGCACCGAGCACAACTGTTGAGGCTCATCCTTTAAAGTGCAAAAAAAAAAAAAAAAAAAAAAAAAAAAAAAAAAAAAACTTCATGGCTTGCTTACAAAATACAAACTCGTCAAGTTCAAATTGATGATCATTCGGATTCATAACATAGCGCTCATTTCGACTATGTGCTCTATACAATAATGCACCTAAGAACATGATATATAACAAAGGAAGTTGTGAAGGGTCTCGATAGAATAGCTACAAATGGGAAAAGGGCTTGTTATTTACCACCCTTACCACCCTCAAATTACCAACGGTCCTCCAAATTTTTTATACTACCCTCCACCCTCCTAACCCTCATTCATCCATTAATTTTCTTTCTTTCTCTATCACCATCACCATCATCCTTGCCATCACTCGCCGCCGCCACCAAAGCCCATGCAACAGTCATTTCCTTCGTCAGAAATATTTCCGAAGTCGTGAAATAAGGGTAATAATTAATACCCTCACCACCAAAATCTTATGTCGAAACTTATTATAACAAAAAAAAAAAAAACAAAATTACTTAACAATTTTTTTTTAAAAAAAAAGTCGGGCTGACGGCTAGCCAAGGGCTTGTCGTTTTTTTTAGACGGCAAGCCCTCTGGCAGCCCGACTTTTTTTTTGTTTCTGATTAACGTAGTTTACCTCAACAAAAAAAGTTTCTTTTTAAAAAAAAGTCAGGCTGCTAGTGGGCTTGTTTTTTTTTTTCCGATTAACGTATTTTACCTACAACGTTGTGGTTGACGACTCGTCCATAATTTCGGTGTTTCCAACATCAAGAAAACCAATTTTCGTGTCGTGGTTTACGGGTTTCCGACAGGCTTGATAGTCGAAAATTATATTAAGGTTTGTTTTTATGGGAAAGTGAAGTGGGAAATAAGAATTGAAGTGTAAAAACTTCGATTTTATTTAAATGCTTTAAAAGGCAAAATCGTCATTGTGGAAGGGCAGTTTGATCAATTTTGAGGCGGTGTTTAGTGCTCCACATGACATAACAATAACATACGCTGGCGCTAGCCCAGATTTAATTACTTTTCTCTAACATATACTATGCCATATTACACCATGCGATTCGTATGTATGATGCAAACCAGCACCTCAAGCTAAGGAGAAAAAAGAATCCAACAAATGCTCAATTCCAACTTTCTCCATCATAAATCAACCTCCCCACATATACCCATATTCTACAACATTACAGGATCAGGGAAGGAAGAATTTCAGCCACGCCAACTATTTTGCCTCTTAGCTTCGAAGGCAGCACCATCATTTAGCATATCCTGAGCATCAGCTTCCATCCCTAGCTTGGACAGCGCTAGGGCCTGTAAATAAAAGGCTGTCGGCCACTCTGGTATGCATACCTGTGCCTGCATTGCATCCCTAAGGGCAAGTTCAGGTTGCCTGATCATCATGTAACAGAGGGCACGCCTAGCGAACACAGTTGCTGAAGGTGCAGACATCATAACCACCAACTGTTTTGTTTGACAACACATGCAGGCATGATTTACGGGATTATTTATAATACCAAAATGCACTATCTTGACATGATTTAAAGGAAGAGTTGTCTTTAGTAGTACCTTTGAATAGTTCTCTACAGCATTTGCAAAATCCTTATCTCTGAATGCAATATCTCCGAATTTCTTCGTATTCAACATGTCTTGAACTTGTTGTGTCCATTCTTGAAAAGAGAGCTGCAAAAAGGGTAACTTTTAGAGAAGCATAAAGAGATGGCTTTGCAAACTATCAGAATTCAGAGTAGTGCAGAAAAATAGCAAGGTAATAAAATCTCAAGAGTAAGATTGGCTTGTTGGATCAGTTCGTAACTTGGTATTGTTAGGCTGTTAGCTACCACAGTATTTTGAGTCAGCTAAGAGATTTTTAGAGTAATATTTTTAGAAATATGTTTAGCTGAACCAGTTATCCGCTAACTTCTCCATTTTGGCTAAAAAACAAGTACCAAACAGACCAAAAGAATGTGAAGTTGTAAACCCCTCACATACACACCCGTCACCCACTCAAGTAACTAATGAAGAAACTCAAAATGTGTGAATATGCATGCTTGCATACTCTAATTTTACCACTAATCTTTGCAAAGTATGTGACACAAATTGTCAAATTGAATCCCACAAATCAAGCTTTACAAGAAACCATTTCAGCAAAACACATCCAAGCAGTGGGTAATGGTCTGATGTACCTCATTGTCAGCACCCTCTTCATCTCTATAACCAGTTTTGAGCAATATGTCATGCACTGCTGTAAGATCCATCCTTTCACAAGCCTTTCCCAAGGGAGAGAGCATTATTGGCACCACTACAGCAGTCTTGGGAAGCCCCATCAGAGTAAGGGATGTAACCTTGAATCAACTATTTTCATTAATGTTTATAAGTGGTGTAATAAATAAAGTATTAAAAAGAGTATATCTACAATAGCTGCCAATAAATCAGCAAATCGCTGAAAAACCAAGTATACCTCTTTTTGCTTTTGCAAAGGATTTACAGCTGCAAGAAGAAATTTGGTGTCAGGTCGATCCCTTGCTTCATATTGAAGGCATTTTGATGCTAATTCAATCATTGTAGCAGCATCCTCATCAAGATACTGTCCTTCCAAGGATGAATCCATTAATACTAATGCACTCTTTCCCTTTATTATGTCCAATGCCTAAGCAGTAGCCATATATTGTCAGCATATTCCAACAGCACTTAAAAATACAAGAAAAATTGTCAACAGAGGAATATTAATAAAATGTATAACCAATACTATAGTAACAAATTAGAGAAAACTAAATATAAATAAAAAATTTTGAACCTCCACAACTCCAGAAACATCAATGTCTGAATTGCAAAAAGATTTGAGAATCTTCCTAAATGAAGTATGAAGTATAAAACCAGTAATGTAAAAGGAAATGGATGCAAGTCTGTAATCAATAACCTGTGTTAGAGGAAAAATTACATATAAACTAGTGCCAAATGAGAGCCCTCCATTGACAAACTGGATAAGTATAATAGCTGCTTCCATTTATGATCATTTAGAACTGACCAGGCTGATTTAACCCATGTCCAGTCATAAAAAATCAAGATATTGATATTACAAGTTTCTTCTACCACATGGAAAAACTTTAAACACATGTAACAAGGAAAGCATAAACCAAACATAGAAAATTAAGCAAAGGTTACATACATGACTAGGAGGTATATGCTTCCCACTTAAGAGGTCAAGTAGAATGGTTCCATAACTGTAGATAACACTCTCGGGAATAACCCTTCCTGCAGAATTTTAGAAACTATAATTCAGTGATGACACTCAAACTTCAACACAATGATAGTTTCAAACAAAAAATGAAGGAAGAAAAAATAACTAGGAAGGGGGTGGCTAGTATAATTTTATATCCAAGATATTAGAATTTGTCATGGACTCTAAGACATTAGAAGTGACCAGACAGCAAAAATGCAGGGACTAGAAACACCCTGTCCTTGTTTGAAACATGTGAACCAACATGGACATTGCCGCCATTTATTACACAGTTTACCCCCATGATCCCAATCAGACCTAAATAAAACCACACCAGCTAATTGGCAACTAGAAAATATACATGACGTCCACTTTGAATTTTTGTGACTAGAAGGTAATACACAGATTACAAATCAGACAAAAAAAAACACAGGATGATTATGATGATGCATTGGAAAATACACAAATCCATATACTTGGATATAGACGTTAACAAAATCAAAAGAACTAACATTTCACAAGGTTCTTCACAATTCATAGAGACACTCTTTTACTCTTTAGCATTTTATGATATCCTCTGCAGTAATTTCTATAGGAAATATGCATGATAAAAATGGGTGGGCAGACAGTGTACAAGTAGAATGAAGAAGCATGGTATGTCACATCCAAAGAAGTCCCCTAGTTCATGACATGGATAGACTTGGCATAGTCATACAAATAAAAATGAAAAGCGTCTTTCTAGCACCATGCAATTTGGATGATTACTCTGGCAGATAGTTCACATAGTAGTGTTCAAAGGAAGAGATAAACAACATAATCATCTTAACTGACAACTCAACAAGCTTGATAGAACTATAGAAGACTTGGGATAAATCAAACGTAAAATTACCTGTCCGCATGAACTCGGGTGGTGTGTAGGCCAAGTTTGTACTGTAACTTTTACCATCTCTGCTGTTCTTCATTAGGCCAAAAGTGGATAAACGGGGATCACCATCCTAAAAGTAAGCGTCAGTTTAGAAGGATTGGAACTGAGATTGTCACACGGGGGGATGGATGAAAACTATTTGACTGACTATTAACTAATGTCCTAAACGGCTATAGACACTCAAGGGTAGAAATCAACACAATTGATGGATTAAATAAAAGAGAAAGCTGTTCAACTAAAACAGTTTTTATTCCAAATTTACAGACCAACCAAGCCCAGAACAACAGATCTCCACCATAAGAAAACAAATATATACCTATTGTCGTAAACCAATGATCCAATCAAAAGGCAGAAGCGCACAGATGCCTTGAAAATAAGAGGAAACAAAAATTATTGAAGTGCAAGATATTATACAGCCAGTAGACATTAGAGATGAACATCCCAAGACATACCCAAAAATCACTAGCTGTTCTTGAAAAGCCAAAAGAATGCATAAAATGTTAGGGGTGTTCTTTTTATATTTGGGACAGTGAAAAGGAGAAAGCTATACTTAATCTACTACTCCATGTTGAACTCAATGATATAATTATAGCACCAACTTAAAATTGTTCCAAAAGAAACCCAGAAATCAGTCAAGTTGGTGAAACTCTATTACATTGACATCATGGCTGAAATTCAAGAATAGTTCTCTTGATCATATCCAATAGGCCAAGAAAGGTATTGAAATGCAATTCTAGAATACAGTTCATCCATACCAACAAATATTAGAATTGAATAGCTTGCTGAATTCATAACAATGACACACGTACAGTTCAAAGTTAACAAGATTATAGTTTAACAGAAAAGCATATTCCCTCCCTAACCTGCTAATAGAACCTTACTACACCCAAAGACACATTTACAACTAACTACAACCTAACTTTACCAAGATTATTATCTAC
This sequence comes from Dysphania ambrosioides, assembly GCA_026401315.1. Classification (NCBI taxonomy): domain Eukaryota; kingdom Viridiplantae; phylum Streptophyta; class Magnoliopsida; order Caryophyllales; family Amaranthaceae; genus Dysphania; species Dysphania ambrosioides. The sequence goes on from CM048663.1 coordinate 17,164,850, forward strand.
TTCTTTTGCAAATACGCATTTGTGAACCATAGTATTCCCTCTGTCCCATTTTATTTGTTTGCTCCATATGACCAATTTTTGCGATAGCTTTTTGGTCAAAATGGGGCATTTTGTTTTGGGACGGAGGGAATACATTAATAAAGCAGATACGAAGAGTAAACATGTGACTAATGAAAAGGCCAATGAAAATGCCACAAAGTCAAGAACTTTACAAGATTACAAAAACAAAAAAGTAGATAACAGTACATACCTCATCAAAAAGCACTCTATATGCATTTAAATCGTGATAAATTTTCCGGTTTTCTGAATTGCAATGATCAAGAGACAATGCTATATAATAGGCAACACGCACACGCATTTCCCATGGAAGAGGTTGTTTATCATCTACAAATCAAAAGACAACCAAAAAAGACCATATTCAAGATATTAATTCTCATGTACATCACATCAAAAACATCAAAGGTGTAAACCTGTCTTGTCCACTCAAACACACACAAGCATAGTGAGCACAGCCGTGAAGCTAATATTTATCATGTAGACCATATAGGCGACCACTATATACAGGAAAGGGTAGAGAGAGTAAACTAGAGCGGAGTTAATAAAGATTTGAAGCTTACAATGGAAAAGATGCTTTGATAGAGTGCCATGGGGCATGTACTCAGCCACCAACAATCTCTCATCCCCCTCTGCACAACATCCAATCAGATTTGCCCATCTATTATGTCTGACCTTCCCAACACCAGCTGCTTCTTCCTATAATTTTACATGTGATTTTTTCAATGCAAAGAGAAGTAATTGCACGAATTTTTAGTATTATAACACAGTTGAGCAAGCCTATTGAATATAAATTGAGAAAAAGTACAAAATAGGTGTCCGCACCAGAATTTCATGATTTTACTCATCACGTTTTAAGTATGGGACAACTTGAGGGTAAACTTAACAATATTATGCAAAACAGAAATCCAACAACCCCCACCACAACTCGTCAACCCCTTCCCAATTCCAAATCCACCCCAAAACTATGGAAGACACTGTTAATAAGAAGTCACATTTACCAAATTTACATGCAATACCATAAAATCCAACAACCCCACCCCACCCCCAAGGTCCCAACCATCCCAAACAAAAAGTACATTTGATAAGCTTCATTAAGGAACAATAAAACGCTATCAGAAGCAAATGTCAACCCATATAAAGAAGCATCAAGTCAATCATAAGTCCTATCAAACTATTAACAGCTACCACACTTTCCATATATGCTATATAAATAGAACTTAAAGGAAAAACAATTCCCATAGTTTGCATTGAGCTGTAGAAAAAGGAAACCTTAGATTCTGTAAAGTGAACAATTATTGTCAAAGAATCACAAAAATGTTTGACAAGAGAATATAAAACAACAATAAAGAGACAAAAGGGTTTAAATTCATTTCAAAATAAAAATAAAAATCACACCCAGAAAGGAAAAGCTTTCACTTTCCATAACTAGAGTTTTAACTTCAATACTCATCCCTTCCCAACACCATAATTCAATATGTATAGCACGTTGATTTTAATGGGGAACCACAAACAGATATATTGACGCACACTGGGGTATACCATGGAACCATTGTAGGCAGTGTCATAACATAGTTTGTACATTACCAAATAAATCAGAACAAAAATATTTCAAAGATCAAAGTTGTAATAATAATAGGTAAATATCAGAAATTATACCATAAACTGGTGAGCATCAGGCCAGGACTGCTTAGAAAAGCGTTTAACAGCAACGAAACGATTAGAATCAAGTCTTCCTCTATACACAACATTAGGAGCTCTCTCCCCACTTTCAGAAACTATACATTCTGGGCTAAACCCATTCGTTGCCTTCCGAAGCTCGCTCAAACTATACTCCCTAAATGCTGCCACTCTATGCTGCTCATTATCCTCATCTCCTAGCTCTCCAACTGCTGCATTACATTACCCCAAATTTAAAATTAAATCAATCAGATAAAAAAAAAACTTTAGCAAAATCTAAGCAATTCTCATAAACATACATCACAAAAAATTACTGAGAAATCATAAGTTACACAAAAAATGGTGAATCATAAACTTTTCAGACCAAAGTAATTCCAAGAAATACTCTGTAATTATCAATGAAATCAACTAAATTGAACAAACCCAGACAACTTAAAGCAATACCCAGAAAAATTAAAGAAGAAATAGAAGCGGGAAAGTCAGAGAAAAGTCGAAAAGACCTGAGATTTGTTTGTCGGTTTCAGGGAGGGCAGGGGCGTCGTTCGGAGAAGGGAGGTGTGTCGTTTTGGACTGTATGCAGCCCATATCTTTCTTTCACATTATCAATTAAGGGGACCAAGTCTGATGGACTTGAAGGGAGGTTTCAAAGTTTGAATCTCGCAAGTGAAGTTGAAAGCAGAAGAATAAGTCAAGTTTGGCAGAGAGGGAGGGCACACTAAATATGTAACAAAGTGAACACTGGAGACTTGAGAGTCCGAGTAAAGTAGGAGAAGGTCACGTGATAAGAGAAGGGAAGGGAGGGGACTGACCTGAGTGCAAGAGTGAAGTGAAACCAAGCGTAAGCTGAGGGCTTGCGGGAATGTCTTCGAAATTATAACGAACAAAAAACTACAAGAGGGTGAGTGAAATTCAATTTGAATCAGTTAAATGTTTGTTCTGTAGATGTAAAATACTACCTCTGGTTTCGTAGATATAAAATACTACCTCTGATTACTATAAGTTGTAACAAATACATTAAATACGAACTATTAGGCGAAATTTGATAATAGTGTTTAGGAGATATGCATGTGATAAAAGTAAAAAGATCATAGAAATAATTAAAAGCGGTGGTGGGCCTTTTTTTCCAAAAAATTACTAAAAGGAGTAAAAAAAATAAAAATATTGCATCTTATATTGAGCATAAAAAAATGGTAAATGTTACTTTTAATAACCGAAGGTAGTATGTAAGGTCAAGCAAGATGTTCATGAAGTAAAAGTTGGAAATTTAGAATAAGTTTGGATTGAAATTAAAATGTTTAGAAATCTATTTTTGCTTGTATAATTATATGAAACACAATTGTTATGTGCATTATTTATTTCGATGAAAATTTGCGTCTATAAATGATATTAAAATCAATTAATAGTTGAAGGGTGGATTGGTAGAGTAGTTACTCGAGAGCATATTGCAGAAGCTGGAAAACTAGAGTACAATGGACACGATATTGTTTACGCGAAAGCGCTCTTTATATAATTGTGTAGTTTAGGAAGAAATATGATACGTAGTAAGGATATCGTATAGGACTCAAATTAATCTTTAATTTCCAAATTATTGAAGAGCCCGACCAGCTCTTTGTAATCTTAAATCTACTCTTGGTTTTTTTTTTAATGACATTTTAAATTTGAGTAATTCTTCTAAATTTGCCAAAAAAATATTGTAAGAGAAAAATTATCCTATGAATGTTTTCCCATTTATGGACTGTTTATTACTAAATAAATATAAAGTGTCAATCTTGATAAAAAATTGATGTTGGTTTAGCAAGAAGGAAATCGAAGATAGTATAATGTGGCTACTCTAGGGATGAAAAGATTTAGTAAACATGAGAAATATTTGGGCTTACCTACTATAATTAGGACATTAAAAAAAAGTCGTCTTTGGGAAGGAGAGAAGTTGGGAGAATTACAAAGATGGAAAGAAATTTTTTTTGAGACCAGAGGTGTTAATTAAAGTAGTCGCATAAATCATCCCGACATATATAATGTCTTTAAAATTCCTAATAGACTACTTGATGAAATACACTCTTTTTGTGCTCAATTTTGGTGGGGTTTCAAGGAAGATGCAACTATGCAAGGGCATAGTTGAGTCAAATTTTATGGATGGAATGAGCTTTTAAGGATCATAATGTTTTCAACCAAGCTTTATTGTCTTAGCAAGCTTGGCACCTACACTGGGACCAGGGGTCTTTACTTGACTCGATGCTAAAGGTTCAGTATTTGAAATTTGTAAATTCCTTGATGCCCTAAGGGGTCATGGTCCCAGTAATTCATGGAGAAATGGGTGCGGATGCCAAGTCTCTACTACTTGATGTGGCTTAAATGGTATCCTTGGATGACAACCCATGCTTGGTCACCTAGTAAAGGTCCTGCTTACATCCCGAAACCAATCAACCAGGTCCTAGGACCCAAATCATCTTAGAGTGGTTAATCGCATTGATTTCCATTGTGGTGAGTAGAATATATGTTGACTTAATTTGAAATACTTTTGGTGTTGAAGTTTGTAAGCTCATCCTTCAATTACTGCTTTCTAAATTTTGACCTCAAGACAAGCTCTATTAGTGGTATTCTAAGGATGACAACTGTTTATGCCAAATTATTTATGTCAAGAACTGCCGACTGACTGTAATTTCACGTTGGATGACAACCGATTATGGGTGATTGCCCTTGTAACCACTGCTATGCAGCTTGTATATCCTTCCTTAATGACGAATTCACCTTCCAAAGATCCCAGAGCAATCTAAACAAATCCCCTTGATTCCTATATGACCAGTTCAAACTTATTCTATACTCCGCTAAATCCCTGATTTTGCATATTCCTATTCTCCCTATTGACTCGGTCAGACATCTCACATCTAAATGCTTGAGCTATATTCCCGAAAATATTCCTCCGTTGTTGGATGCAATTATCGAAAATCAAGGCTTCGTTTAGTAGGGTGTAAAACGTTTTTCCTAAAACTTTTTTTTTTTTATTTTACATTGTTTGTTTTGGAGTAAAATATATGATGTAAAACTTAGAATAATGTAAATTCATTTTACAACCTATTGAAAACATTTTCCTCTAAAACTGGAAGTAAAATAATTTTACATTCATTCGCTTTAAAAAACAAAATACCAACCAACAAACAACTCATACATAACCACCTCATGCATAGAGGTGGTCATGGGTCATGTCATGCCCGTCATGGACCATGTCAGTTCGTGACTGGTCTCTTATTATGTCCTGTCGTGCCTAATTGATGTCATGTCGTGCTACCTTTCCCTAAAACTCGGCCAATGGCCTAGCATGCTGGCCTAATTTTTTTAAAAAAATAAAAATAAAATATACAATATAATTGAGAAAAAAATATTTTAGATAATATAAATTATGTTATAATAATATATTAATATTAAAAATAATAATAATATTAATTGTATTAAATAATACTAAATATTAACGTGCTTCGGGTCGTGCCTCATGCCAAATCGGCATGCCACTCGAGTGTTTACGCCTAAATTTTTTTTGTTGTTCGCGACCACGACCGTGATCGTGTCGTACACACTGTGCCAAAAGTGTCTACTCGGCCCGCATGTTGGCCCAGCCCATGTCCATCTCTACTCATGCATTCTTCATTTCTCATCTTCTCGGTAGCCTATTTCTCTTCTCCACACTTTCTCTTTCTTAAAAATTGGAGAAAAATCCACAATTTCTTTTCATCTTCTTCAAATATCATCAATTCAGTACTTTTACTTCGAATCTCATGTCTTGATTATTAAATTATCATACTATATCATAAATTTGAACTAATTTTTATCTGTTTTAGTCGGGAAAAAAACCCCTAGATTTTCCCCAATTCGATTGAATCATGAAAGTTTCTCATAAAATATGGGCAATCAATATTTTATTTGAAATTAGAATAGAAAATTTCTTTCTATTAGAATTTAAAATGTAAAAGTACAAACTATTACATTATAACAAGTTGATAGTTGATTGGTTTGCTTATTCGATTGCGAATACTTCTATATTAGGTTAAGGTCTTTTTATAATGTTGAACTGGATTTTTTAGAGCTCTCTGAATTTATGGCGATATTCTGTATAATGTAATATGTTATTAATATATCAGAGAAATATATTGTAGATTTTATAAAAAAAAATATATTTGTTGTAGCATAACAAATTTAGCTAATGCCAAACAACTAGAAAGTATAACAGAAAAAAAGAGTTAAAAAATGACAAGAGAACACAATTAAAAAAGTTAATAGGAGTAATTGATTTTCAGTTCAACCAAACAACGGAAAATATTTAAATATAAAATCATTTTCCATGAAACCAAACAACGAAAAAGTTCCATGAAATGAGTTTTCCACCGTAAAAGGTTTTCCATTTTAATTTGAAAACGTCTTACGCCCTACTAAATGAAGCCCAATTGACAACTGACACATGACACCCCGATTCTTGATGTTTGACTAAGACGACTGGAATTTCACCCTAACAACAACTACATTGTAAAATAAGCATATTGGCTAAGAAAGATAGGTCATTTTCCGGATAATAGAGCTGTGTTGGAAGGAGATATGGCTATTGACATGGAGAAATGATAGCCTCCTAGCTAAGGTGTGCCATTTTTTATAGCAAGCATGGCAGTGAAAAATGTACCGAACAGGCACCACATTACAAATGACAAAGTGCTCTCGATGTGGGAGGAAGATGGAGTCAATTATCCACGTCCTATTTTAGTGTTGTAAGTCAAAGGAGGCAAGAGATGCATGCCCACACAAGCAGCTAATTATCGACGCCTCGACTTACTCCTTTGCAATAGGCTCTTGTTGCTGGAAGATAAACCCAATGCAAGTGAGTTGAGGGCGGTGACGATTGTTGCGTGGGCAGTGTGGTTCTACAGGAATAAACTTGTGTACGATCATGTTACTTTAAATCAGATTGTCATAGCAACTGGTTTTATCTAGCTCGTTCATGAGTACAGGTCTTCTGCAAAGAGTGTATTTCCCTCTGTTGTTGTCCATTCCAGCCCCGTTCCTGAGATTTTTAGGGCCCTAGGCGAAATATGAAAAAGGGCCCCTTTCTTAACCGAAAAATACAAATTTAAATTTCATGACAAATTTTTTTTATTATATTCAATAAAACATAGTTTACGATACTAAAAACTAACAATGTAGTATAATTTTGCAAAATCAAAACAATAAAGCAAATGAATTTGCACAATTTTTCATATAAAAATACTAGCTTAAAAAATGTATCTCCTCTCAAAATTCATAAGAAACAACCTCTTCGGGCATTTTGAGATGCAAAATCATTAATAATCACATCAACATCAATATTTTCCAGCATATCCTTCTCAATTGATAAAGTCGCCAAACCATTCAGTCGTTCTTGTGACATCGTTGACCTCAAATAATTTTTTATCAATTTTAGCTTTGAGAAACTTCTTTCCGCTGTAGCTACCGTCACGGGCACTGTTAATAAAATCCTATATGCAATTAATATATTTGGATAACAATTTGCAGATTTAACAAATTTAAGAATATCAATAGCAGACATGAACTCAAGTGGAAAAGTAAATTGTAGCACTCTTAATTCTGAGTAAAAATCATCTACATCAACATCTGATGAAGAGCCATGAGAAAAGATAAGAGTGAAATTTAACACAACATTCTTTTAACTCATTATCATCTAAGGACTTCAAATTGTTTGAGTTATATAGAAACCCAAAAATACTTTTAAATGTGTTTAATTCCTCAAATCTATTTTTCAAAGAAGAGCTTGCCGCATCAACAACTTTAATAAAATAGCCTATTCTAAATGACTCTTCGGGTGACCGAAGACTTTCTTGATCTTTATTATTCTCTCCAATAATTTTTTTTTCGTATAACACGACGCTTTGTTGCAAAGGCAGGATCAACATTTATTTCAAGTGCAAAACTTTTTGCATATTTACACATTTTTCAAAGCCTTCAACTCGATATTTTTCAAAAAAGGACGTTATAGTAGCCAAATGATTTACTATAGCATCAATGTACATAGATTTTGATTGCAATTTTTTGCTCACCATATTAATAGCAAATAGAACATCATACCAAATGACCATGCTAAGCAAAAACTCAAAATTTTCAACTGCATTAATCAAATTCTGAGCTTCCTTCTTTATCTTTGCATCATTATCACTAGAGTCAAATAAATCCCACAAAGTTGATATTATTTGAGGACATTGAAATCTAGTAGCTTTGACACTCTTAATTCGACTCTTCCAGCGAGTATTTGATAAATATTTCATAGTTAATCCGGGAACATTATTGGTCACAATTTTCCATCTCTTTGTAGATCCCGCAAATAATGAATATAAGCATTGAATAGTACTAAAAAAAGAAACAGCCTTCTCACTAGAATGTGCCATATCACTAAGAACAAGATTTAAACTATGACAAGCACATGACATATATAATGCTCTTGGATTAACTTCAAGAAATCGCTTTTGAACACCTTGGTGCTTTCCCTTCATATTAGAGCCATTATCATAACCTTGACCCCTTACTTCATTAAAATCAAGATCCAAAGCTTTCAAAACATCAAGTAATTCATTAAAAAGTCCTAATCCAGTAGTATTAGTCACTGTTAAAAACTCCAAAAAGAACTCCTCAATTTTGATTTTATTATTTGACATATTCAAACAACGAATAACCAAAGTCTTTTGTTCTTTATGACTCACATCAGGGGTACAATCAAGAATAATAGAAAAATATTTTGCCTCTTTAATAATCATAATGATAGATTTTTTAACACTTTGAGACAAAAGAGAGATAAATTCATTTTGAATTTTATGCCTAAGATAATGGTAATGAATGTCATGATCCAAAATGCGTCTCACATGATCTTGCATTATCAAATCAAATTCTGCAATCATTTCAATTAATCCAAGAAAATTGCCATTGCTTTTATGATATAGTTTTCCATTAGATCCTCTAAAACCGAGATTATTCTTAGCAAGACATTTCACAACTGTCAATATTCTTTTTAAAACTTGTCTCCAACGCTCTTTCTCTTTCATAATCTCTTCTTGCAAGTGTCTATCAATAGTTTGATTTTTATCCAATCTATTTCTTAATTCATTCCAAGTATTCATATTAGTCATATGCTCTTTAGTATTTTCATGTTGCTTGAGTCTTTGACTAACATGTTTCCAATCATTTAAGCCATGTTTTGCTAGTAAGCTAATATTATTAGCAGATTTAAACAACTTACAACAAAAACAATACATCTTGTCGGCAAGTTTGCAATAAACTTGCCATTTTCTATCACAAATCTCACCATTGCTCAATGTTCTCGAATAATACGCATATGAGAAATGCCTAAAGTTCTTATCCATTGAAAATTTAAGATTTATCTCTCTAATAGGTCCCTTTTCAACTAGAATGTCCTTTGATTTATTGTCAAGATTTTCCCAATTTCGTGGATCATAAATATCACATTGAGAACTTTCTTGTTCATTGTTAATACCAAGATTGTCAATATTCGGCATATCATTGATATCAATATTCGGCATAACAACACAAGGAACATTATTAACAATATCCATTGAAATACTTAAATCATTAACTTTGACATTCTCTCTTTCAAGATTTTCATTAGAATTCTCCAAGTTTTCATTATGCTAATTAGAACATTTATCAGACTCATTGAGATTTTCATAGGTATCAACCTTTTTAAAAACATATTTATCAAGAGGTCCATGTTGTGATTTAATAAGCTCTTCAATTTTTTTTCTCTTTTTCCTCTTCTCACTACCAGATAAGTGTTTTTTAGGCAACATCATAACATGAATTAAACACTCAAGTATGAGTAAATTAATGAACAATAGAACATGAATAATGTCAATTGTAGAAGACTAGAAGCAATCCCAAATTTCTCAGCTCCTTGATTGTTGTACAGAAGCTCCGCTAGAGTAGCAATTAAAATGCAGACTTTTTCTGAAAATAAAGGAGCTAAAATTAGAAGCAGTAAAAATATAAAATCTCAAAACATTACTTCAACAAGAAAAGCAAGACACACAGTCACACACCCATATGAAAATAAGAAAATTCAGTACAATTTCATTATTTCAATAAACCATTAAACCAATACCAAAATCTTAGACTATCAAGTAATAAAGTATCAATGATCAATCAAGTCAATAAGTCATCAATTCATCATAGTAATCATATTCATCAAGATGAACCAGAAGTCCACTTTAAATACTAATACTCTTAATCTCTTATACTAATATACTCAGATACTCTTAAACTTAAACTTAAAGATATTGTAAATACTAAATTACTAATCACGTACACGAACTGACCGAGTGACCGACTTAATGAGTAACTTTATCAAAAGTTCTATAAATAATTTGAGGAGTATCATCATCTTAATATCTTATCACCATAAAACTATAAAAGCTATAAATAATGATTAATGAACGGTGTACCAAAATTACCAAATCAATTTTATTTCCTTACAAAATTGGCAAATGGCAATGGTAAACAAATTTGTAAATGCGAAGATTTCAATGTCCATAAAATGATAAAAACATGATTTATTTTTGTAAATTGTAAAATTAACAGCAACATAACATTTTTTATAATATGGTGAGCAAAAAATTAACACTTAACATCAACCTACCCAAATCAATTACGCTCTTACGGAATACCGAAAACCCTTTCTATTGGATTACTGAAGTCAGTGAAGTGGGCACCTGAAGTGGGAGGCTAGGACTCCAAGATTGGCTGAGCGGGCGCCGGGCAGGCGGTGGGGACTGGGGAGCCGGAAGTATATCAGTATATGAAGGAACGACCGAACGAATTAGTGAATTACTGGGCTACTGGCACTGCAAGTCTGCAAGGTCTGCAAGCTGCAACGATGAACGTGAATTACTGCAAGTCTGGAAGGAAGATGGAAGGTTGAACCAGTTGAAATGGGAAAAGGAAGATGAAAGGTTGTAGGTTGAAACTTGAAAGTTGTGTAGTTACTGACTTACTGGAGTAATGATGCATATTGAGTATTGACGTGAGACAAATTTTTTTTTTGTGCTAATTTTTTTTTAATATAAAATAAGTCAATCATATTTGATATTTGGGTCCCTTTTTATTGGGGCTCTAGGCCATTGCATTTAAGGCCTACCCTCAAATCCGGGCCTGGTCTATTCTTCCCTTTGTACCAGGTCGGTCTCCTCCTCTTAATGGGTTGATTGATATCAATGTTGATGCTCATATTGTCACGAAAAATTACGTGGGTTTAGCAGTTGTGTTGCGTGATGAAAAGGTGATTTGTTGGTGCCAGCTACAAGGAGATTGGAGGTTGAGTGGGAGTTGAAAATGGTTAAAGTAGCCGCTGCCTGTTTTGGACTTCAATTGGCGAGGAGCTTGGGTTATGAATTTGTGACACTATACGACTGCAAAAAAGAGTGATGCGTTGACGTTAGTGAATGCGATAGATAATCAACGTAGAGTTCTGACTTTTATTTTCTTGATCTACGATATTACGATAATATATATTATATATGCATGTGGTATCTTATTAGACACATTTTTATATAAATTTTTAAAATGTTAAGTTTTTATAATTTTTTATCTTACGAGTTTAAAGATAAATTTTTTTAAATTTGTATTTTAAAAGCTGTAAAAAATCAAATATAACAATTAAAAAGAGATACATGTATTCCTCTAGAAAAATTATAAATATTCATTTATTTTTGTTTGAAAATAAATGTAAGTTAAGAGGTCGGCTACTATGGTCCATTGGTCCCCACGAAGGGTCGTAAGACTGGCCTATATGCCTAAAAAGAAGATAGACATAGACCCATTAATGTTGCTTAGGTCGTTGCATCATTAGTAGTAAGAAGTCCACGGGCCTCATTATTCTGCAAAGAAAGGCTAGAAACCCAGATAAACGGGTTAATTTAGACCATCTTTATGATGAACTTACTGATCTACCTAGTGTTTGGAATCGAACCCAGCCCAAACTGTTGGGCTAAGCTTGTCATGATTTAAAAGTTGTACCAGAATTAGTAATACCAAAAGTTCTTTATGTTCAATACTTCATTGATAGCTTTGGATAGAACAATCTCCCGTCTTTTTTTATTTTTACTATATTTGACTTTTTATAATTTTTAAGACATAATTTTAAATATTTTTTTCTAAATTTATAAGATAAAAAATTATAAAAACTTGATATTCTAAAAGTTTACATTAAGACATATTAAATAAGATCCAAATTGAATATACTATTTATTATAGTATAATTGGAATTTATGGTTAAAGTTTATCCAAAAATAAAAATGTAGAAAGTTTATTATTATAGTAAACTTGATATTTTAAAAGTTTACATTAAGACGTATTAAAGTTTATTATTTCGTATATTTTATGAGTCCCCATATAATATAAAGAAGAAACAAACATTCCATATGCTATTTTAACTATATTGTATTATACGGTTGAATTGTACGTAGTAGCAAATTAACCACGTAAAACATTTCAATATTCTGAGTGTAAAACATAAACCGTAACTTAAGGGGGAAATTTTATAAATTTCTGGAGACTATATACAATATTCACCGGGTGTTGGTACGTGTAGAGACAAAGGACATGACATAAGGTTTACGTGGATTCAGTTAATGTAGACAGTATGTAAAGTGCAAGAACAGAACAAACATCTAGACGTTTCATTTAGCAGAAAGTTCAACGACTTGATGATTTACAGCTAGATTCCTGTAAATCACACATTTTTCTTAATTTATTTTTCGTTTTAGAACATCTGATCAGTGGCTAAAGCTAGTGTTTAACCACATTTACTTAGCTTTTGATTGGCTATAATAAGCCTATAATCATCAAGTTAACCTACGAGACTCTACATAATTATGCTTGGCTCAAATCACTCTATTTATAAGAACAAGTCACGCTTATTTGTTACGAGGTAGACAAGTCGACCATGGACTAATTTTATTTGCATCACACTCCAACCAACAATTCTAGCCATCTTGTCGAGTCAACACCGGTGCTAATGCACTAAGATATTTAGTTGTGTTCATTTTTCAAATTAGTCTTCGTTTACTAACTTATTTATTATATATATGTCGATGACTTGTTAATTAATGTTGATACTAATTTTTTCACTAAAAATATCTATCCTATTTTTGAGGCCGGTGTCTTACTTAATTAGAACTCATTGAAATTATTTGTTTTTGCTTTATTAACTTATATTTTTTTTAAAAACTTATATTTAATTAAATTGAGAGCCTTTAAGAAGATAATAACGAGGAAGAGGGTTTTGATAAAATAATAATAATAATAATAATAATAATAATAATAATAATAATAATAATAATAATAATAATAATAATATGTAGTATGAGGACTACAACAAATGTGTGTCCAACACCAATAAAAATGGGGTTTGATAAGAGACAGCTAGTGATCCACGGTCTTTATAGTATTATGTCACTTGCAATTTGCAATAATCACTGTTCTTTTTTCTTATCTTTGTACCATATCTCTCGTGTTTTGTCCAGTGGAGTATGCTTACACTAAACTAGCTGCATGAACTGTCATTAACTATTTCACTCTGACAGCCATTTTTGCTAAAATTGAAATGTCATGGAATAACTGTCTGTCATTATATAGTCCATTACTTTTATAAAAATGTCACCTTCTGCATTTTTTTTTTCTATAGACAAAATCACAGAAAAATCTAGTACGTCCTGTGTGTAGCGTAATTGTTACTTGATGCAGTGGAATAGTTTTTTTTTTTTTTTAAAAAAAAGGAAAAACGTGGAATAGTTTGTTTTTAAGAAGGAAAAACGTGGAATAGTTCCAAGCACAAATGTGAAGTGGAAGAAAATGTTATTCCTTTATTTTCTTCATTTAATGTACTAGAAAAACATAAATTAATAAAAAAAGATTTGCAGATAAACGTATTGTCTTATTTCACTCTAACAATAATTGATATTTTCATTATTAGCAAAAGATTTTATATGCACGCGAATTACAATAAGGTTATTATATCCCAAACAAAAGCAATTCCTTAATATGATAAAAATTACCCGTCAACACAACGTATCTCAATTTTTATCAACTATAATAAGGCTATTGTACCCTTAATATATCCATTGTTTTTGAAGACTATTGCTTCCTCGTATTTATGTTGTGGGGTGCATAGCTCCTTTTGAATATTTCTTCTCCTAAAACCATAGCCTACATAGTTCCTTGACACATTTGAATTTTAACTTTCATAATGATGGCTCAAATTAAAGGTCATTTCATAAGCAATAGTCTTCAAAAACACTGGAGGGATATAATGCCATGGAAATTTTAGGCCATTGACCATGACATGTTTGGTAGCTAGTAAACTATGTTAGTAGATAGACTCGGTAAATTGCATCACACGAAGCACATTTTCATCGATCCTTTTACCTTTTAAGTTTTGATCAAAGAGATATACAGGGGGTAGTGGACAGTGGTCTATGACCGCATCTAGTGCTACTTTTCATGTGTTTGCAGAAACTATCTATTAAACACGAACATAATTCATTTATTTACAAAATTTTCCTTTATCAAAAACTTTCGCTTATGTATTTTCCGGACATTTACCCAATTTTCTAACGTTGACCTCTTTATGTCCTCACAAACTTTCTGTCGGCGTGAGCTTTTCGTAATTTATACCTAATATAAATTATTTCATGATATTGAAATTTTAGATACTGATATTGTTATTTTATATATAATTATTGTTATATCAGATATAGAAATACATAAGATATAAAAATAAAGAAAAACGTATTTCAGGTTTAGAAATAAAATTACGAAAATATCCCTCAATATATTTATATTAGGTTTAAATTATAAATTTCTCGTTATTAAGTGTCTATGATATTCTCTTTATTATATCAAACCCGGCCAGATATGGACTTATTAAACTCACTCGATGAAGGAGCCATGCCCAGGCCAAGTACTGATATCAATTTTTTGTCACTTAATTAGCAAACAGAAAAAACTGGGAAGAAAAAACGTGCAAATGAGTGTTTCATAGTTAATTAATTCACATGCATGTATGGCAAGCACATTGGAGGCCAACACTTGCATGTATTCCAATTATTTTACATATGTATGAATTATATATAATGAAAGAGTAATTGTAAATACTTTGATACTGGCATTATTCATTCAACAAGTTAGTACTACATATGAAAGAATATTTAACTTTTTTTTAGCAAGGATAGGTAGCGTATGAAAGATAAGTATAATAAAATTTGGGTTATGACCGAACTTATTATGAATAAATGATGCATCTCCAATATATAATTGGAATACTACGTAAGAAGTTATATATCTAGGAAATTATATATTGACCATCCATGCATTTTGTGCTCGACGATCCATGTACGTTATACAAATTATATGCATTTTCTGCTATATTAACTAATGGAGACAATATAGGTCAAGTAACCCATCTATATATTACCGTGCCTTTTAATTATAACTCCCTATCAACCAAAAAAAAAAGTTGTGTTTTGACCAATTCTTACGAAATATATTGAGGGATGTAAGTGGTGAGATATGTTAATTGGATGATTAGAGAAGCTAATCATGGTAGTGAAAGAATGGTTAATGAACAACTTGACAATAATCCTCTACTGTTGGGGAAAAGTCAAACATGACTGATCAACTAGGTAGGATTGTAGGAAGGGGAGACTATATAGAATCAAAGCTAAAGATAAGCCAAGATGAGTGAGCAATCACCATTATATTTGTCACCCAAAAAAGCCACAACTTATAACTTTACCTAATTACAATCATATGTCATGACGTAATTCTCAAATAAAAGCTCGAGATGATCGAGTCGATGATGCTAATAAATCCAAACTCTAGTGTTGCCCACCTTCCCTTTGGCTCCTTTGCTAATATATCCAACTTACCTTCATAAGCAGAATCCTGTGCTGGATTTGCTGATTCATAATCATAATCGTAATCATAATCATAAGCATAAGCATGCAATATAATACATCTTGGACATCAAATTTATAATCCACTATGTTATGACCACATGAAGCATCATTAATATTTTTTTCATATTGTTAACTAGCTTAATTAATAAATTAACTGATTAAGAATATTGACCCCATATGATAATGGTATATATCAATCTTTATGAAAGAAAACATGTGTGGTCCTTAAGCTAATAGCTTGTACTTTTAGACTTTATCGTAATATAAGGAGAAATTCCTAATTTATACTTGAAATAAATATATCGGAGGATATTTTTGTCATTTTATTTCTATATCTAAGATCTCGATATCCTGATATAATTTATACACGAGATTCTTGTCTAATTTCTGTAGTAATATAATGGGTGGCTCACATAGAACCCCTGCAAAATGAAATTAATTGAATCCCTAGGCTAGCTGCTTTATTTGAGTTCCAGGCTTGGTAAGTGACCATATCGATCATACTGAGTTTCAGCATTGACGAAAATAAAACTCCCCATTAATCTCTCCACCCCAAATTAATATTTCTGTTGGATTTCAATATTGAGATTATATATACGACTGGCCAATTGTAAAACTTTAAAAAGAATAAAACTAAAATTACAAGTACTATCTACTACCTTATCCAAAATATCCTCTCTTTTTTTTTTCACACGAAAATTGTCCCTATAAATTATGACTATATTTAGTTTGAAAACTCGATTAATTTACTACAAAAAAAAACCAAAATTTCAGTGGGTTGCTCGTTCATACATACATTCTTGTAATTAGATATACCATGATTAACATAGGAATGCCAATGCTACGTACCACATTATAGACAAACAACTAACATTAATGGAGTTTTGCAAATCGAGTATGGTCCGCGATCTGGTTACGTGTATGGCCAGAGGCAAAATGATACACTAAATAAATAATTTTGTAGGAGGCAAACCAAACAAGATAATAACTAATCCACCCAAAAAAAAAAACACGACAAAAGAAACCCATTACTAAATTTACTATACTTCGGACCAAAGGGATATTTTATGAAGTGCAGATTTATAGTGGAGTGCCTGGATTTTCAAAAGGAACTAATATATGTACTTCAATGCAAATATCAAAACCATCTAAATAAAAGATAGAAATGCTATAAGTGTAAGATAGTCTAGTTTTCTATGTTGATTTAGTTCTTCAAGTATTTTATTAGTCATTAATGTGTTTATATAGGTAGGCTAGGGTTTAAAGCATTGGTATATATGACTGACCAAGGCAATAACATTGGCACATATTCCATGCAAATTTAATTTAATTTATTTGGACTTTTTATCCACATATGATTATGGAGTACTATTTCGAAATTGATAATTTTTAGTTTAGTTTAGATATCTTTTATTATTCATGACCACAAGGACTATGTCTAATAACCTTTTTCTTCTATTTCTTGCTCCATACATACCGAGTATATTTAAAGGTCTGGCACAAATAAAATAAGAGTCTAAGGGACTATGCACAAGATTATTTCAAATGAGCAACAAGATTTTTTGCTTATAAATACTATTATAGACTACCAAAAAAAATTAAATTAATATGTATATAAAGGAGGGATTCAAAGAGAAGTATGCTTAAAATGAGAAAAACGGTGAAGGATTTTGACTTTCAAGTGATAAAATCTAATGCATGAGACTTCGTATAAAACAAAACGAGTCACTATAATAATGAAAAAGGTTACTATATGTAAAAAAAATTAACTTGGGATTATATGCTAAAAAATAGGCATTATGTTTACGTGGAAAGTTATAAATTAAAATGAGAAGTGTGATGAAAATGAGAAAGATGAGAATGGATCTTAGCTTTTCATTTTATAAATACAAGACATGACATTTCATGTATACATAGTAATTTTTTAAAATTTTATAGTGACCAAGTTATTTTTTTCACTTACATTGATCCTTTCTATGTTATAATGACTTTTTTTTTAATGTGAAATATCATGTGTTGGATTATATCACTTGAAGGGTTAATATATCTTTCCATCTTTTTCATTTTAAGCATCATTTTTATTGAATCTCTCCCCTATATATATTTATATACATCCAAACTTATTTTTAACCTTGTTATATGATGTTATTAAATAAGCATGGTGAAAAAACCACAAAAATGAAAAATACTCACTCTAATATGCTATATCGATTCAAGATGAAGAATTGAGCATGTGTTTAAAAGAAAATGTTAAGCTAAACATGATTGAGAGAAGCTTTTTATTTAAAATACTAGCTAAGTATATACATATAAATACCAAATAAATGGAAAACCAAAAAAGCTAGTGATATTTGGCATTCACTTCCATTGTCCAACAACTGAATCAACATGTATATTTCATAACGATTTGTCTAACTATTTGTATTGACAAAAGGGTGTGACGCGACTTAGTGTAGAGATGGTCTTGCGACAATATTCATAATAGGTTATAATTGTTGTTGTTAGTCTGAATTCTTGAAGTTGCTATTCAAAAAAGGATGTTGCACCTTTAGTTGGACAACCATGGATACAAAGGGCCAATCATTTCCAACAATCGTGCAACGAAATTTTAAGGACCACATACAAGGAGTAGTGTAAATTTATAAAGTTTAATAACAAAATAATTTCGGGCATGAACCTGCCATTTTCACTTGGGTCCATAAGCCTAATTTAACCAATCAATATTGATTTCTGGAATTTAGAATATAAAATAAGTGGAATCTGAGTATAGAGATGTAGACATATGACCTAATTAATAAATGGATAGTATAAATGGGTAAGAATATTTGACACATTCTTGGAAGGTCATTGATAAGACAAATTGTGTGCCACGGAAAAAAAATTAATAAAAAAAAAATACACAAAAATAGTATATTTAACCTCATCTAGCTTTGGCTTAATTAGCTTTGCAATTTCACCTTTTACTTGATACGAACATTTGCGTTTCAGAGTCATGATCATACGTTGTTGTAGAGAACCTTTGGCAAGTTTCAAAGGTTAGTAGTAAAATGAGAATTTTTCTTTTAACTTTTTTTAAACATTATTTTTAAATATAGGTTTTGTGTTAAAATAATTTTAAAAATAAACTTATATAGGTTTAGAGGAAAATCATTTTTACGGACTGTAATTTAGCCATTAGGAAGTTGCTGCCATGGATAGTGAGTCATGTTGTTTTGATTTGAATTGAATTCGGAGTATTGAACTGTTAGGTTGGAAAAAATTAGTTTAGAAATTAAATCGCTGTCCATATAAGGATTTCCCATCACTCCAAAAAAAAGAAAAAAAAATTGAAATCCCTGTCTTAGGTAGTGATTTCCTAAGATAATTTTTTTTTTGAAATCGCTATCTCAAGCAACGATTTTCAAAAATAATTTAGAATAGCCGAAATTGTTGTTTAAGGTAGCAATTTTGCTTAACTTAAATTACTGTCTAGACAACGATTTCTTTTTGAACCAAAGTTAGCTTATTTTCAAAATAATTGGAGTGGATTCTAAGTTTAAAAATAATTTAAAAAAAAAAAGCCCGAAAAACTTTTCCCTAAAACTGTTTCACTTTTTCCTAGCTAGTTTTTAGTCCAAATAAATTGATAAGTTCTAATGTTAGGAAATATAACCTTCTTTCACATGATTTGATCGACCTTATAACTTGGTCAATAGCTATTGATAACGATGAGAAAGGTAAACATTTACAGTACACAATAATAATATCATGAATTTTTTTGTAGAGCGACAGACGATTATAACAAGTTATCGATTCATCACCATGTAGTACATACACAACTAAAACGGGGTTTCAAAATTCTATGCGTCAGTTCTCAACTTTTCTTATCAATGGCTAGACATGAAATTTATACTAAATTATTTGACAATACTTAGTATCAATGTCAACCATATAGTGCACACACAAATAATGTATAAATCTCATTCATCATATACAAAAGCAATTCCTACTAATCCTAGGGCAATTAACAGCACCGTTCCTGATATTTTAGAGGCCCTAGGCGTAATAATATTTATAAGCCTCTTACGTTATACGCGTAAAATTTTCCCTTATTTATTTCGGGATAGTAAACGTATGGTAATATATAATATATTTATTTTATTTTTTATTACTAATTTCATCTGTAAAATAATTTAACCATTCTAAAAATAATTGAAAAAAATATTAAAAAAAGATACACACAAGATCTACTAATGAAATAATATTTTTTAAAAGCAAACTAATCAAGTAGAGTAGAATATTGTTGATATCTTTAAATAATTGTTAATAGAATATTTATAACCTCCAATAATTGGGTGTGTCCATTGAATACTAAAGGTATATTTAGCAAATAATAAAATTACAAAACTCGAAAAACCCAAACTTTAATACCAGAAAGTATACATGCAGTACACAGTATATATTTTAATACCCAAGATGCTACTATATACAAATTGTCATTATCATTATACCAAATATCCATCAGATAAATTTTTGATTTTATTTTATCAAAAAACTAAAAATAAAAATCTTAAATTTGTGATATTGTATAGTTATATGTCACAATTAGAATGACAAGAGAGTAAATCTATTCATTTATTCATTGTAAGACTTCATAAACTAAATACTTTATAGAGCATAATTTAGGAATTAAAAAAATAGAGAATGAAAATTAAAACTAAGGATAAAGGTACACATTTTCATAAAAAAATAAAACATTCAATGTTATAAATATTTTAAACTAATTATCATTTAAAATTTAACTAATAAATTTTTAAAAATTAATTAAACACTAGTTTTAAAATTAATTTGTGGGCCCTTCCGAGCCCTGGGCCCTAGGCGGTCGCACTTCTCGCCTAGCCGCAGGGATGGCCCTGGCAATTAATCTCGAATGCGATAAAAGATATAAGTTAAAAACAATCATAAAAGCGGTAAAATATTCTTTCAAGCTGTATTTGGGCTGATTTTTTTTTTTGAACTTTTTTTTAAAAAAAAAATTGAAAATCAACCTCGCTCGAAAGTATCTTGAAATATGACATTCATTTCAGGTTCGAGCATAAACTGCTATCACTGACAACGGTTTTAAGAGAGTCAGTATATTGACTTTATGGGAGTTAAATTTATCCAGTGTAAAACCGCTGCCAAAGACAACGTTTTTACGTAAAGGTAAACGACAACGATTTTATAGTGGTGTTTAAACGAGTTTGTTTTGTATTTTTTGATGTGGAGAAATGAAATCTGGAGTTTAATTTACCCAATGTAAAACCGCTGCCAAGGACAGTGATTTTACTTTTAAGTAAAACTGTTTTACTTTGGAAAAATTCAATTCCCAAAAAGTTAATATACTCACTCTCTTAAAATCGCTATCAGTGACAGCGGTTTACACCCGAACCTGAAAACGAAGGTCATATTTCAAAATATTTTTGGGTGAGGGTTAGTTTTCGAATTTTTTTTTTTAAAAAAAAGTCAAAATAAAAATTATCCCTATATTTGATTAACTTGTGAGATTTTGAATTAGAAGAGTAAGACTTGAAATAGATTTTGAGTAACCCTTATGTACTCCTTACTTAGTTCTTATCAAGTAAACTTGTCATAAAGGGGAATGATTTAAGTAGAAAAATTCCTAATTTATACTTGATATAAGTATATCGGGGGCATTTTTGTAATTTTATTTCTACCTGGATATCATAATATCAATAATTGGTCTACGTTTTTCTGTATTTTTATATATTCAGTATTTATATATATATATATAATATAATATAATATAATATAACATAACGATAACTATATGTGACATAACAACACCAACAGTTGAAATTTCAATATCATGATAGATATGAATTAGAAAAAGATCATTTAAGTGTGATAGATTTGATCAATTCACAAGTTTAGACTAATTACTACCTCAAAATTGTAAGTAACTGTAGACAGTACAATATACAAGTATATACAATGAATGAAGCAGAAATTGTTTGCGAAGGAATAATAATGATAAACTTCTGTTCCAAATTCATTTCTACAAATAAATGTATGTTTAATTAACTTTATAGCACTTGAGAAAAGTAGATCAAACTTTCCGTCGTAAATCAAAGTGTGGGACAGTTGGTGGAAATGTGGAATGACTAACAACTATAGATTACATTGGAAAGAATTTTCAGGTAGGCTAACAGATGGAAATTGGAGTATCTGATTTTTTAGTTGTCTTCTTCGATTGACCTAATTTCACAAGCAACCGAAGGGTGAGAGGCTTTCCAGCTAGTAATAGAACTCCAATTAAATTCGGAAGCTGACTTTATATTAGACATTTGAAACTATATAATATAATTTATAATAATAATCGCGGCCGTATATGTGATGTCATTACTAACAAATGAAAACCACGTCATAATCAGATGTGACCCATCTTTTGATTGCTAGTCTTAATACATCCCCATTTGGTAGGGGATTAATAGTATTTATTGGTTGGGTAGAATAAATCTCTAAGTGGTAGCCGTTGAAGTTAGCGCAATTTATATTCCCCTTAGTTCTCGCGAAATTTTTAATATTGGTTTTAGTTTCTAAAGCGGTAATTTAATTAGAAAGACTTGTCCTTTAATTAATCGGTAATTTAATTACTCCCTCTGTCTTGATTTATTTGCTATATGGGTGTTTTCACAAATTTTAAGAAAAACAATGAGAACATGGGATCACTTGGAATTAATTAAAAGTAAAAAAAAAGCATTAGTTAACTTAAGAAGTGGAAAAATAAGTTTACTATATATGGAGACCATATGGAAAGTCAACCAAAATTACCTCTAAATTTCAGACATTCCTAACAGAAAACCGGGAATTTCATCCCAATTTTCATAGTCAAAATTTTGGCTTCATTTTTTCAGACATAATTTTAGCTCCAAAATATTCAAACAAAATTTTGGCAGCAACTCCACTATAAATGCAACATTTAATGTGGAAAACCCACATTAATCACACATCCAACCCTCCACAATTGAGGGAGTAGTATAAAAAAAAAGGAAGAAGTGAGATTAGTGGGAAGGGTTAGGACTAATCACTCTCAGAAAAGTATCATCATTGAGTGATTAACTTACCTTTGTGTTGATTACATTAAATAATTGAGGCATCACTCGTGGTAGTTGTTGGTCGGTTATTGGTCGCTACAATGACAACCAGAGCATCCTATACCCTTCCAACAACTTCCATGCCAGCCTTGTTACCAAGAAGGCCAATTATTGACCTCGATGAACTATCAGAAGAGCAAGACAGAGAGCAACCAGAAAAACGGCCAAACAGAGGACCACAACAGCATCAACAAAACCAACCAGAACAGCAACCAGAGGAGCAACAAACACAACAAGCAGCCAACAATCCCCAAGTCATTAAGTACTCCATTCTAAGTGACAAGGAAAGGGCAACAGTTGTTGGTAAGTTACTTCAACTTTGTGCATGTGATCCTAACTTGCCACCCCAACTACACCAACAACTCCCAACAGGTTGTATAAACAACCTTGCTCAAGAGTATAATGTGTCAAGGTGGACCATAAGTAGGATATGGAAAAATGTGAGAGCCCAAATGACCAGAAATGAAGCAATCGTTGTTCATAACCTCAAAGCTGGGGGAGTGTGTAGAAAAAGAGTTTCCTTCAACCCAGATGAGTTGAAGTTAATTCCATTAAGAAAAAGAACAACAATTAGGGCCTCAGCAGCAAGTTTAGGGATCCACATATCCACAATATATAGGCTAATCAAAAGAGGTGCAATTAGGAAGCGTACAAATACCATAAAACCAGAGCTATCAGCATCACATAAAGTAGCAAGAGTACAATGGTGCATTAATGCCATTATACCAACAACCATCACAACAACACCAAGGTTTTCAGACATGTACAATGTTATACATGTTGGTGAAAAATGGTTCTACATGTCACAGATCACAGCAAGATACTACTTAGCCCCAAATGAGGAAGAACCTCAAAGACAATGCAAGAGTAAGAGGTTCATCACAAAAATTATGTTCATTACAGCAGTTGCAAGGCCACATATAACCCCAAATGGTGAGGTTGTTTTTGATGGGAAAGTATGGATATTTCCATTCACAGAGTTTGTCCCAGCAAAAAGGTCAAGCAAGAACAGGGTAGCAAGAACAATTGAAGTTAAGCCAATATTGAGTGTCACAAAAGAGGTCATAAAAGATAAAATGATCAAGAACGTCATACCAACATTCAGGGCTAAGTGGCCAGAATGGGGATGCAAACAAATATGGGTCATGCAAGATAATGCAAAGCCACATTTACACAAAGATGACATGGAATTCATAGAAGAAGCAACAAAAGATGGCTTCAATATCATGTTAGTCAACCAACCAGCACAAAGCTCTGATCTCAATGTACTTGATCTAGAGTTTTTTAGGGCAATACAATCACTGAAAGATCAAACAGCTCCAAAGGCAGTTGAACATCTAGTACAAGTGGTGGAGATTGCATATAATGAGTATGATCCTAAGCTAATCAATTGCATATTCTCAACACTTCAGGAATGCATGGTTGTAATAATTAATGTCAAAGGAAACAACAACTATCACATACCACACATCAATAAACAACAACTTAAAAGAAGAGGTGAGCTACCTACATCAATACATGTCTTAATGGAATTAGTAGAGGAGTGCAAGTTATGGCTACAAACAAGGGAATACAGTGTACTAGAAGAAGAAATAGCAGAGGGTGGCACTGATGATGAGGGAGCATACTCACAGCAAGTACAGTGACTGGAATTAGAAACCAAAATACAACCTTTTGCTAGTTAACCATTGTACTACTCTTGAACGATGTAAACACTTGTTATAATGGTGTAAGAAATTGTTATCATATTAATGGGGCTAAGATCACTTAAGATCTTGCCTCAACATCAGTAACTATACTTAAGATCTTGCCTCAACATCAATATTGAGGCTTAAACCTATTTAGAATCATGTTATTGGAGTGGCTAAGATCACTTAAGATATAGCCTCAACATCAATAACCATAACTCCTCATGGTCTTAACCTCAACATCAATAATGAGGGAGTATACCAACAATAACAACACCATAACAACAGTATACCAACATCACCAGAAGAACACCCCAAAATCAGAACACCATAACACCATAACAACAAACCCCCATAAAATATCCCAAAATAAAACAGAACAACACCCCAATAACAAAAGAACACCCCAAAATCAGAAGAACACCCCAAAAACAGAAGAACCAACACCCCCATGTAGCAAATAAATCAAGACAGAGGGAGTATCAACTTAAAACAACATGATTAGAACAACAAACCCCCAGAAAATATCCCAAAATAAAACAGAACAACACCCCAATAACAGAAGAACACCCCAAAATCAGAATAACACCCCTAAATCAGAATAACACCCCTAAATCAGAAGAACACCCCAAAAACAGAAGAACCAACACCCCCATGTAGCAAATAAATCAAGACAGAGGGAGTATCAACATCAACAACCATCACAACCCTAAACACCCCAAAAAATCACAAAGTTTGTGAAAACACCCATGTAGCAATAAATCATGACAGAGGGAGAATCAACATCAACAACCATCACAACAACAAACCCTCAGAAAATATCCCAAAATAAATCAGAAAAAACACTCTAAAAATAGAAGCCCAACCCCTAATCAGAAGAAGATCCAAACAACCCTAAACACCCCAAAAAAATCACAAAGTTTGTGAAAACACCCATGTAGCAATAAATCATGACAGAGAACAGTAGAACACCCCAAAAATCAGAAGAACACTCCAAAGTCAGAAGAAGATTCGAAGCTAATCAAACATCCCAAAAGAACAAGATCCGAACAACAACAAACATCCCAAAGTAACAAGATCCGAACAAACAACAAATATTAGAAGTAACAAGATCTGAACAACATCCCAAAGTAGACCCAAAGAATATCACAAAGTATCAACACCAACAAAAATATCCACAAACATACCAAGATACATCCGTAAATTATCAACAACAAACACCCAAACAAACATCCCAAAGTAACAAGATCCGAACAACAACAACAACAACAACAACACGCAATTGAAATGAGAGAAAAAAATCAGAGAAACAAAGGTTGAAGAACACTTATCCATGCTTGTCACATTGAGTTGAAAACCAATAAGAGTACTCGGACCAAGATTTGAACCCAAATGGTGGAGGATATGGGGTTTGTTGGGAAGATTCATTATGGGTTGAAGTAGAAGCCCCTCTATTCTTACTCAAAGGGGTTTTCCGTCGCCTCTCTTCATCAATTTCACGGAGGATGCGCCGTAAATGAAGGATCTCAGATGGAAGTAAGGTATCTTGCTTAAACCCCCAATACGTAGGTTTAGGAACCGAGCCCCCACCCTCATTACCTTGGCCCATAGTACAAGTGGGTACCAAAATGGGTACCGAAATGAAGAGAATGGAACGAAGATTATTAATTTGGTGGAAGAAATTGGAATCACGCAGGAGAGCTAGAGAGATCTAGAGTTTTCAACACGGGCTTCAATGGGTGGAAGAGAGAAAACGACAGCACAATCGAGTGAGAGGACAGAGGGTTAGCAGTAGGTTAAGGGGTGGGTGGGTAGATTAGAGTGAAATAATAAGGGTAGTGTAGTAAGAATTGGGTGGGGGCAGGGTATATGTGCCATTTTTTATTACTAAATATGGACACGTAGCAAATAAATGAGACGTCCGTATAAGAAAATTGTAGCAAATAAAACGGGATGGAGGGAGTATAAAGACTTGTCATTAATAAAATTAACCGAGAAAGCGGTAAAAAAGCCCTCATATATGGCTGATGTAGATTACCTCATGCATTGAGATATTTTTTTCCTCATAATTATGATAAATATAATATTCTAAAATATTTACGAAAAGTTATATATAATTGTTAAACAGAAAGTAAAGTATAAACATTAAAAAGTGACATAATCTCAATATATTGTTCAGATATGATATTATAGCTTTTGCTTAGTATAATCCGTTCCATTTCTTTGACTTATTTGCACAGCCATCATCGATCACCCCCCATTATCCCAACTATATGTGTTCCATCTATC
This sequence comes from Dysphania ambrosioides, assembly GCA_026401315.1. Classification (NCBI taxonomy): domain Eukaryota; kingdom Viridiplantae; phylum Streptophyta; class Magnoliopsida; order Caryophyllales; family Amaranthaceae; genus Dysphania; species Dysphania ambrosioides. Next base: position 17,191,691 of record CM048663.1, read on the forward strand.
TCAATTAAATTATCATGGCTTTTTATAACTAGTATTGTATTATGTTAAAAAAAAAGAAAAGAAAAAGAAAGAAGAAAGATTTCTTTGGGAGTGTCGTGTATCACTTTGAGGCGATAAAAATCATTTATAAAGACAAATTAAAGAGAGTCCAAAAAGTAGTGAAAACCAATGGAAAAGGGTTGGAATACGTATAAAATGTAACAATACAACATGCGAAGGACGTGATCATACCATTTTGTAGAATTTTTTTATACAAAGAATTCATTTAGGGCATTTTATGTTTTTGAGTATATTAATCATACTGAAAGACTGTTAGGAATATGTATAGGTAGAATATATAGAGAGAGGTGCATTTATTTAGGTTAAATATGAGTTTAGGCCATATCCGTCACTAAGAAAAAGAACCAACTTATAAGGTCCAAGAGGTTTTATCCTAAAATCATATGACAATAGGAGAAATTATTTCATAGTCATATAAAGTGTTTAACTCTCGTTCATTTTATCAATATGGGACAATTGGTCTCAACTCACATGTAAGTTTTTGAACTCTTAACAGTTTTATCGTGCATTATGCTACACTTTGGTTTATCTTATTATCTTGACATATATTTAAACTGACATTAAAAGATTGCTCACGCCATTACGAAAATTTGATTTTCTCGTTGGCTATGATCCATCAATACTTAATTTTACACTACCACCAACTAAAGATGATTGAATTATAGTCCCATACATGCTGATTTCGTGTCTCACAGATACAATTAATCTGAGGTGAACTCGTGATTTTCGAATTATGATAATGCTAAGTGGGGGAAGACCTTCACAAAAGTTTTTGTGTCAATAATGTGTTATGGTCCATTGCAAGGTATGGGATTTGAGTCCCGCATCGATCATATGAGGGCTGATGTGGGGTTTATATAGGATAATAGAATCTTCTTTCTTTGAGCTAATTTTTGGGGATGACTCTCCGATTGTCCTGTATCAATGGTATCAGAGCCGCCCACCACTCTTTGCATCCACATGTGACCGATAGAGGTGACGGCGGTGCTCGTTCGGGGCTAAGAACCTTCTCTTTCTTCTATCTCCTCCCTTCTTCTACATAGTGCAAAGCCTACCACATGAGGGCAAGTGGCTTGCAAAGAGGGTGGTATGTTATGGTCCATTACAAGGTATGAGACTTGAGTCCCACATCGGTCGTATAAGGGGCTGATGTGAGGTTTATATAAGATAATAGACTCTCCTCCCTTTGAGCTAGCTTTTGGAGATGACTCTCCTATTGTCCAGTATCATAATGGACCAAGTATCCAACTCAAAGTTGAAATTAATCAATGTGTGAATATGCGAGCAGCCAAAAATTATTGCAGTAGCTATTTATTCAAGCAAATTGACAATGCTCTGGGATGAGTTGGAGAAGCATAAATCACTAACTAATCGTGTATGTGGTAATTGCACATATAATGTTGGCAAACAACATGCAGAGAGACGGGAAGGAGATAGTTTCTTCTCCACTTTTATTCTGATTAATGATATTCTAAGACGCGCTCAAAATCTTTTATTACAAGAGCCACCGCCATCTCTTCACAGGACTTTCCCAAAACTATTCCTGGAAGAGCTTGGTGAGGCATGCATAGAGCATAGAGCATAGAGCATAGTTGCATGCACGTAGGTAAGTGAGAGGTAACAAAGGAAGGGCTTTGTTGGGTTTTGATAGGGTGTTTGTTCCCGCTTACGCGAACCTATTAAAATTATCTTTAGAAATATTCTAGGTTTTCTATATTGGTGTGATTGTGGGATTATATTGAATATTTATGAGATGTCCAAAATATTTTTTTCAAAAAAAAAAAAAACTTTCCCTTTGGCTTGATTTGACATGAACAAAACGGCTTATATATCACTAGTACGACCCGAACTGAACTTGTTCCGAACAACCCATTGTGTCTTAACTCTGATTAGCCTCTCTATAGTTGTATAATTAAGAACATGAATCATTCAACTTAATTATTTAATTTTTCGTATTATATATACTGTAGGATTAATTGCCGATCGATCAACACTTATCATATATAACTATATAAGAAGGAAGTAGGAAGTATATTTTTTTCATTATGCCAATCAATAATCAATGGGATAGATGTAGTGCACCATATGACCATATAGCATGCATGCTCGATCATACTTAGGTACTAGTTACATGAAATGATCCGAGTCTAACTATACAATTCGAAGAATTCCTATCATGCATCGAAATGGAATTTCTGCAAGCGCAAGCATGGTTACCCAAATATAGGCGTCGCAAGAGTTGATGGTATTGTGGTCCACCGTCCACCTCAACGAGGATGCAGGGTGTCGATCAATTTGCTAAGCTAGCATGGCATATATGCATTGGAAACTTTATTGGAAGATGGAGATCTTTAGTTTTGGCAATTAGTGTTTTATAATAATGATAATTAAATCGGTTGCCCAAATCATCGATCCGAAAGCTGCATCTTATCTCCACTTAGACAGACCACTTCTTTGAATTTCAAAATATCCGAGCTATGATATTAAAGTGCAAAATACTTGCTAAAATAGAAGATGGATGGAACTCATGAAAAGCATAGTTTAATATTGTGACAACCATTCCAAAATATAGAGCCACATAGTTTTTTAAGATGCCAGGAAGACGTTTTCACATCTTCAAAAATAATATGGACAACTCTGTAAGGTTAATTTGTAATTGCATCAATTTGTGTAAATTTTATCACTATATATACAATTTCTACTAATGGAGAGAATTTTAGGATTATATTGTCTAACTATTACAAAGGGATCAAATTAATTTGTATTAGGGAAATTGACCCAAGTTCAAGTATATGTCCATTGTGTTCATGATTACATTAAAGATTATGTTTAATTAAGACAATACATTATTGACCATTTTCTTATTTGGGGCTTATATGTGCTTATGTAACTTGGAGCCAACAACTTAATTAAGCAAATTAGTAAAAGTAAAGTATTTTTTTTTCTTTCTATATTGCGGAGTGTAGAAAAACACTTAAGAATTTGTTATTAATTATTTTCGGCCAATGGGAGTAGATTAAGTCATGTATATTTTTCTCAGAACATTTATCATTAATTTTGATAATGAGGTGAGCCGGTCACTTGGTGCTACCGTGAAGACACCCCCTAATGGTAGTGGTGCATTTCATCATGCAGGATCAGTAACTAGAGCGCTCAGTATTCTGATCACATCAGATCATACATTCAAAGCTCTATCGTGTGATTCGGCAGTGGAAGATCTAGGATTTTTCGCCTGTTGAGTCACAATCGATAATCAAACATGTAATAAATTTTCTTACCAAACAACAAAATAATAATACTAAAAAATACATTCAAAATTATTTTTTTGAAAGGACTGGTAAGTCATTTGACCCACTAAACAACAGCTATATCCGCCACTATAATTTATGAAAACTGAAGCCATTTCACCAATTCTTGAATTGGAACTATAAAATAATCTAGTACAATATAGAGGTAGTTTGAGATAAATGATCTGAACCACGTTCTACATAGCTTTAGATTTTCAAAGAAATGCTTAAAGTCCAGTGAATTCATAATAGGCCCCAGCCCAATCTTTCCGAAGATCTGAAGTTAGGTTATGCTTATTCATTGACAACTTACCTCTAATAACCTACATCAATATATAAGCATTAAATATAGTATTACACATGTCTTGCTTAGTATCTTATAAAGTCAATAAAAATGACACAAAATCAATGAAAGTCAAGTTTTATGGTCGCGAATGGGTGAATATAGTATCGATCCCTAAGTAACTTTACTATTTCAAAAGGGGCAAATTACTATTGCCGTAAGCTTCAAGTTAAGGTACTAATTAGACATAAGAGTGGGTTGCTAGTGGAATCCTAATCCTTGTTTAATTATTTGTAATTAAGGACAAAAAGGGCCGGGTTTAGACCCAAATATATTAATAAAAAAGTTGAACTATTAAGGATGACACAAACAAAATCATGAGTACTAAAAAGATGATCTATGAATTACAGTATTCCAATTTTATATGATGAATTCGGAGATTGCCTTTGCAGATATCATGGATTATCTTGTACATACAAGTACACAAGCTGTATAAGCGAATATACTAGAAAAATGCTCTTGAATTAATTGCATTATCTACTGCTACTATGCATAAATTTAGAGTACTTTCTCTAGCATAAATATCATCAGAATATACAAGTTTTCCTTGTCCCAACTATGTATAAACTATTGTGAATATATATATAAAGGCGTACCCAGATGATTGAACTCTAATATTTGGTCAAATTTTCGATCTTATGCTTTGGTGACAGTGTGACACTGATTTAAACAATAACCTAACTTCCCAGTAGTGGCTTTAAGCCAGGCCTAGCTTCATAGCTTGTCAGTTGTTTGTCAAATACCCAATAAGCACATAAAAGTAGTAAAAAGTTACTGGATATATAAAAATTTAAGTTATTTCCTTCCGCACAAACTAAAGTTTTCACCTTTGATAGTGAAATATTCCAAGGCCAAATATGTTATTAAGAGTACAAGTCTTATGTAACCCATGGCGCGCAGTAATTATTCAAGTACAGACGTTAGAGTCTAGCCAAAATAACTGACACTGGTTGTGTGGCGGATCCCCCCCCCCCCCCCCCCCCCCCCCCCTAGAGATATTAATTTGAGCTTACAGTGTCGATTCAGATCGAAAGTTAGGAATATGAGTCATACACTTGACTGTGGTCAGAATTATTGAGGTGACACGTACTAATTAATGAACTCGGGCCCGATAAGAAATGGAGAATGAGAAGCTACAGATGAGATAGGGTTGTTGGTCGATGGCCACAAGATTTCATCTACAATGTTTATGTACTTGTGTGATATCTTAATTTGAGGATTCCAGAGTTTTTAATTACAAGAAAATTGATCGATGGAGGATCTATTCTACTCATTTTATCCAATTAATACGTAAAAGTTCAACAAAAAAAAAGTCCAAGAGATCAGTACAAGACATTTAACCGCGGGTTTTGCTTAATGGCCTGGCCACAGTCCATGGATGATCTGAGAAGAGTAGTGAGAAGAAAATATTACAGTGATCATATACAGGGAAATCTAGTGATCCAGACATGCCAACTTGGCTACTATTCTTGCAAATTTGCTGTGTAAATGAAAAGTACACTCATTTAATTGGTCATCAATAAAATAAATATTAGGGGCCTTGTCATAGATTAATTAGATAAAAGGAGAAAAGATTGATACGGATTTGGCAAATACAAACTTGAATCTGAATAGGCATTTGAACGACTCAATTGTAGTGGAAACAAAATACACACACTTTGATCCAAATTAAATTGACACCAAATGAATGTATGAATCAAACTACTAATACATGAATATGACAGACTTGATGAATATTATCGGGTACGCTGTGCCTTACCATTACCAACCAAATTGTCATGAACAGAATTGCATCGAAACAAATTCAATCCTTTTATTAGATCTGTACTGATAGATGTAGATGTATCGAAGCTACTCACTCTGGCATTCTTTCGTTTCCAGCTGTATATCCATTTTCTAGATTGATGATCTATAGCATGCATGCATTACCACCCAAACACTACCAAGTGTTAACATTATGTAGCGATAATCTTTCTTTTCGCTGCTATATTGTCCAAAACAAATATAGATTCATTTTCACCATTAATATCACTCGATAATCCTCGTCCTTTCGCTACTCTGTTAATATATAGGTGCTTTATTTCGGTAAAAAAAAAAAAAAAAAAGGTACCCCTTAATTTGATGTGGCAGACAGTTATATTATTCTAGGCAAACTATTAGCTTTAACATTCTTCACTCATGCATATGTGGCTGCTTTATTTGTTGGATCACATATATATATTTGCCCAACTTTTCCTAATTCATACATGATAGAAATTATAACAGGATATTGAGATTTCATATATAGATATTGTTATATCATATATATAACTATTTTTATATCAAATATAAAAATTCAAAAAATATAAAAATAAAAAAAACGTATATATATATATATGATATATTAGATATATATATATATATATTAATATATAGACGTTATAATTTCAGGTATAGACAAGAAATTACGAAAATGTCTCATAATATATCTATATCAGGTATAAATTAAGAATTTTTCTATATTAGCCTTCTAGACACATAATTTATCAACAGATTTAGCGTTGCTAGTTTAGTGGAATTGACAAGTGAACAAAACAATTGTACACACTGCTATCTATTAGTAGATCTCCTTTATAAGGCCAAATATACTCCGCACGCACTAGGGGTTACTGTTGCATGTTTTAACTTGTACAATTCATGTGCATTCACCTTGTAAATTTTAATTCAAGGTTATTCTATAAATGCATTTAATGAAGAAATTTCTACACTTTGGCGGAGTATATAATAAAAGAAGCTTACGTACTCTAGTTATACATGGTTCTTTTATTCTCTTATTTTTCCATGCTTGTTGTTTTGTGGTTATTTTCCACATTAAATATCGTGTCATCTTATATTCTTTATCTTGTGTATACCTCTCCTATATTTTCTCGATTTACCTCTATCTTCAGTTGTGCGTTTACCCTAACATTAAGCATGCTAATAATTAATTTATGTAAAAGGAGTACATGTATGTAGCTAGGAATCTATGATATTAACTTGTGTAAACGAGAGTTTTTTTTTAGCCTGAGAGTATGGCACTTGGTATTAATGTTGTCCGAGACCACTTAGGATGACTAAGAAAAGTGTACATATAAGCAAAAATTATAACAATTTGACTTGGATTAGGGAGTATTTTCTTTTATAAGCAAATATACAATTTAATTTAGGTTAGAAAACAAAGAAAATTATATAATTAGAAAACAACTTGTATACTATTAACATACAAACGGTTTGTATATATTAAATCAAACATAAATTTTGCAAATAATGACAAAAGATCATTTTTAAGCTACTAAATTCGTCTTAAAATGTGTTTTAAAACAATATTCACCTGTATTGTGTTCAAGAAAAAATTAGCATAGGATATTGTGTAACATTTGGAATTACACAATAAAATATCAATACACTCGATCGAATACTTGAAATATAGACAAGTGCAAATCTCGGAGGGTAAATAGTTTATTCCCTTTTATTTTTTTTTTTTTATCATTTTTGAGTTTCACTTATAGATATTAAAATTGTACTATTTACAAATAAAGTTGTATTTATAAAATATAAACACATAGTTTCACCATTTTCATGTGGGGTTGTTGTTTTACCTTCTTTTTCTTTTTTGAAGTTTTATTTTTGAGAATTAAAGTTGTGCTATTTATAAATAAAAACGTACTTATAGATATTAAATTACACTATTAGAAAATGAAGTTATATACGATTTCACAATTTTTGGGTAGGTTTGTTGTTTTACCTTCAATTTTATTTTGAGATTGTACTATATAGATATGAAATTGCAATATTTATAAATGAAATAGTACATACTAAAAGACATGAAGCTAGTTGTACTATTATAAAATGAAGTTGTCATTTATGCATGGACCCAATTGATATAATAATTATGAAATATGTTTATAAACATATCTCATATATCTCAATTGATATATATGAGTGCTATTAGTACCTTGAAACAACAATAATAGGGCATAATCCGTATATGTGTATATGTTCAGTATAATAGGCTAGGGGAATAATAAAATTTTGTTGCTTCAATTATAAGAGAAAGGGGTAAAAAAAATATTATTGGTAACTAACTATTGCAAGGAAATGACTACACTTACTAGCATTAGACTAATACATTAATTGCTAGAAGTCCACTCCAAAATCCCCATGGATGGACTCGCATTCAACATGAACCCAAACTTGTGGCAGCAAATGATCATGCATAATGGTCATTCTCAAAGCAGTCTATTTTGGGTACTAGCTAGTGGACCGAAAATATATATATATAAAAAAATTTCACAAAACTAATGTAAGGATATGTCGTCTCAAATCAATCAATGTCATAAAATAAATTCAACTAAACGTATTTTCCCTTTTTCTTCTATTTTCTAACAATTTTTTACTACCCAATAAGAGGCCAATGTGGCAATGTGGATATAAGAAGACCACTAGATCGATATGGATGTTTTAATCTCTGATTAATATATAAAAATTTAATGTCAAATAAATAATAATACTAATAAAAATAAAAAATTACAATAAGAAAATAAATAAAACGCAAAGAAGTGCCTTTTTTCTGGTTCATTTCTTCTAGGTAGCTAGCTAGGCTTCTTTGTTTGAGAGGGGAGTTGGGAAAATTTATTAAGTCTTAATTAATAAATCTTTATTGGTTTATATATAGTTGTAATTCTATTATAATGATATAATGGGAAATGTGGGTGATTTTGGGCATGTGGGTCTTCCATTCTTGCTTTCCCTAAAGCTAGAATATCTACCGTCCATTCCCTCTATATATATGGATAATCAGCTGCTGCCTCCTATTATCTTCACAAGTATCACCTTCAATTCTATTCCTCTTCACTCTTTCTTCATCATCTTCTTATATACATATATTCTTAAAGCTCCTCTCCATTCTCTTATCAATGGCTATTGGTGGGATGTCCAAGAAGGTTTGTTTCTAGATTCTTCGATTCGTGTTTACTTTCTCCATATTAACGTACCCTTTTGTATGATCGATCTCTTGATTCTTGCACTTCTTCATTCCCTACAATGGAGAGACCTTTACAAGAAACAGCGAGTACGTTTAGGCAGTTTAAATTAGCTGCTAGCTAGATAATGCAACTGCTTACCAGCCGTATATAAAGTGTGTTCTAACTTGTTCAAATCAAACACAACATGAAAAATCTAATCTTATTACATGTTTCGAACAACCAACCTAAAACTGTACTCCTGCTTATGCATTAGAATAAGGTTTATCAAAGCATAATTTTTTTACAGTAACTTTTGGTACACTAGAATTTTTTACCTCTTCATCTCCTTTTTGGGAGATCATTTTGGTGATCATGCAAAGAGAGTTTTGCATGAGGCACTTTAGTGTGACTACATAAATATATGGTATTTTTCCGTAACGAAATTATTGTGCGACTCATGACTCTAAAGTACATATCCAAGAGTTTGCTGTGGTTGATGGATGACCTGATGATTTAACCATGCATTATTTCATCTACAATACTCTGTAATTATATATAAATATATATATATATATATATATATATGTACATCGTACGGTCCATAAATATTGTTCATTGTTTTTTTTCCCTTTGTTTTATTGAAAAATAGAGAGCTGTGACGAAAGAACAAGATGATGTTTACACAATGGATGGAACTGTGGACTGCAGTGGCCATCCTGCCAGCCGCCAAGATACTGGAAAATGGTTTGCGAGTAATATCATCCTTGGTGAGCATTCCTCTAATTAATTTATTCGTTTCATCTTCTATATCATTACTTATATCTCAAAATATTTTTTGTTGTTGTTGCTAATTAATATGCTGTGATTAATTACACCAAGGTTTATCGAGCAACAATCTAATCATCACAATATTTTGCATGATATTCACCCTAGATTTTACGGGTTGTTTGTTCTACAAGTTACAAAGTGACATTAACTATTTACGGTATTTAATTTTGTAGATCCTAATAATTAAAATTTTACGGAGTACAAGGTTTCATGCAAAATAAATTGATTAGATAATTGTTATCAAATGATATCAGTAAAGTCTTAGATAGTGTAAGGTATATATATATTATAAGCTTTCTAAAGATCTGGCCCAAGTGTGATGGCCTTTTTTGCTGATGAAATAAAGTAGTAATTACTGTTGTTGTTTTTTTTTATTATTTTTTTTTTAATTTCGATCCTCCAAGGTATGTAGTGTTTAGTGACTGATGCACTTAAAATCAGTATCATAATCAATAGTAATATGTTCAAAAAAATTTAAGGTCACTTTCTCCAATAAAAAATAGAGTACCAAATCTTCATAAGCCTTCTAGAATTTTTATGTGTACAATTTCTCACAACAACAAATATCAGTACTGGACTAGTGGAGTATCTTTTTAACTCAAATCCCACTGTCTAATGAAAAGTACAACTATTTATTGGGATAGTTAGTAACTTTAACCTTGTCATACTCTACATTTATGGGCTTATTATGTCTCTTGTAACACATAAAATGGGGGAACATACCCAACAAATACTTACTACCACTTAGGACAACCGATGTAGAAATATTTGAAGTTATTATCAGTTTTGCCTTTGAAAAAATAAAGAGCTATACGAAATATAATACTATATATGATTATTTTGCTTGATTTATTAACAATAATACAGACAATATTTTTCTAAAAAATTTTAAAAAATAAATAGTATTTGAATATGAATCTAGCATATTGCTAAAGAGGTTAGTTATCAGCTCATAAAACATGTGAAGGGCTAATAGAAACTCGTGAAAGAATGATCTTCTTGATTGTAAACTCTGTCGTTAGTGAAGATTGGGTGATGTGTGATGATTAAGTTTCATATATATATATATATATATTTCCCTCACAGTTTATTTTGTGAAAAAGTTTGAATATTCTTGACATGAATGAATATATGGTAGTCCGTGTTAAGAAACCAACAGACATGGCCAAACCAGAGGAAAAGGGGAAAGAAAGTATTGTAGTATACTTGTAAAGGTGACGCATCTCAGTTCAGTTTATTATAAGTGAACCAAGTATTACTTGTTAGTATAAGGGGGAAAAAATCTAAACTTAAAACAACAACTTATACTCCTCAAAAATTGCCTCAAAGTATGCATCGTAGTATTTGTATATGTTACGCTACGTCTTGTCAACAATAATAACCTCTCATAATTAGTTTTAAAAATAATAATGTTGGAAATATTTTGAAAATACTTTATGTGATAGAAAATAAACTAAAATTTTCTTTATTGATCACAAATTTATTTGTTTGTTCCATATTAGCTGTGTAATTGATGAGAACCCTATTTTATCTAAATGCGGTTGTCACTGTGTGAAATGATTTATATGATTATATGATAGATAGGTTGGGTAAGACAAACCAATTACTTGGAAAGATGACAAGATGGAAAATTGATAACCTTAAAATTACAGAAGAGGGATTGGGAGGGATGTAAACCTGTGAATGTACGTTGAGATACGCATGCAGATGAAAGTAACGACGTACTTCACACGAAAATACTAATTTTAAGGGTTTTGTACTTCTGTTCCATGACATGCATTTGCCACGTATTGTGTCAACCTTTTAAGTTATGCGTATAGATGAATGCCATACTTCCATTTGTACAATAAACATAACTCCAACAGAATATTGTTGATAGGAAGGCTAACTTATGAAGTTATGATACTCATTTGTCTCTTTGGTTTTCCTTCGTAAAAGAACAAAAACCATGTTTCGATTTTTCTTCAAAAAGTATTATATAATCATGATATAGAACAAAATTATTCTGTCCCTAGTAAAATTGACTCACTGCTAAAAGTTATTCCTTACTTTTATTAGGGATTGATATAAATATTTTAATGTATCTCATATGTATACAATACTTTGTAATTTTTCTTTATAATAATACATCAAAAGAAATTTTAAGTCGCAACTAGAAAAGTAATCGGCTCAATTACAAATTCTTTTCTTTTTTTAGCACAAAACTATTAAGCTAAAAAAAAAACAAAGATATTAAGCTATGATTTTTTTTATACTACAGAGTAATTTAGTTTTGAGAGAGTGCAATGAACTTGCGCTACATAAAGGCAATCCGCATGAATGTTCCGTGCTGATATCTCAGTTATATTTTTGTCATCCATAATTAAGTATCAGAAGATTGTTCCCTTCTTTCCTAGGAGTCACAGCATTATTGCTCAGTTTCTCCACTGCTGTACTTACCGTCCAGTTTTCTTCTCCTCAATACGTATCATTTTTACTCATTAAGATCCGCCCTACTGGCCTGGCCTCCCATACCCTAACCACATATCCAATGGGACAACTTCCTCTCGTTACGGGGCCCATCTGGCCTAAATCGCCAGAGTTGGAGCCTAGTAGTGTCTACTGTCTAACAAAAATAGAGTGTTTAAACAACTAAAGAAGAGCAAGTCCGATAATGGGTTGATACAGCTTGATTATGGGCCTTATCAACTCGATTTCGGATTATTATATGAATGAAACAAAACTCAAACGAGCAGCTATTTCAAGAATTGACTGCCATTATACCAAGGTCAAAATAATACTAGAAATAAAATCTATGTTCCGTTAGTAAACTTGAGTGATAACAAACAGGTTGACACTATCGTCCTCTGCAATTTCGTGTCCATTCGTCATTCTTGGTTTAAATGCATATTTTGCCTAACATTGAATCCTACACATAAAAAGCAAAGAAATATTAAGTTATCTTCAACAACTGAATATAGATGTGGTCATGTAGTATCTAAATCCAGTTTTAAGTAGCAAGAATCTTCATTGGTCACATCATTAATTATTATTAGGTGGGAACCGTTCAGAGCTAAAGTTCTTCCAATTTCTATTTTAGTTCTTATGTAGGACTGACGTAGCAAGTGTGAGGAATACAACATATCAACTACCTTGTTACCAATTAAGTTAATTCCTCATTCATCATCTCACAACTCACATTCTTTCCCATACCAATATACCATAATCCTGATCTACGGGAAATTAAACATCATTATCAGAGCAAACAGATATGAAAGGAAATCCTACCCGACTTTCGGCCTGATATTGACACCAAGGAAAAGAGAAAAATGTAAAAAAAAAAATGTAAAAGTAAAAGAAATCAGATGATCTGAAATTCTAAATTAAACAGATATGGTAATATAACCGAAAGTTAAGCTATTGTATTGCTATAGACTACATTTAGTTATCCTTTTTCATCTTCAACAAAAGTGAAGAAAGAAGGTAAATTCTGGCTGAATAGAAAAGACAAGAAACACAATGACTGACAAATTCAGGATGAGGGCCAGGAAAAAGAAAGCAGGTACATGATAGCTACAGAAATGAAAGGGATCATGAGCTTTCCACTAATGCATTTGTCATACAAAATGAGCCTCATCACTCATCAGCCACATATAGATGGAATATGCACATCACTGACAAGAATATGTACAAATGAATACAATTTAATGATAAATGAGTATAGCAACAAGACATATAGATCGACAAATGCACGTAAACAACAGGAGCCATGTATGTGAGCTGATTATGATGTGTGGATGAAACTCATGAAAGAGATCTTTACTGTCTCTCCAACCAACAGTTAGGCGGGTTAAATAGACCGATTTCAATCCCAGTAAAACTCTATTCAATGTTCGTAAGAGCATTACACAGGTGGTTGACAGGCCCTCTCAACTATTCTGTGGCCACGTTATTTGTACACACCAAATGGAAGGAGTTAAAATATGGCGACGAGACTAAAAGAACCAAACAAAAATCAGATATGGACTTGAATTCATCGCCTAGTCTCTTTTTTTAACCAAACAACGAAGACAAACAAATTCAGCTGATAAAATTTCATGAGTTCTGAAATTCTTATTGTATCAGGACCTGTCAGGCGTCTTATCACTAAGAAATGTCTGATGACTAAGCATGATTAATCATATACAGAGTAACTATCCTAAGGGTTTCCATCTACTAATTCTGTTTCATTTTCTTCTGATGAATCAAAACAGTAAATCAAGGATTGGCTACCTTGGCCTTTTTCGGAGTTGGGGTGAACTTGGTTCTATTCCTGACAAGGGTGCTAGGAGAAAACAATGCTGATGCTGCAAACGCTGTCAGCAAATGGACTGGGACTGTCTACATCTTTTCCCTCGTTGGTGCTTTCCTTAGTGATGCATACTGGGGAAGATTCAAAACATGTGCAATCTTTCAGATAATATTCGTCATGGTAAGTATGTTCATCGAAGGAAACGTGTATAAATTCCAGCAAAAGCTACAAGTTCGCCAACGTCATTCTGTTTCATAAGTTTTCTTCCATACATTTACCATAAAAGCTTTTAATGACAGGGTTTGGCGTCACTTTCTTTATCCACATATCTCTTCTTGCTCAAACCAAAAGGCTGTGGAGATAGAACAACTCCATGTGTTAAACATTCAAACATGGAGATGGGGCTGTTTTACCTCTCAGTATACCTGGTGGCCTTGGGATATGGAGGATATCAACCTAACATAGCAACATTTGGCGCTGACCAGTTTGATGAAGATTATCACAAGGAGTCACACTCAAAGGTGGCTTTTTTCAGCTACTTCTACCTAGCAATGAACCTTGGCTCACTCTTCTCCAACACTATACTGGGATACTTTGAAGATGAGGGGATGTGGGCTCTAGGATTCTGGGCATCAGCTGGCTCTGCCTTTCTGGCACTTGTTTTATTTCTTGTCAGAACGCCAAAATATCGGCATTTCAAGGCAACAGGCAACCCCCTCGCAAGATTATGCCAAGTTATTGTTGCTGCAATCAGGAAATGGAGGGCTGACATGCCAGAAGGAGAGGAACTATACGAAGCAGAAGTAAAGGAGTGTTCCACAGAAGGGAGCAGAAAGTTACTCCATAGTGAGGGGTTCAAGTAAGTAAACAACCATACTAGCTAAATTACCAGCACAAAAACTGAATTACCTAACATTTAGCCCCTGGTATTTTAACAAGAAGCACAACTAACTTAACATAAGTCCCCTCAGTTACACCCCACCTGCCAAAAACCCTGTCCCAGCTTTCAGCTGTCAGGATTTTCACAGCCTCAATTTCAGTAGAAGATTCTAAAGCAAATCTATGAAGGCTAACCTAAGTTAATCATGTCTTGCAGATTCTTAGACAAGGCAGCATATATTAAATCTGGGGATTTCTACAACCAGGAGCAAGGACTACGTAACCCATGGCGTCTTTGCCCCATAGCACAGGTCGAGGAAGTGAAGTGCATATTAAGACTACTTCCCATATGGCTGTGCACAATAATCTACTCGGTGGTGTTTACTCAAATGGCATCACTCTTTGTTGAGCAGGGCGCTGCTATGAAAACTACCATATCTAACTTCAGAATCCCTGCTGCAAGCATGTCCAGCTTTGATATTCTCAGTGTCGTAGTTTTTGTTTTCTTCTATAGAAGAGTTCTTGATCCACTTATGAGCAGAGTGAGAAAGACAGAGTCTGGTGGGCTAACAGAGCTACACAGAATGGGTATTGGCCTGATTATAGCAATATTGGCCATGGTCTCGGCTGGAATTGTGGAATGCTATAGACTCAAATATGCCATAAAGGATTGCCCTCATTGCAAGGCACCTAACCCTAGCTCACTAAGCATTTTCTGGCAAATTCCTCAGTATGTTTTCATCGGGGCATCTGAAGTTTTCATGTATGTGGGTCAACTGGAGTTTTTCAACGCCCAAGCACCTGATGGACTAAAGAGTTTCGGAAGTGCTCTTTGCATGACATCAATCTCACTGGGAAACTATGTAAGCAGCTTGATCGTTTCTATAGTTATGAAAATCTCAACAGAGGATCATATGCCTGGGTGGATACCAGGCAATCTCAACAAGGGTCATTTAGACAGGTTTTACTTCCTATTGGCAGCTCTCACAACGATAGATTTTGTTGTCTATATATTATGTGCAAGATCATACAAACGCATCAAGATGGAGGGAAAATCTGGCGAGGACAACCACCAAATTAGTTTTGCAGTCTGACTCCTACAATTTATGCCTAAATTACAAAGGCCTTCATGCTTCACTTGAATAAAAGAAAAGTAGCGTCTATTCACCATGAAGATGTTTTCTAGGGGGAAGAGAAGAAGATAACTTGATGAAAGTAACAGGAACCATTTGATCCTGACACTCTTACCTGTGAATGATTGAAAGGATAACACTGAAACCCGATGCATTCTCCTAAAGAGTCAGGCTTGAGCAACGAGTTCAAGGGAAGTGCTGATTTTTTGCCCTCTCAAGGAGTTTCAACAGAATGCTCGTCTGTGGACACTAGTTGTAGGGACTAAGCTGTGTATTTTATTTATGATAATTGCTGGCCCAGTTCCTATTGGTCTGTTTCATTACTCTTCTCTCTCTAAATTTCAAATGCAAACATGCCTAATACAGATTCCACTCCATGTCTAAGGGGACTATTTAAGCTTCAAAGAATATACCGAAATAGCACAACAAAAGAGGAAAAGTTTACACTCATTAGACCACACCAGGATCCCAGCCACTGAAAGAGGACCCATAAGGGCCACAAACTCCAAGTTACCCCGACGATGACAGGGAAAGATCAAGTAAAGTGACGAAAGAAAAACAAGTAATTGACACAACTGAATAGCAACATCATATATAACTCAAAGAACAAAACATAACCAAGCAATGTAAGGTGTCAACACCAGATTGTAGATTCTAATTCTCTTTAGATTCCCAAGTATAGTGGCAAAGAAAATAAATCTGAAAAAACAAAACAAAAAAATTTCAAGAGCAAGCTAAGTAAGACAAATATGTTTGCCATTCAATGGTGCAACGAACGCCCAAGATATAACTTTTAATGTTCAATAACAATATCAACGCACCAAATAGTAATTTGAACAAAGTTAACACCAACTGTATCCGCTTCCAATCACCAGGTTATGCTTTCAGGAATAGAATCAAACTATGCAAGCCTATGTCAGCCAGGTATGACCGACTTAGAGTGCAAGGGATTTATTCTTAAATTATCAACTAACAATGATCGTAAAAATACTAAATAGGAATTAAATAAAATAAAGTAGCAACTTGACAATTAAAACAAAAAGCAACCAGTTAAAGCTAAATATGTTTGCAATATACAAGTTCCTTTAAAACCTAAGAATGAAAATTTGCAGCATACAAGAACCGTGGTAAGCTAAACTAACAGCATTACTATCATTGGATAGATAGGACCTTACACTATCTAGAATCCAATGCTTCCAAAATTCCAGCAGCATGTAACAAATATGTGTATTGAACAAACTAGCCTTAAACTTTACGGACTTGTATACGATGACAGGATTCTTGACGCCAGATTGGCTGTGCTCCACTTTGGACCAGAGTAACATACTGGCCCTCCTTTAATAGTGCCTTGCTCTACAACACACGAAACAAATCATTACATTCAGAAATCAGTATCAGAAAGGAGAAAAAGAAAAGGAAGAAAGAACTTACCATCAATATCTGTAGAGCCCGAGAGAATGTTTCCTCTGCATCATCTGAGAAGTCCATATATATAGGCATCACTCCATGATATATAGACAGCCTTTGTTTTACCCTTTTCCTGGAAAGAAACAACAGGAGTAATTTAGTGCAGTTGGCATTTAGTATGGAACCTAAAACAATCCAATTTCTCATAGAATATGAAGTGTTATACAAAACAGTCAACAGGAGTACAGGACATTGGATCATCTGAATGCAGTCTAATGAACAAATCATATATTGAAGTTTTCTTCAATCATAGATCAATGAACAAATCATATATCTACTTCCTACTCAATATAAGATTATATTGTCAAGGATATGATCCATCCAAAAATAGCAGTCACATGTGCTATTAAGATATACAGATTAAAGTAGTCACCTAAAATCTTCAATTATGATGGGAAGGGAAGGGACGGGATGGGATTTTTTCTCCGTACCTATTAATTTTTCCAGACAAAGGAAGTATCGCATGCTATAGTTCCAAAAATATGTAGTCACTCACCACCCTCTTCACTACATTGGCAAAATAAGTGACAGGTTTTCTTTATGAGTAGAGTGATTCTCAAAAGTAGACAGGGACAGATTGTGTATATGCAAGTATAGGCATAATGGTCTAACTAATGATTAGGTTTAGAGTACCCTTTTTCACTTAAACCTGTTTCTAAAATTTTAAACGAAGCCATTGTTGATTTTTTGACAAGTAGATCAGATTAGCATTAGATGTCCCATACAACTCTCTCAGTCCCTACTCATTATGTTTGGCCCCACCCTGGCCCTGGCTCAATTACCAGTAGAATGAAAAAATAAATACCCTTCTTATGGATCAGGCTAAGCTAAATCAAGCCATTACTCCTAAACCAGCCTATAATGGATCCAACCTTCTTTGATGACATGCAGCTCTCTTTGGAACTTGTTGGTTTGTTTAAAAGTTTCCTTCTAGGCAAAAAAGAAAAGAACAGATATTCAGGTCTGAGGATCAGATGAACTAGTAAGTAGTAACAAGAAAAACAAAACCAAGAAACTGCTCAAAAATACCATGTTAAGCCTTCATTACTGATGACTAAAACCTTGGTTATGAGATTTCCCAATGGAACAAATAGCTTCAAACCCATGATACTAAGAGTTTGACAGTGATAATCAATGCCTTTATAACCTAGAATAGCCCATAAAACTGTTGAATCCATTAGAGTTACATCCCTTCCATAACATCCTCTGGAAAACGAGACAATTGGTTCTGTTGCATACAGTACTCCATTGTTGGAAAAGAATTCGACTTGTTTTAGGAAATGTAGGATTCCATATAATCCAAACGATATCCACACATATTTGAAGTGCCTATGACAACGATATACTTGAATTTCTAATAACACCTCTCCCTATGCAAACTTACATAAAAAACCGTCATAAAGAGGGTATTTAATATCCACACTAGCCAAAATTTTTTTAAGGATTATCAACCTTCAAATCACAAGGCCAGGTGGCTAAAGCTTATGTAGCCTATCCTTTAATCACTCAGAGGCTTAAATATTAGTTGATGAATCTTGAATAGAATGGTGATCATATAGGGTCCTTGTAATTTCCCTTTTGGGGTTGGAATTTATGCAAATAAAACCAGATCCAGTCAGCATAAGCACACATAGGAAATTTGAAAATAATTTCTGTAAACTGCAAATTCTCACTGGGGCAATTTTTTTCAAGCATGTCTGAATATACCAAGTATCATTCAGACAGTCCTCAAAATTGAATGTTCAACTTGATAACATGTTTCAGAATATCAATCAATATGCAGTTTGTAAATGCTTAGAGAAAGAAATTACACACTTACTCATTAGTGAAGGCAAATATTGTTGAAGACGGTCGAAAATGGCTTAAATGAACAGCCATTGATCCAGTTTTTGTGAATACAATGACAGGAGTGCATAGAGTGTTGGCCATAGTAGTTGCATGAAAAGCAAACATCACACTCATATGGCTCTGCAAAAGGTGAATAAACATCAGTATTCTAAAACCTTCAAAGCATCTGTAGCATCATTCACAGCAAAAGAGGAAAACACTTTGCTGCAGAATTCAATTCCAAGCAAAGTGAAATTTTCTAGGCCTAATTTAGTAACTATTGCATAAAGAATGGGCTCCTTAGGTAGTTATGTGTCTCAGAATCATGTATAATACTAAGTACAGATTATTAAATTCAATTATATGTCTCATAATTCACATACGTTCTACTTCATCTAAACTTACACCCGTTCAACCTGTTTCCTTAGCCAGATCTGATGTGGCAGTACATATGCCCATCAGTGAGCACAAGTACTCAATGGATAACTGAATAGTCAGCCAAGAAAAACAACAACCCGCATATGTTGTAGGAGCTCTTCAAGCCCAAACACTCAATAACTGAATAGTCAGCCAAGATAAACAACTGCATACCTTGTATACATTGGGTGGTACTGGAGGACAATCATTTGTTGGTTTCAAACTAGATTCCATCCTTAGCGCCACAGAATGCATCACCTTAACAGCCTTCAATGGATACCTTGGGACAAAAAAGAACAATTTAAGGGAGGTGGGAAAAGAGAGCACAAGAATGATATGAATTGAAGGTGCATATTACATATTAAGGACAAACTGAAGCAACCATCATCATATTAAGGTTAGTGTTGGACTGGACATCTTTACATTTGACTTACTTTCCATGAGCAGTTTCTCCTGAAAGCATAACTGCATCAGAACCTTCTCGAACAGCAATTGCAATGTCAGAAACCTCTGCCCTAGTAGGTGTGGGGTGATCAATCATGCTCTCAAGCATATTAGTCGCGACAATAACTGGTTTCTGCATGCTATGGCACCTCTTGATGATTTCCTCCTACAAGAAAGACATACGTATATATTTTAATCGGCAGTTATTCAAAGATACGGGAACAGCCTAAGAATTCTCAAGGGACTACCGTAAAAAATCTGTTACGAAGTGAATACAGTCTATGAAAGAAAATGTATAGAACTAAGTAAATTTTGTTTGATCAATTTGATATAGCAGGAATTAATTCTATTTTTACATAGTGAAATTCAATGATGAGTAGTTTGATATTCACATTTTGTTTTACGAACATAACTTGACTAGTGTTGCTCATCCAGCTGAAAAACCAATCCATGGACACCTTATTCAAAGCAAGTTCCAGATGAAAAAACAAATATATTTCAGGGTCTAGGGAGGTGTAATTGAATGGATGTACATAGCCTTATTATAAACAAGTCTTATCCAGATGAAAAACATTATGTCAGGGTCTAGAGAGGTGAAATTGTGTACATGAATGTAGCCTTATCCCTAGCAAGGCCTATTGAAAGCAATTCAAATGTTTCAAGAGCTAAAGGCAAATGATTATCAAACATATTAGTGAAATAATCCTATAAAATCACAAGTAGAATTTCCCAGCTGGATAGCCTACTTTCCCTTCCTCCTCCCCCATACAGTTCCAAAAAACAAAGAAAAAAGTGTTTATCTAGCAAACTCAGCACCTCAATGTAGGATGATAGTCTCTTGTCACATGTACTTTATACTGGATAGGTTCATGAAATATATGTACCTGCAATATAGGGACATCCTCAATAGGAAGCTCAGCTCCAAGATCACCACGAGCAACCATTGCCTGCACAATGGAAAAGAAGTAACATTAACAAGCCATAAAAACTCAGACAGGGCTAAAGCACGAGGAAATAGGCCGAATTAAATGTAAAAAAAGTAACATTAACTTACATAGATACACTACTATGGTTAACGCCTAGAACTCAAGATGTACAGTAATACTCAAAGCTACGAGCCAGAGTTTGCGAATATTGTTCACCTAAATTCAGAAAAATAGCACCTCCTCCCTCTCCCCAAATTCAGTGTCTTAGGGTCAGTTGAGTTTTTAGATAGGTAATCAACCATCTACCAAGTCCAAGACGTAGATTAAACTGCTTTCTCTTAAAACATTTGTTTCAGCAATGAAAAAGTTACACTTGCCAGTTAACAAATTACCATCAATGAACAAGCAGTCGGGCATTGGTGGGAAAATAGTAATATTTTATGAATCTAACATTCTTCTGAGCACCAGAATCCCAATTCAGTACAACTATTATGCTATGGCATTGGTTTCAGCACTACAGTGATCACACACTTGCACTATTTAAATAACACCACTGTATAAAGCAGACTAAAAGAATAGAAAAATGAGCATGAAAAAGCAAGTCTGTACGAATTACTACAAACTCCCAATTACCATGACTTTTTCTAACTTTCTTCAGCAAATAAGCTGAGAAGTCATAAGACACCTAATAATTAATTAACTACCAAGTCGCCAGTGATATGGGAAAATGTACAGTACAATTATAGACACAAGGCTCATAATGGCATGAAAATTGAAAATGACCTACCCCATCTGATGCCGTGATTATAGAATGTAGATTTGGTATGGAATCTGCACTTTCAATCTTCACAATGACAGCAATATCTGCATTGCAGCCTGTAGAACGAATGTAACTAGTCAGCGACAACTGAGTACAAAGAAACAGCATTCACATCCAAAAAAGATGAAATGTATCATCATTACTTTCAAGGTAATTTTTCAGCTCAAGAACAACTTTAGCATCTTTCACAAATGAAACAGCATAGAAGTCAACTTGGTTGTCAACCCCAAATTTGATGTCCTCCCAATCTTTTTCTACAGATATGACAAAAGATAGGCAAAGTTGTCAAACATAACCTGATACAAAGAAATTAAATCGAAAGAAACCTTAATGAGAATATAAGTGAAAGAAAAACAAACCTGTAATCGACGGGAGATTTGCGCTTTTACCACGCACATTCAGATGTCGCCTAGATTTAAGCTCCCCACCATCAATTACCTTGCATTTTACAGTGTCTTTTGTCTTGGATTTCACAGCAAGTGATATCATTCCACCTAGCATAAGAAAAGCAGTTAGTCAGGTCTTTATAGTAGCTCAAATTCAGACTGGAAAATTCATCTAGTACGCTCACTACCACTACTTATCAACCAAACGTACATAAGATGCCATTTGTCTCTAACCACCTCTTTCTAAAGAACAGAAATTTCTCTAGAACTCTCAGAAGTCAAGGCCGGGTTATGCCTTAGCGATGAGAGGTATACCGCTTCCCTGGGCTACAATAACTTCATCACATATACAATGGAAAAAAAGCTTTTATACAAGTAGATTTCTGGCACTTATATCTTGCAAATCAGCCCCTTCAAATCCAATTCCAGACACAAAAATGGCATGTACCAAATACCAACATCCACAAAGAATTTAATGTAACTCAATATCAACTATTAGACCCGTTCTTTAGAGCATAATATGCTTCTTTGCCATGCCAAATGTGTGTTATAGTAATTTCTAGAATCACTGTATGTTCCTGTGTTATCGCACCAAGGTCCATAATCTCGTACTGAACAAACGCTAAATCTATCTAAAAGTCGCACCTCCATTCTCGAGCGCATATGTTGACAACATAAAAGTAAACCTCACCCAAAAAAGCAAAAATGATTATGCATAGATGGACATCATGATATATCAACTAAAAACAGGAATCATCATCATCAATTAAATAATATGTTTTCCTTTTGAAACGCGAGAAAATTAATTACCATCAACCAAGAGTATATCATTAGCCTCCACATCGTTTACAAAGTCGTCATAATTGACGCTAACAGTATCATGTGTGCTCACTCCTCGTTTAATAGTAAAATTAAACTCTTGTCCCTCTTCAAGAAAAATGGGTTGAGGTACATCTCCACTTCTAACCTCAGGACCCTACACGAAATGAATTCAACAATTCCAAGTCACACACACTAAGCACATTGCCTATAAATATTAGAGGGTTTCGCGTTCGGCTTAACAATTATTGACATCAAGAATAGCAAAAATAAAAATGATTACAAAGAGGAATATCCGAAAATGATATATACCTTAGTGTCCAACATTATAGAGATGACTTTGTCATCGAATTGAGCATTGTATTCCCTAACCAAATCAATAGTTGTCTGATGCGAGGCATGATCACCGTGCGACATATTCAGTCGCGCTACATTCATCCCTTCCTCAGCAAGCTTCCATATCATTTCACGAGAGCTCGTTGACGGACCAATCGTACAAACAATTTTAGTCTTACGCCACGCGTTCGACACCGATTTCGACTGTTTCGCTAAATAATCACTCGATTGCAGCTCAAACGGTCCCTACACGACACGAGCCTCAATCAATTTAATATTTCAATAGAGACACAAATACGAATGCGCGATTAGTTACCGGAGTGATGGAGCCGTTAGGAGAATCGAAAGTAGGAGGAGAATCAGTGATCTTAACAGATTGAACAACGCATCGTTTTGGACTCCGACTTACTGTAATCCTAGCATTTTTTGTGTTGCAAACTCCGTTGAAGAAGAACACGTCGCTGACGTTACGAGCGGAGGAAAGACGGCAGTCGGAGATGGAAGATTTGAGGAGCATCGACATTTGCGCCGAGAGATCCATTGTTGTTGCAAAAACAGAGGAGAGAGATTGAAAGAGGGCGGAACTCTTGAGGTTAAGTGAGGCTAATGATATGAGTGGGATATTTGTGTGCGTTTTGTGGTGTAATTAATATTCGGTGAAATGACCAGATAGCCAACAAAAAATATATATGTAGCGAAGTGAAGGGGGGGGAGTTGAACGGCTCCTATGTTGTTGGCAAGATTTTATGCATCTGCCCTACCCACCTGAATGCTGCCCAGGAGCCCACGTGCTTTTTTTCCTTCCAAATAATGGGTGTTTCTGGTTGGATCTTGTAATGGGTTATTTGCATTGTTGGTTGGGCTAATTGATGAAATTAAACTTCAAGTTGTCATAGAGTATAATTTGTAAAAGAGATGAGTAAATTGGCTTTAGGGTGTGCTCCGAGAAAACCATTTTGATGCTTAAGTCATAAGATAATCTTATAATTACGAGCCTGTCTCAGAGTCTTTGTTTGTTTTGGATCGATCTTCATAACTGCTTGATATAATATTGTGTTTTTTGTGTAAAAAATTCAATACCTTTGTTCTTAGCCCATATTTGGTCATTTATTGTGCTAAGGTTGGAGTCGGTTGTAGGCTTACATGTGCTATTGTTGCCTATCCTTGAGTCAAATAGTTGGATCTGGCCCAACTGATTTTGTGCGCCATGGGGCTGCTAATTGATTGAAACTTTACATCATGGGCTTGTCCATAAGGCCCTCTTTGCCCATGGCCATGACTGATGAATTGACACATACAATGGGTTTTTAAATGATGGAAGAGGAATATTATTCTAGTGTTAAGGCATCTTTCCTTTTGGGCTGAAAACTCTAACCACCCCAGGGCTGGAAACGAATCGAGACGAGACGAGACCGAGCTCGAGAAGCTTGTGGCTCGGCTCGCCTAAGACTTATAAAGCTCGGGCTTAGGCTCGTAACTTGTCGAGTTTTAAAATTTAAGCTTGGGCTCGGCTCGACAAAAGCTCGTGGCTCGACTCGACTTGGTATAAGCTCGTCATTTAGCTCAAATTTGTCGAATGCTTATTCGAGTAATTAAGATCGATTTTATTTAAAGATTAGCTTCAACTACGCCCTCAATTAAGTTCGGCTTGTTTAGGCTCGTTGAGCCCTCGAGCCTGAATTGTTTGAGCTCAAGCTCGAGCTTAGGCTCGCTTTTATAAAGCTCGGGCTCAACTCGGCTCAGGCTCACCTAATTCCGAGCTCAAGCCGA
The DNA here is from genome assembly GCA_026401315.1 of Dysphania ambrosioides. Lineage (NCBI taxonomy): Eukaryota > Viridiplantae > Streptophyta > Magnoliopsida > Caryophyllales > Amaranthaceae > Dysphania > Dysphania ambrosioides. The sequence goes on from CM048663.1 coordinate 17,216,685, forward strand.
GATTTAAGCGATCTGATTTCGAATAGCTCGCAAGCTAACTCGGCTCATATTCAGCTCTAAACCATCCTCGCTTTTGTTTTAGGCTAAAAGGGTTAGTTGAGGGTGGTCAGCTTTAAGGCCTTCGAGAATTCTTTTTGACGGTTTCCAAAAAAAAAAAAAAACAAGACTAGGAGTCTTTACTGTTAGTTTTTGATTTTCTAATATTCTTATGGAAAAGTGAGAAATGATTATGGAGATGAAGAGGGATGGAGAGTTGGAGACCGGTGAATCTATAATATGCTCATATGATTAATATTAAACTTGTGATCAATGTTGTATACTAACCAAATATATGCATTATGCACAAAAGATTTGTTGGATTAAGTTTGCGCTATTTTTTTTGTATCTCCTTAAAATATTGGGCAAGATTTATGTACTAATATCTTCGTTCCTTTATTTTTGCCTCATTTCTATTTATTGAGTCAATGTTTAAAAAGTTTGACCGTAAATTCTCATTATGTTATAAGAAATATTATATTTATGTGGAATCTTATTGGATGCATTTCACTATAAAGTTTAATAATATTAAATTTTCATTATTTTGTCTTAAAAATTAGGAAATAAAACTGTTTTAAGTCATATCCATATAAAAATCAAATGGGATAAAAAATTAGGTATAAATAGAGTATATATATATTAATATGTCTCGTTGAGCTGGCCTAATTCTTAGTTTCTTTTGTGTTGTAAGAAGTACTCCATAGTATAAAAACATAAAAGGCTCTTTTCCTATGAATTGTATTAACCATCTTTGGTTAAAAACAAACCCTACCCAGCGAGTCTAATTTTTTAAAAAACTTAAAATGAAGGTGGGGTTTTGCGCTGAGCCTTATAGCCATGTGTACTCCCGCCCAGTATATAGGTGTTCTAATTAAAATATAGGAATATTTTTTAAAAGATGCCAGTTAAGGCGAGAGGATAAAGACAATGGCAAGAAATTATGTTATGATCTATTGCAGCTCATAATCTTACTGGAATGTTATCGTATACCAATAAATGCATAATAGGTGGATATAAGTCTTGATAAGTTTGCATTGTTGTTAAATGAGTAAAGATCAGAGATCATTGTGTACCCTCCTATGAATAGGCGTTCAAATACTAGTATTTGCAATCTTACAATATATTTGGTCGTAAAACCATTACTTGTATTTAGTTACAAAACAAATTTTATGCCTATGATGATCTTTTCCGCCATAATGACACATGAACTTTTTACTTGGATTTTATTTCAAGATACCAATTTCTCCTAAAAAAATATGCATACAAAAAATTCTCATTGAGATATTTTGAATTTGTTTAAGTTCAACACATTCATTTATACCAAAATCATGCACATATTTCACAAGTGCCACGAAATTAAAAATTATGCATTGTATATATTACCTGTTCAAATGGGAGATACTCTATTAAGGGTCCTTGACCGGTTTGTTTATAAAAGGATCTAATCAATTATGAGTTTAATTGAGTCGGTCTCTTAAAGGGTCATGCTTTATTAGTTCTCTAATGAGTCAAGTCAGGTCAATAATGCACCAATAATTTTCAAGGTATCTAAACACTATCAGATAATGAATGATTTCCACTTACTTGCCAATGATCCATTACTAAAGATTAGAGGAGACTACTAAAGACTAGAGGAGATACAAACAGAATATAACCATCCGTATATAGAATTATAGTCTCTTTAAATCAGCCCGGTCCAACTTTACCCGTTTTATATCTTATTTGGCCATCAACTAGTTTTGTATTTTCTTTCACCAGGTTCGACTCGTTATGCAAGTGACTCATTATGTCATAACCGGACCCAATACACAGGTCAAATTGTATATCTTATTTTTTGTTAGACCACACATTACTCATGATGAGTCGATTTTTTTATTTTTCTAAGATTTCCTGTTTGTATACACACAGCTAAATCCGGAGTAAATTTTTTTTTTTTTAAAAAAAAAACAAGTGCTTAAGTTAATCCGAGATGGCGAGATGAATTCAGTAGCTGTAAATCCTAACACCGTACCTCACTCTCAACCAACCATTCATCCATATGAAGTACTCCGTAATGTAGATATAGGGAGAAACCAACTTAATAAACCAACACACTTCTAAACTTCAAAATGAAGCTATCCTTGAAATTCCGAGAGGACACCCGCCATCAAAACCCACTCTTACGAGCCAAAATCCCTGTCTCTATCCTCGGCTTTCCTTTCCTCACCGGAATCATTGCCGGCGATTCCTCCGACCTATCTTTCTCTCTCCGCTCCAACTTCTCCTCCGGCCCATCCCTTTCTCTCTCTTATCACCCCACTCTCTCCCCTCCCTCTCAATACCCCTTCTCCGTTTCCCTCAAATCCGGCATCGGCCTCTTTGGCTCCCCTCACGACTCCCCTCTCACCTTCTCCGCCAGTTTCAACCCTAATTCACTCACCCCCACTTTCTCACTCATAATTAAGCCCCAATTTGGGAACTTCTCGCTTTTTAAATCCGTTAATTCGGATGCTTCTGGGTCAATTCGGCTCGATGGGGGCCCACAAAATGGGGAGTTATCAAGTGGGTCGGTGTCGGATTTTGAAAATAGGGATGGGTCGGGTGGGATTGGAAGAGGGAAGGCGTTGGTATGGCGGGATTTGAAGAAAGATGCGTCTGTTTTGTCAGGAATTCTGGTTTCGGCGAGGACTTCAATGCCGTTGACGAACAGGGCTGTGGTTAGTTTTAGATGGGGTGTGAGTTTCCCGGCTGAGATTGGTGGCGTTGGTGTTTCGGAGACGAAACCGCTGTTGCCAGCGTTGGTGATGAATAAGATATCGTTGGAGAGGGTTGATGAGGTGAGAAAGCGCAAGGAGGATGAGAGGAAGAGGGTCGAGGAATTGAAATCGGGTGATTATGAGATGTTGAAGGGGATGTGCAGTTGGATGAGGAGAGAAGTGGAGGATTTGCAGAGGGAGAATAGGCAGTGTAAGCAGTTGCTGGAGGGTATGAGAGCAAAGGTTCCGGGTTCAAGGGGTCGAGGCGAGAAACGAGAGAGGGATGTTGTGCCATTGCCTAGAAGTGAGATTTCTGGTGAGTTTGAGAGCTGGAGTAATAAGAAAGGCAGTGGGAACGGAAATGGTGGTGAAGAGATTGGGCATAAAGAATCGAAGAAAGCACAGAGTAGAATGAGTGAAATAGAGAATGAATTGCAAAAGGCCATCAAAGCTGCTTCTTCTTAAGCAAGGTGTTGCAGCATATGTGTCTGCCTTCATTTTGTAAGTTCCAGTACTTGTTTTGTATATACGAATTGAGTTTTGACTTTAGATTTGTTTCTCTTTGACAAAGCAAGGGATGTCATAACTCATAAAGTCATAAGCATTGTTGGTGAGTTTATTTTGAATTTTTGACATAGTAGTGAAATGTGTTAGATTCTGGAATGTAGAATCGTTCAAATAATGTGGTAATAAAAGGTTATCTAGTGCAATTTGCTCTGTTTGTTGATGCTAGTTTATTTGCATATCTACTTGATTACATGAGCTGTTAAATTCCAAGTCTCAAACAAAACCATACTAACAGGTAACAGCAACATGGAGTATTGCACAAGAGTCTGTCAAACTTATCACAGTGACTCACATTTCCGGTGTTTCTTTTTTTTTTTTTTTTTTGAAGTAATGAGATGATAAAAGAATTTAAATGAAAATTCTGAATCTTGATTTATGGTTTTGTACAGAAAAAATAAATGAATTACAAGAGAGTTTGTGACATTTGATGGTGAGCTGCCCACTTGAGCTGGAATTCCATATGGTCTGGTTTCTGGGTTCTCAGCTCCAGTTGTTTGTTCATTAGCTACCTGTCAGAGCACTCTCAAATAGTGTGGAAATAAATTTCCTTCTCATTCACATAATCAATTTTGTATGCAAATTTTTTGTGTAGAAGTTTCATTCTATCATTGAGAGAACAAAAAATTACTCACCACCCTTTCTTACTTTTCATAATACCCCATCACATTTTATGTTTCTTATATATTTTTCAATATATCTTTACAACATTAATATTCATTTTTCTGACACATATTTACCACAACATTTAGTCATTAAACAATTCATAAATATTATTATGACGAAAAAAATAATTTATAAATTAAGTATTAATTTATTTATTAATTAATAATTACCAAATTGCGTAATTTAAATATAACTAATAATGTTATTCTCATTTTTTACTATAATTTGTCTTGAATTTTTCACTCCAATGAACATAAAAAAAAAAAAAAAAAACCTGTTGAAAATGCCTAACACTATTCAAATAAAACGTGACTTAAATAGTAAATTACCATAAAATGAAAAAAAATTACAACAACAAATAACACACTTTTTCTAACTCAATGTCCTTTTCCTACATCCTATATTAAAAGTGTATTTCCTTTTGAATTGATACATATTGAAGTATGGGGACCTTTAATATCGTTGATGGATTATACACGGTTAAGGATAGTTGTAGTCCTTATGAAAGATTATTTCAAAGGATGCCTGATTTGAACAACCTAAGAGTACTTGGTTGTCAATGCTGTACGTGTCTACCTCAAGGGTGAATGGACCCAGATTTAATCAAGAGCTGAACCTTTCTTCCTCTTATTGAACTACAAGAGGAGACACAAAGCCAAGATACTTTCTTTGTTTCCGAGGATAATTCATCCTAGTCAGCTCTCAGCTCAGCGTCACGAAGAAACTACTTCTTCCGATTCTTCTGTTTCTTCAACACCCCCCATCAGAATATTAATGACAACTCGTAAACTTCAATTCCCTCCTCCTATGATGATTTTATTTGCAATATTTCTCCAGTTAGGCATTGTTATAATATCGTCTCTTTCTCTCAATTGCTTCCTTTCTAAAGCTCTTGAACCAACATCTTTCGCTGCAGTTGCCGAGGATCCATTGTGGGTGGAGGATATGAATAAGGAGATTGAAGTACTCATAAAGTCATAAGCAACAAAATTTAGGAGATCAAAAGGAAAGAATCCTATTGATTGTAAATGGGTTTTCAGAATGTTGGCTGGAAGCTTCACTCAGATATGTGCACGCTAAAAGGTTTTGTCGTTCAATTGAGTTTACAAGCATGTTGTGATTTGGGGCAACTTTCCATCTACAAGAAGTTTAGTATCGGGTTATGTTCTGTTGCTTGGAGGTTCTCCCATAAGTTGAAAGTCCGAGAAGTAAGACACTGTTTTAAAGTCCTCCTTTTGAGCCTAGAATATAGGGTCATGACTCAAGTTGCCTCATAAGTCATTTGGATTGTTAGGTTGCTTGAATAGATTGGTCTCGCTAATCTCAAACCTATTACTCTTCATTGTGATAATGTCTCCGCTCTTCGCATTTCCAAATATCCCATCTTTTATGGAAAGCACTAGGCAATTCCAAACTAAGAATGGTATTCAATGACAGCTTAGTATATTTATAATAGTTTGTTATTTTCATTCTTGAAAATTAGAAAAGTAGTTATGGAATTTGTTAAAAGGTGTAATTATCTCGTAGGTAATGTATATAATGTAGATGTCATTTTACAATTGAGACAACAATAACAATAACTCAATTATTCTTTCTTTCTCTCTTTGCTTCTCCTACTCGATAGCTTCTTCTATCTTTAGTTCTTATTCATCAAATCAACATCTTCTCAAAATATGTGTTACATGTTTCTTCAGTATATCAACTAAATTAGATGGTTGTTGAGATCGGATACACGCATAGTTTCTTAAAGATGTCACTAATGTGAATGTTTACTATTGTTTAAAGTATTGTAAAATTGTAAAATCGGTAATTAAATACCATTTATTCCAATCGCTTATTATATTTTATTCGAGAATTAAAAAAAGGAAGATTCCACCTATCACACTACATTTGAGTATTTAGTTTAGTTTTTTTTTTATCAAGCATAGTTGAGTTATATATATAAAAAAAAAAGAACAAAGATGAGGGGTGAGATTGGAAAAAAAAAAGATTTGTCACCATGGAGAACAATCTCCAAGAATTTGAAGCATTCAAAACTCAAAACCAATAATTAAAAATCCAACATCTAAAAAACCCTTAAATGGTCAAAATTGAATTATATTCATTGTTACAAAACTCAGAGAAAAGTTTCTGTCTAGGCTTTGATCTTTCCTCTAGAATCCCACTCAACTAATAAAAATTATGTGCTTAAAATGCCCGATTGAAAAGTGAAAGTGATACATATTTATAGAGAAGGAAACAAAGCTACATATTGGTTAGCAAACCTTGGTATAGGACAATCACCTCCTTTTCTCATATTGGATCAAATACTAGTGGAGCTTCGACGGATTGTTGTTGATGATGTAACTCATGTAAGGGGGGTTTTAAGTTTTAACTCCTCGATTCATCCCTTTTTTATATTATTTTTAGTCACTGTTACTAAGAGAAACTAATAGCCTTGGTCCTAGTGCTTTTTGCTTGTTTTCTTTGTTTGGTTGTTTTTTATTTGGTCTTTTCCTCATTTGAATCAAAAAATAAAAAGAATTTATTTTTACTAATAAAAATGTTTATTAATGATTACCATTGTTTTTTTTTACTGAAACTAAGTTTATATTAGACACTAATTTTACATATTAAAAATAAAATTAAAATTAATTTTCAAAGAATTACCTTACTCATTTTGGGTTAATAATTTCTCCGTAACACTAAAATTTTAGGTCAAATTAACTTCATGATTTGAGATTGAACCATGTAAATAACCTTGAAAAAATGCAGCCTTTCGGGTGGAGACTTTGAGCCCAATGTCCAATTTAGCCAAGCCATGGAAGAAGCAACCAGAAAATCCACAAATCACTGACATCGTTCATTCATATGCGCTCATATCGGCCATATGATATGCCCATATGGAGGCCATATTGAAGAATCTGAAACAGTCATACCAATCTTCAATAATAAAAACGTTAAGCAGAATTCACAAAAAAGAGAAGAGAGTTCATCAAATAATCTCCCTTCCTATCATTTCTCTCTCCTCCCACCGCTGAGAAAGGACATGTCTTTCTCCAGAAACTGCTAGCATAGCAAAAAACCAATTCATTTGACCCAATTAGATGATACTTTTCATAGATCGGTTGACTTTCTTTTAAACACCGATTTTGTTCTCTCTGAGGATACCCACATGGAAAATTTGATTATTTTTGAAGACCCAGATGAGGAAATTGATCAAAACTTTGATGGGAATTTTGTCAAAATGTCTGAAAATGATGACTTGCTCACTAATTCTGTTGATACCACTCAACCATCTCCAGGTTACCCTTCAATTTTTTTTCTATTTATTAATGATTTAAGTATTGCTATTTTATTGATCAATTATGCTATAATTCTCAAGTTATGTTGTCTGATTAGTTTTCTAAGGGTTTTGGGGGTTTTGATTAGGGTTTCTAGTTAATGGGGTTGACTTCAAAACATACAAGTTTTGGCAAAAGGAGGAAACTTTACCATACTTTTTAATTTGGTGTTTGAGAATATTGAAATATTGTTGGGGTTCATGTTGAATTTTGACAAATTAGGAAGCGAATTTGCTAAGAAGATGAATTTTATGGAGGTGGCTACCCTTTTCGAAAACTATGCAAGGACGGATGTGTCACTTCTTGATCTTCTAGGGAAGTTAATGTCTAAAGTTGAGTGGCTTCCACTGTCATTTGTAAAGCTGTCAAACTTAACTGAAATTAACTTGGCAAAGAATGAAATTATGGCTCTTCCATCTAATATCGGCGAGCTTAAGTGGTTGAGTAAGTTTGATATCCACTCAAATCAACTAATAAACCTTCCAGGATCGATTGGAGAGATCACGAGTTTGGTTAACCTTGATGTTCATGGAAATAGGCTAAAGTCTTTGCCAGCGTCCTTCGAGAAGTTAGGAAGCTTAGTCACTCTTGATTTGAGCTCTAATTTGTTTAATCAGTTGCCTGATCTGATTGGCAACTTGAGCTCATTGGAGAAGTTGAATCTCCAAAAAAATGAACTCGAAGATCTTTCTTGCGCTATTGGTTCATGCACATCTCTGGCTGTGTTGCGAGTGGATTTCAATCGGTTAAAATCTCTTCCTGAGACAATTGGGAACCTTGAGAATTTGGAAATTTTGACTCTTCGCTATAATACAGTGAGGAATCTGCCAGAAACAATGTGCAACCTTCATCATTTGGAGGAACTCAATTTGAGCTTCAATGAGCTCGAATCAATACCTGATTGCTTGTGTTCTATGAAGAGCTTGAAAATACTTAATGTAGGGAACAACTTTGTTGATCTGACATCCTTGCCAAGCTCAATTGGCAACTTTGCAATGCTTGAGGAGTTAGACATAAGCTATGATCAAATTAGAATTCTGCCAGATTCTTTCAGGTTCTTATCAAAGCTGAAAGTATTGCTTGCTGATGGAACACCTCTTGAAATTCCCCACGAGATTACTCAGCTGGGAGCTCAGGTATTTTGCTGTAGAGGTTTTATCAAACTACTTACTAATATTCTGTTCTATGCTCTAATTTGTTCGTTCCTTCTCATTATCAGGCTGTCGTTAATTACATGGCTGAACTTGTTGATAAGAGAAACATGTTTCCAAATAGAATAATGAAGGGAAGAAGGGGATTATGGTCCTGCATTTTATCTTGTTTTTGCCTTGACGAACTATCCTCAGTGGAAAGGAATTGAAGCATAACATTGTACACTATTTGCATCTGTTTCCCTTTTTCTGCTCTATCTTTGTATGTTTGAGATCTTACCTTGTAACTAATGCTGTAAATATGATATTGTGCATTATAAAAGGGTAAATATAACAATAAAATTTCTGATGTTTTCTGGTTTGTTAACACGATTTTAATGCTGTAAATATGCTGTAAAGTCCTGTTCTTGAACAGTTTTGGTTTTAATTAGATTTAGGAAAGGAAATCAATCAGCTATTTATTTTACTAATATAATCTGTAATAATTACCTTTTAGGAAAGGAAATCAATCAGCTAAACTTTGAGCTTCATTACCACATTGCCTATGTCTAAATCTTTGACTTGTTAAACGGATAAGCATTGTCTAATGTCTGATCACAAGGTAAGGATGCAGGATGTGTAATAGACTAGTAGTGTATGTGGTTATATATGTGTATTTCTGAAAATAAAAGGTTGTACGGAGTTTTAGCCTGACCCAAGTACTCTGTTATGGCCAATATAGCCTTTTGTAGTTTATTCTAAAAAAGGATATATTGGGTTTTTAATTTTTTTTGGACCGACCTACTAAAGCTAGCCCCGAGTCAACAACCATCACAAACTGGTATCAAAATGTTGTCGTTCTATGCACTTTTCCTGATATATGCGCTCCTCCTTTATCACAAATAAGACTATGGACTCTGGTGTACTGTGAATCTGGACCAAAACGCACGTATATTACATATAAAACGCAGACAGTCACGTAAAATAAAAAAAATAAACATCTTTTTACTAGGGAATGAATATTGGTATGTGTGATGTTCATTATTCCCCATGTAATTGAATTCGTAATTGGAAAAAACATAATTATTTTTACAGTGGGTGTAGAACAGGTCCCAAGATTCTTTAAAAATTTGATTTTTTTGCATTGAAAACAGTTCACGTACTATACACAAACAATGAAATAAATATTATATATTATACTACTGAACATCATATATTACTTTACTAAATATTATATATTATAACAATGAACATGTTATATCAGCCTAGATACATATTTATTAAAATAAACATTGAACATTACGTTCAAAGGCAATGAACATCACGTTCAAAGGCAAGGGAATACGTTCACATGCAATGTTTATCATGTTCAAAGACAATGAACATTACGTTCAAAGACACTAAACATACATTTCAAAGGCAAAAAAAAAAACAATTATTATTGAGTTATAAGGAATTTGTTGCATGAGAAATCGAAATAGTCATGTTACGTGGAAAATCCAACCTCAATCATTGCACTTGATGGGGAAATTTTTGAAACTAACAATATTCATTGTCTTACACCCGGATGTTCATTGCCTATGTTGACGTGTCAATTTGCCTGCGTTTTATGTGTAATGTCCGTGTGTTTTGTACCGGGTGCACAATGCTCACTGTGCGGGTGTTGGTTCAATTATTGCTCCTTTATTCCACTGACAGGAAACTGAGCAATATCAGATCAAGTTGTAATTTTTAGGTGACCTACCCTCTTCCTTCAATTCCTATAATTTTAGTTCGGCGAGTTTTGTATTCCAACATGATCAACTTTTGTCACTTTGAATTGCTTGAGTTTTATTACTACTTCTCCTATTCCAAACTAAATTGCATGAACTAGTTTTACATGAATAGTAGGCAAGTTTCTATCTTTATTTATATGATTTGGTATCTAGGGTTTGTCTATTCTGGCTTTTATGTTCCTCAATTGGGTTTCCAATTTTCTGGGATTCTTGTATCTTCATGCTATTGTGACCAAAAGTGCTTTTGTTGAATATGCTTTCATAATGTTACCCACATCATATTATACCATTTATAAATGTCAAAAATGTGTTTTTGTCATGGGACCAACCTATTAATTTTCCATGTTTAATATTTTGGAACTCTTTTTGGAGTGATGGAGAGTGCTTAATTATCATACTTTAGTACGCATATCTGTGTACCCTTGATGGTAATCGATTTAGCTAATTAACTACTGGTATGCTATATAAAGTAAATATTGATTGCGTCATTGAGGAAGTTGGTTTTTGTGTATGTGTTTTTAGGTTACTGGTTGAGTAAGCTGGTTTTCTGAGAAGTATCACGATGAGTGAGTGTAGGGAAAATGAATCTGTTGTTGATAATGAGAAACATGTTGATGAGAGTAGTTATGTTGGGAAAAAGGTTGTCTACATCTGGGATATAGATGAGACGCTTATATTGCTGAAGTCGTCATTGGATGGGACGTATGCTGAAGCATTCAGTGGTGTGAAGGATGTAAAGAGGGGAATTGATATTGGAAAGATGTGGGAAAAATATATTATTGATGTTGGCGACGATTATTTCTTCTATGAACAAGTATGTTGCTGGTTTTATAACATCAAATGATCATTTGATCGGATCATGTCCTTATTCTTGGAGGTATCTGAAAGAGATACTTTCTGGTGATTTCATTTGGTTTAATTATATCCCTTTGCAGATAGAACATTACATTGAGCCAGTTATTGATGCTTTGAATCCATATGATGACGGGGCTGATCTCTCTAACTATGATTTTAGCCAAGACAATGTCGGTCCTCCAAAAGATGACATTAACAAAAGAAAGATTGCGTATCGTCATAGGATCATTTCTCAGAAGTATAAACAGGTATTCACAATGGCCACCTTAGACCTTACAATCACCAGATGTTCTGGTTCACTTTTAGTTTGTGCGGTAAATAAACCACTTATTTTTATTTGTTTAGTACGTAGCACATCATTTGAATTGTATGATACTTATTTAGTTGCACAATATATCTTACTTCTATAACTGAGAAGCTTTGCTTTTGTTTTCCAGAATTCATCTCTTTATTGACAAATGCTTTGTCCTTTCTAGCTATTTAGATTTGACCAATTGAAATCCATGATGATCAAGTATCTGTTTGGTGGAGATGAGTAGAGAATTTAAAAAAAAAAAATCATCTTGGATTGATCACGGATGCACTAAATTTTGAACACAGTGCTTACACACTTGTAGAATGAATTATTTGATGGTTGTAGGGGCAATGTTGTTCAACAATATGTTGGGTGAGGGCTTGCGAGGGGGATAATATCTGAAGAAGTATTGAGGAAGGGACCTATCTCATGCTATCGATGGGAAAGCCTTGATCAAGCAAATCGCAGAAGAAGGCTACTTGTCCAACCTGTGCACATTTGTTTGTTGTCCTCCTCTCTTATCTGTCTGAACGGCCAGATAAAAAATTTGTATATTCGTGGCACGACCACTTGACCGAAAGCTTAGTATTCGCTACATTATCTTGCATAACTTTTTACCTTATTTTGCAAATGCTAAAGTTACCATTTAGTCTACCCTGTCTGCATTTGTTGTCTTCTTTGTTACCTGGCTGGTAAAAACTTGGAAATCTCATGTTGCTAATATGCCACCAACACCTGACTGAAAGCTTGAAACTCTCTACCTTATCTTGCATATGCAACCATTTCTACTTCCTTTGACTCCTGAAGGAAGTAAGCTAGTAATATATGTAAAATGAACATAATTGCCCGGACAAACTGAGTAATGGATTCTGAAAGCGAGTCACTTCATGTTATTTTGGGATCAAGTTCATGGTTTAGCTTTTGGCTGTGATTTCATACATTGCAGATCTTTCATGTGCTGTTGAGCTATCCTGGCCTTTCTCTATAGCCTCTTGGTTCCTATTCTTCCCATGATTTGATTTCTTTGAAACTTTCAGGGCTTGCATTCTATGCTTGACCAGAATAAAATTGAACTTTGGAATGATCTGTGTGAGATGACTACTGATAGTTACACTGATGGATGGCTTTCCTCTGTTAAGTAGTCTTCCATGGGAAAATTGCATTCTTGATCACTGCTCCCACTGCCCAGTAAATGAACCAGTCAATGAATAAAGGTATACTTAGTGTCTGCTAGAGTTTATTGATGAGATTGGTGAAGTCAGATTTTGCAGATTAGGGATTTATACTTAAGGTAAGAGCATGAATTTTAGAGGTTGTTTGAGTTTTCTTTGCCTCATTTTCTTCAATCAGCCAATCAGGACTAAGCATGTTGGTTTGTGTTGCAATATAGTTGGATCTAGATAAAGCTCTCTAAGGCAGAAATACACATTGTCTTCCATAGGAATGTTAAAATGTTTTATGGATTTTCAGTGGTTTTATTAGGATGCATATATATTATGGTTTTGGCATCAAAAGATTAATATTCTCAGTAACCATCACATGTTGCAACAACTGTTCCCAATACTAGCAGTTGGGTATCAGTTTATTACTTGTGCAAGTGAAAGGACAGTATTTATCAATTCATTGTCATTGTAGACTACAGTATCTCCTCAACCCACTGGCGGATTGAGCACTAGCTACAGAAAACAGTAAGGAAAGAACAGGAAATAAACCATGCTAGCATTGAATTATTTCTTGGGGTATCTATATGTGGATATAATTGCAGTGCTGGACATTTATCAGTTTTGACATGGATCCTGAAGATTTTCCTTTTTCTTTTATCACCAGCTTCCTTCGGGTGCGAATGTTGAAATGTTTTGTTTGCTTGGCGACGTCTCTTTTTCTTTCTTAGCTGCACTATATTTTCCTGGTTATTGAGAGTAGCATTTTATAAATGTGAAGAGATATTCAAATCTGTAATTTCTATTATGTGGTGAAGTCTGTTATCGAAAGTAGGAGAATATGAGCATGCTACTGATGGGAACGTTTGTTTTTAGTTGCATTCTGCAGTCTTAGGCAGGAATAATGCCCTTGATACCCATTCATATGTAGTACGCCAATGCTGCTGAAGCACTGCTGTGGCACTGATGCATTGTCAGAATCCTGTTGTAATGGTGCTGGCAGGCTGCACCTTAAAGTGCATTTTGGCCTTAACTTCTGCAGCAAATAAAAACCTTCTCCTTGTTTTGGCTGCAGCACGGACCTTACTTCAGCATTGTTCAGGGGACAGAGAATTGGCAACCACTGACCTTACAGAGCTGCAGTGCATAAATATCTTAGTGACTGCTGGATCATTGATACCGAGCCTTGTCAAATGTTTACTCTTTAGACTGGACAACTTGATAACTTGTGAAAACAGTAAGTTTCCTTCCAACTCAAATTTTATACAGCATCTTCCTACTCAAAAAATTATTCTCTATTACGTTTAAGTTTTTTTTTATGCTTCCATGCTTTTCTTTTCCTTTTTTTTTAAGAAAATATGTGCTATAAAGTTGCACACATTGTCTTGCGTTGGTTTGTTGAACAAACAGCTTTCGTCTTGTTTCAATTTTGTAAATAAAAAAATTGTATAGTGATAGTCAATTGGCTGGTATCTGCTAAAATGTGATATGTCGCCTAATAACTTCTAAGATGCAGAGTGGATGAGTTAAAGGGAGACTAATTACAAACAAATGCAAATTTTCAGTTTAGTTGTAGCGTCTTACTAAATTTGTGGCTTCATCTATGCAATGAACATTCATATTTTTCTTATCTGTATGGATTACTAATGATTTCTCCATTGGTGTTGCGTCTCTCTAATATGGTCTGAACTTGCACAAAATCCTCATATCAATAATCAATTGATGTCCCCAAATTTAGATCCTGGTCTGTTAAAGTCTATTAATTGTGGAGACCTTGTAGAGATAATGTGATCTGATTCCTTGAACTGTTTCTTGGCTGCATCCTATTCTCTTTCCGAAGTTGGACCTGAAGCCCTTATTCATATTGGTTCAAGTCTTTTTGAAACTGGTAATGATAGGGCTTTTACCGAGTCTAAGCGTCATAATGTATAGGTTTTACTGCGTTCTGCTTCTGTTCACTTGTAGGTCCTGATGTGAGTAAGGCTTAAAGCCAGCTCAACTCTGTACTTTACAAATATAATTGTGGATGGCAATGCATTTTTGTATGAAAAGCATTGAAGAGGGTGGAGCCAGATGCTAATTGATGAATTATCCTAGGAAGGGAGTTTTAGAATTTTCTTGAGAGCAGTTTCTACTGAAGAGATAGGAACACTTTTCCGAAAGGGAGTCTTTAATGTATTCTAGCCTTTATGGTTGTGATTTGTTCCAATGTCACTCACCATATAGACTTGCACCGTCATTTTCATGAACGCGCTATTTGCGGTTAGTGACCTGTCTTAGTACTAGTTATATGTCATGATGACTTGGTTGGCTGGGCTGACTACCTCATTAAAGTTTTCCCTTATATTAGGCACTAAGGTGGGTGAGGATTAGAGCTACGCAGGGGAAGAGGAGCTGGCTTACACCAAAAGAAAGTAAAACTGAGGTGGCCATTCGTGAAAGTTGACCCAAAACCAGACGGTTTCCACAGGGTCCCTGGCCTCACTCAAGAAACTGTAGGCCACTATCTCTCTGTTGTTTATGGACGTTCCGACGCTGAAACTGGAGATGAAGATTCCACTTCAACCCTGATACAGAACAAGCTTCAATGAAAGCTAATCCTGGACATATCAAGTCTATATGTTAGCAGATTTTAACGTTAGAATTTGTCAACATTACTCAATTTTTGGAATTGTTGGGGATTTCCTTTTGTGTTGATTATTTTCAAAATTCCCATAGAAATCGTTAATAACTCTATCTTCAAAAGAAGGTTCACATTCACCAAAGTTCAAACTAACTTGGTTTAAGACTAGTTTTTCCTTAGAAAACTGATATTAAGTTGAAGAGGCGGACCCTATAATTGCTACGACAGTATTGTCGTAGCATATTAGCTTGAGGCATTTGGCAATCAGGTAGGTGTATGAAGGCTTGTCACCATCTTTGTGTTTGTGTTAGCCACAAGTTTCTTTCTATGGGCATTCATGTGACTCGGTTTCCCTACATGGGCCACTTCACGTGAAGATTTATTGTTAGTTAGTCTTGCTATATCCATTAATTAGTGGGTCAAATCTTTCAGAATGATGAAATATCTCTTGTGCTGGGACAGTTCTCAGTTGCACTTAAGGCATAGCTTTGGGTACTAATCACAATGGACACCAATGTGGCCTAGAGTTTCTGCAGCCATACAAAAAGTTCATAATTGTTTGTACGCGCAAATGAGGTCTTGAGAGCTTTCCCTCGTACAGTTTAGTTTTTTATGCGAAATATATGACCATAGATAAAAATGGCACCTGCACCAAAGGAATCCGGGTAGGCGTGGGGTTCCTCAAGTTGTTCAAGTCCAAGCTCATTAGTCATGCTTTTTTCTTAGTAGAGCCACTCATGCATGCCTGGATGAAGTTATCACTAGTCAGTTTTTTGACTGTAGTATCTACTCCGTGATACTTATCCATTCACGAAGAGTTCCTCTACGCTAATTGCAACCACAGTTCCTTTAAAGGACAATGATCTTATCCCTGCTTTTTTCTTAGTACAGCCACTATTTTCTTGATAGCTTCAATACTTGTATCATCTTGTTGATAAAGATGGAACTACTGCGCTATGGAGTGTCAAATTTTTTTACCTTCTTTTTTTCTATCTTTTTTATATTTAAACTTTGATGGCAACTTAAATTTTGAGCCAAACAGTAACTTTGAAGATTGAGAAAGTGTCTACTAGATATCGGGTTTTTACAATTTTATTTTTCAATAGTGCAATTTCATATCTAATTAATATAGCTTTATTTTTAAATAATTTTAATTCTAAATAATACAACTTCTAAAAGAAAATGAAGGTGGAAAAGGTCCCACACAAAAAATAAAGGTGAAAAACGAGACATATCGAATAAATACAATTTCTTTTTATAATAGTGTAATTTCATGTCAATTAATACAACTTTATTTTGTAAAAAAAAAGAAACCTACACGAAAATGACAAGATTATGTACTATTTAATTTCCTAATAGTGCAGCGTCATTATATTGCATAAGACTATAAGTACAACTTTGTTTGAAAATAGTACAATTTCAATAATATTCAAAAGTACAACTTCAAATAAAAAAATTAGAAATTCTCATCTTACACCTTGATATATACTCGGGAAGTGAATTAGGCAATCCTCTATGACGAGGTGGACAATGACGAAAGAAAGATATAGACAGATAGAGTTCAATAGAAACAGCTAGGGGATGTACTTGGAGATGGAGTTGGAGGTCGACCAGTAGTTGCAGATATTTGTAGTTCCATTGTCCATCATATAATGTAGCGTAGTATAATTACTACTCCATAATATATATGAATAAGGGAATCCCTTAAATTTCTGATCCCGCGGTCAAGAAGCAAAGAGTGTATATGTTCCCCATCATCAAGGCATCAGCCAGTCGTATAATCATGATCACAAACGATAATCATGGATTTAGAGTATGGCTTATTGTTGAATGAATACATCATTCTTCAAATGCGTATATTACTGGGAAGAATATCCGTATATTATTGGGATTAAAACGAAAAGGTAGAATGATAAGTGAGTGGTCCAATGAGTGTGCATGGCTATACTTACACCACGGGTTTCTCATACGTCTTTCCAAATACTCCCATACTCTCTTCTGTCTGTCTGTTTGTTTGTTTTTGCCTTTTTCTCTTCTCAATCTCCTCCTTTTCCTCACTATTTTCCACTTGGATTTATCTACATTTATCAATTCCACGTCCATTATGATGAATTATTGAATTAAACCAAATTAACATTAACCCAAACAAACCATTCATTATAATAGATCCATCTCCGCTAGAGAGATAATACTCCGCATCAAATTAACATTTATTAGCCGGCCTCTTTGTTATTCTTCAAAAATATTGTTTCTCTCACTAGTTTTTGTGGCTATTTTTCATTATCCATATAATTAGAATAAGAGCTTTTGCTAATTCATACTTGATATAAATTATATCAGGATATTAAAATCTTAGATATAAGAATTATTATATCAGATATAAAAATATAGAAGATATAAAAATACATAAAAAAAATATATAAGATATAAATATTACGATCTTAGATATAAAAATACCCCTGATATATTTAGATCAGGAATAAATTAAAAAAAAAATCATTAGAATAATGAATTGCGTTGACTAATATTAAGTTCATTATACAATAATATTGCATAACTTTTAAACATCAAAACCAAAAATGAAAGTATGCTCTTACAAAGTTTATCAGATAAGTTTTCTTTTTTTCTTTCTAGATGGCACAGTTAAAAATATCAGCAGATGAGATTCAGGCCTAACATATATGACCTATATATTCCAAACTTTAAACCAAGTCATTCAACATGTAATGGTTAAAAACGGGTTAGATATATACTTGCTCAAAATATATAGTGGGAATGAAAGGTTTGGGGGACATACTTATAGAAGAAAAGAAGTTATATTGAGAATGACATTATAATTTGTAGTTTTAAGTAATGTGAAATAAATGGTAGATGGTGCTAGGTTACGTAATGCACCCAAGCAACAAAAATTCAAGACCATGCAGTTTCACCATAATTGTACAAGGAGGCAAAGCAAGGTCACGGATGTGGAGCCCCGATCAGAGAAATGTCTAAAATGGTTGGGCTTCCCTACCAGTTACCACAATGCAGTTCAACAGTCTTACCATATCTATCCAGTTAGTCATTACAAACATATACAGAGTCAGAATGTCCCACACATTTTGCTTGCTTTGATTCAATTACATACTGTATCTACTATTTTAGCTTTAATTGTATGGATTGGAGCTCATTTATTTTTTTGCATCCTTGATACTGTTGCGCCCATTGTTTTCTGTATCCTTACAGGGTTTGTTTTAGTCACTGCTATGAGTTGTTACATTGATGTCCACGAATTTAATTAATTGCCTCTTCCGTTCGTATATATCTACGAGGATGAGGATGAGGATGAGGATGAGGATGAGGACAAGGACGAGTAGGGTAGGAAAGAATTTTAACATTAAGTAATAAGATGCAACGTATGACATTTTAGATAAAAGAAGGTTTTCATAACAAAGAAATCGATTACTATAAGTGAAAAGTAACTTGGTCATTACGTGTTTTAAAAAGGGTAATTATTACACATATGTGAAATATTATGCATTAGATATATGAGATGTAGATCGTGGTGGGCCAAGATGCCCTCTCCTCTCTCTCTTTTTTTACAAAAAAAGAAACAGAAAATACTTAAATTAAAAATTATTATTTATATAATTTCAAGCATTATATACATAATATAAAAAAATTAGAATAAATAAATAAATATAATTAATATTTTTTTTACACAATGAAAATGATTATTTGAAAAATTAATTTGATAGGGATAAGGAATGAAAAATAAATTAATTAAAATTAATTTATGTTAATGTATTTAGTATTAGTTAACAAGTATGAATGTCAAATTAGTAAGGTTTTAGTACGAGTTAGTTATTTTTCTTTACGTTGTTATTTTTTAAATTAATATGAAATACTAGCAAGTAGATAACATTGAAAAAATGTTACAATTCCTTGTAAAGTCCTTTTTGGCGAAATAAATCGGTCAAATCCCCTACTTTGAAAAAATTAGATCTTGAAAAAATAAACACTTTGAAAAAAAATCGCATCACTCAAAGCCCCATAACCCAAGTTATGACCCCTCAAAGTTTGTTTGATAGATATTATAATTCTCAATCGAATGACTTAGCAATTTTATGGGTGCATATATGAGTCTAAAATAAGGGATCTTAAAAATGCATCTACCAAACTCCAAGGCTACGAGTTATGCTCTATCGAGCTTCTTGAAACCCTCAAAATTCTGTGTTTTCCCTTTATGTCGAGCAACCATTAGTTGGAAGCAGAGGATTCATCACTAGTTTTCTTAAGCTTGTTTTTGGGGACGGTTGTTTCCCCCAACACTTGCTCCTCTTCAGTCACATGGCTAGCCTAGACGTCCATGTGTTTACCCATGATGTATGTCCAACAATTGTTCCCTTACTTAATCCTCATGGTCAATTGGCTACCGCACCCACGCGCAACAAGCGTCCTCCCCTAATGCGTTGCTACTCTAATACCACTTGTCACGTGCTGACTAATTCACCAAGTCATGTGCATGAAGCCTCTACCATCACAGTCCCTTCGTGGCACTAATAAGTAAGGAAGATGGATTTTAGAGAAATAAAGTGTATTGAAGGTGTGCTTGGATTACTTTAAAGAAAAAAGTACAAGACTCTTAAATTGTGTTCCGAAAATAAGAGTATTGCCTATTTGTAGGCCTCCATGACCCTAGGTCAAGAACCTTCTAGTTTTAGATTGTTTATACAGTTCTACACTCTTCGAATGTGTACAAGACTCTCTAAAAGACCCAATATCCTTCATATGTACAAGATATTTAAAAATAGGCTTCCTCATAAGCCTAGAGTCTTGAGAAGGGTGCAAGGCTACGGCGTTTTGAAACCTTTTGAGACCTTATTAAGGAAGTGATACACCCAAGACCTTCCTTTACCTTCTTAATAGGATCCTCAAAGTTATAGCTCAATTCAATATTATTTGGGTTTTTGGATCCTCCACTATTGTATTACTGCAAATCTAGGGTTGTTCACTTAAGTCACCTAACTTTTGCTAAATAATCTTCTATAGAGGAGGATTTTTGCTTAGTGCATATAGGCGTCCATAGAGCCCATGCTAGGTGGCATGCTCAGACGGCTATTGAGGAAAAGGGACTATTTTGGTGACAACTAGCTATAGTATAATTTTATATAATGTCAATTACCATACTAAAGGAAGCTTGGAGAAAATATTTTCCTCCAATATGCCTAGGTTAGTTTAATTAGTAATTTCTAACTTTATTTTTTTTCTTCTACTTGCTTATATATAATGGAAATTATAAGTATTTTAAAATAAATACATAATCTTGGTTTTTTTTAACTTTTTTTTATTTATACTATTTTTCCTTCTCCTTTAATATTATAGTTTTATAAAATCTATAAAAAATAATTTTACAAAATCTCAAAAAAAAAATTATGATGATTGAGAATCAAATAAGTTCAACAAAAATTAATAATTTTTAAAACGTTAGCTAAGGAGAAGAATTATTTATACTTTGTACATGGGATTCAAAAATGATTTGAATTGCATAACTTTTAAAAAAAGTTAGCTAAGATTAAGAGGCTAAAAAATAAAAGTCATAATAAATATAATTAATAATGATTTTCAAAATTATCGAGTTATCTAAAAAAGAAGTTGTAATAATTAAAAGATTACAAATGTGGTTGCTCACCCTTCTTAAAATTTCATGATACCATGACTATGAAAAAGAAGTGGGTAGTGTTATGTACTCAATTCACTATTTGCTTTAAGAAAACTTGATGTCATTATAGATAATCAAAATTGGAATTAGGTTTTTATGAGGCTATTGCATGCTTGTAAAAAATAACACAATTGTACCTAGAACTACATATTGTTGGATAAAAAAGGGTCAAATTCCATAAAGAAGGGGAAACAACATATCGAAATACTATGAATTCTTTAGTTGAGTCAATCAAACAATATGTTGGTGAGATAATATATCTATAAACTATTGTTAACTATTACTAAAATATCAAGAGACAAATATCCCCATTAGTATGGTCTAATTTAATGATAGATTCTACTCCAACTCAATCGAATAAATATTTAAGAGAAAAAAGTGCCTTAAAAAATACCATAGACCTCTCCAGCTCTTCCAAGTATCTACAATTGGCCTATCATACAATCCCACTTACTCATGTGGATTCATGTAATATAAAGACATTAAGTCAAACAATCTCTAACTTCCTTATACTTCATTTTACCTACTCCCATGGAGAATTCTGTATACTTCAGCAAAGTATACAAACCCATCAAAATGCAACTCCCACCAATAAGAATGATGCAAATTAGCATCCTAATCTAACATTGGGTTAAGCACAATCAATTAAGCATAAACAAAAAAACAATTAAATTGAGAATTTAAAGAGAAATTATAATTAGTTCATGGCTAGAATTTCAATTAAATCCTAGATTAATAAAGTACTCTAGCATAATTAAATTAATCAAATAAAGCATAAAAGAAATAAACAAGAGAAAGGGAGAAGAAATTATATTACTTGAACCAATAATGGCAATCGTAAGAACTAAACTTGAAGGAATAAAGCATTCCACAAAATACCAGTGCTTACAATGATAAAAGTATGTCTCACAAAAAGTATCAATAATAAAGTCTATCCTCTAAAAAATATAAAACTGAAGGATATTAATAATAACCCTAAAAATTAAAACAAAATAGTAGAATAAATATATGATTGAAAATCTAGGCAGCTCAACGAGGCACAAGTATGTCTCCTATTACTGGCAAAGCAGTAGCACAAGCTAGGAAGTTGTAGTACAGAGAGGCTCGAACGTATCTCCTTTGGGCACTGGCATACCTCATTTAGGCAAGGGCATACTTCTTGATTGACGTGCTCAGCTAAAACATTTATAATTTGAAATTTGAACCTTTGTTCTGCACATGTTACATATCGATGGAAAGTTGTTAAAGTCTACTTTTGAATCCAATTAGAATCACGTTGATATAATTTTTGAATCATGATACATGGTACGAGTAACTTCCGTAATCCCTTTGCATCATCTTTGATTTTAAGGAGTCTTAGGACTACGATGTGTCCTTTAAAACCTCGTCAATGAGCCATGATTCTATGTCCTATCATAGGTGTATAAGACATCTGAAAATCATAAGAAAATAACCCAAAAACTCTTGAAAATAACATTGAAACTAAGCTCAGTCAAAATCATGCAATATTATATATATAGAAATGCATCTTAATATGATGAGAGTTAAGGGAATAAAGTTGATCTCCAAAAAACTACGAAAAGTGGCCAAACGTTTCTAAGTTATCCCTTGAATAATAAAGCTACTTATGAGCCTATTTTCTTGGGTTCCTTGGGCTTTGGATTTGAATCCCTAGGTAAAGCAAGCTTGGTATTGAAAGTAAATTTTTTAAGAAATGTAAATAATGAAACATAAAAGGAATTAATTATGCCAAACTACAACACCCGGTTATTAATAGCATATCGATGATTTAGTACTATAATTGGATAGGAGAGGAGAGGAGGAGGGCCTGTTATCCTATGCCAAAACTCCAACCATTTTGTATCATTGTATGCACTATGAACATAATGATGAAGATGTGGTCCTTATTTTGAATATAGTTTGTGCATTTATTTCTTGAAATTAGTTGGTTAATAAATAAGAAATTTACTACCCTTTTAGTACTACATAAGAAATACGGTATAGATAAAATTCAATTCGAAAAGAAAAGTCCACACACTGTAAAAGGAAAATGGAGGAAATGCATGTTTCCTCATCCATAATCTATTAATCCAATAAGAGCTAGACGAGGCGAATTTATTGAGAATGTAGCCTTGATAGCTACCTCGCACCTTTGGGGACCTAAAACATACGCAAGGAAGATATGCTGTCCATGCAACAGTGTACTTCGGCAGCATAGCTATAAAGATGGAATATCCCTTGCCAAAAAAGACTAATATATATATATATATATATATATAGGTAAAAGTTAAAATAAGAAGGGTACTTAAAATTATAAGGATGGGAAGACATCTTGACTCTTCATCTCCTAAATTCAAATAATAATATTTTATGTAATCATAGTGACAATTTTTTAATTCATAGTGACCAAATATTTTTTTTCACTTATAATGATTTTTATTATTATTATAATTACTATTTTTATTATTATAGTGACCATTTTTTTATTGTTATAGTAACTATTTTTTTTACATGAAATCTCTAGCGTTGGATCTTACCATTTGAATGGCTAAGATCTCTTCTTATTTTAAGCACTCTTCTCATTGGATCCCTCCCATATATATATATATATATATATATATATATATATATATATATGAATATGATATATCAAATAGAGAGGTTTATAGATGTCGAGAAGGACCCTCAAATTCGATATACGAAATATATGATACGAGCCTCGAAGTATATGAAATCTCATATGATCATACTTTATTAATAAAATTCATAAATTGAAATTTTTTTAATTGAAAAGTTTGTGGATAGCTAAAAGTTGTTCATTTGAGACAGTTTAAATAAATTTTCAAGTGTTTGGTGATATAGTTTTTTTTTTTTTTTTTTGGCAAATTGGTGATATAGTTACTACTAAGTACTGTGCTTAAAATAGAGTTGTAAAATCATGTATTCGAATAGGGTTTGAGTTAGGTTATTTTGGGTTTCGGGTCATTTTTGAGACAAGTTGTCATCGGGTCGATTTTGGGTTTGGATCAGGTTATATTTCATTTTGGGCATATTGGATTGTTTACTCTTTCGGGTACAGATGAGGCTCTGCTCGTCCATTTTGGGTCGATTTGGGTTTTATTGAGTTTGGATGGGGTTGGGCGCAATAATTTTGGATCCAGGTCATATTTGAATCAGATAATTATTTGGTTGGATACTTATCGGGTCACGTAAATATCAGATCATATAATTTTAGGTTCAAATCAGATTAGGGTCGAATATAATTTTAGGGGAACCTAAACCAACTAATTTCAAATTCATGTTAGATTTGGGCAGATTAATATCAGGACAAATGAGTTAAACTTCCCAAAGAAATTGGGTCCATCACAAAAAGTTCCAAAATATTCTAGCAAAAATTACAATTAATATGAAGTAGCAATTTTCATTTGTTTTTTATATTATAATTTTAAAAGTTTAATTTTTACCATGTGATTATTTATGATACAATCATTATCCATTTATTTTTATGAATTAAAACTTACTATTCGGGTTGATAACAACTCAAGTAACTATGAATAAAAATATATAAAGCAAGTTATAAGTCACAATGGATTGGGTTAATAACAGATTATATCGGGTTAAAAATAGTTGTGAGTTCTAACAAATCGAGAGTCATTTCAAGTTTTTGTTATTGTCAAGACAGTTTAAAATGGTTATAGGTTTGTATTGGGTTGGGTGTAGGATTGAATTTGGATCATAAAATACTAGGTCAAATCAATTGTCAATCAATCGTAGGTTATGTTTAGATCTGGGTATGAGTTATAAGTTTCATGTATGGAATGAGTGGATGTTTGGTTTAAATCATTATAGGCTAAAATTGGTTATTCTGGTCGAATTAATTTTTGACGGCTTAAGTTAAAAAATCTAACATGAAATTCGGAGTATGATTATAATGACGAATGTAAAGACTAAATATTCTAGAGTAACTATTGTAGAGTATAACTTTTCTAAATAGAATACTAAAACGTGTATAACATGTAATGTAGCACAAACTTGATATTTGTTATCACATAGTGATATCTTTGTTTTTCTTCTTTTACATGTATTACTGACGATAAGAAGCGTATTAAAATTTGTACTATTTCTTTCATTAGGCTATTTAAGTAGTGACTAAAGCTTGACTTTTAAATGATTTAATTTTAAAAGATTGAAAGTAAAGCCTCCTATTGACTATTAGTGCAACTTGCAAGATGGCAAATGTATTATACTTTTACGCTTGTCAACGTGTATTTCCAAATATTATTTCCATTTAAAGTTAAGTGAAAATACGATATTATAAGATTATATATTAAATTAAATTTAACAAAATACTGTATAAATCAGTAAAAAAATATCAAAATAATTTGGGTAAATAGTATAAAAGTGATATTGTTGGGAAAAAAAATAAGTATATCATAAGCAAGATGCCAAGATTTCATGAAACAACGCCTCTTTTATATATAAGATGATCCTCCAACCTTTTTTCTCCGTATATTTTTCCCCTTTAATTCCCCCCTTCCCACTGTTCTGACTCTACTATTTGCCCAATACCATCCTCCCTTTCCCTGTCTCCTTCATTTCTGCTATGCCTTTGCCCCACACCAACTGAATCAAATCAACTCCCACTGCCACACCTCCGATATCTGTCCTTGATTCTCTATTCCAGTGCTGATAGATGATGGGTATGTTTACAACTTTTTCATGAAGTCATCCATTTTTGTTCCATCAATATTTAGTTGTCACCTTTCTGATCCGAGTTGTGCTAGTAACGCGACCATTAATTAAGAACAAGGGAGGGAGTTTTATCCAAACACATGCTTGCTTATCCAGTCATCCATAGTGACATGTGTATCATCAGTATGCATTCTTGCCATTCATGTAGCCTCTTTCTTAGGCATTTTACAGGGTAAAAGCTGCCATATATTTGCTTTGGTTGTTGAATTATGCAATTATGGTATTTCACCAAACTGCTTACTATCCATCCCTACATTTCTTTGCTTTCACCTTTTCGGATCTTTATTGTTTGTGCGGTGTGGAAATGTTCATTAAAGCAAATTGGGTGTCACTTTTCTCTTAACAATTATTCCAAAAAATGCATAAAAAGACACGTTCAGAACTCATTCCTTCTTACCCCTCTTTGATGAACAGCCAGCAGGTAAAAATGTGACTCAAACTTCTTTTGAATGAGATTGAATTTGCTTGAGGAATCAAGTCAGAAACAAGTACTGCTTTTGTTGAGGTGAAGAGGAAGATATCCAAGCTAAGGATGCCAGTTCCTCTTGCTCCATATCCTACTCCTCCCCCACTACCTTTCACCCCACCTGCAAATGGTAATTTCTCACCTTTTTTTTACTTAACAATGTGGAATTTTTGTCAACGAAATGAAGGAGATTTGATTGGGCTATTACTTCTCATTCCAAATTTATGCTCCGTAATTAGAACTCGCAATGTTACAACTAAACCCGAAACAGAGAGGGGGTTAATCGTTTAACACATTAATTCTTGATTTTGGCTTTTCGTTGTACAAGTATGTACGGCATAGGTGCCTTTAGGCGGTCATGCTTTTTTCTACAGAAGTACAGAGCTTGAGTTCCTAAATGAGAAATGAGAACTTTTGGGATTGCATAATTATGCATATGATACGAGATTTTGTGTTAATATGAGTTTTGGAATGGTGAACAGGAGCACAGAGTCAATTAGTATGTTCAGGCTGTAGAAATCTTCTAATTTATCCTGCTGGGGCTACAACAGTCTGTTGTGCCGTATGCAATGCTGTGACTGCTGTCCCGCCTCCTGGTAATTTCTTTCAATCCTTTTGTTTTACTTAACATACGGACAGTTTGAGTCACTCAAATATCTATTTTGCATGATTATTCTTCATAAAACATATCAACTCATTAGTTCTATATTATTGGAAACCATTTTAGCAAAGTGATCATAGCTTAGTATAAAAGTACTACAACATCTATATATATTCTCGTGCCTGAAAGTAAATCTGCGTTTTACAGGGCAAATGCATGCTTAATATGGCCGTATAAAGGTATAAAATTGTAATGACTTTGAAATTAGATGTAAATATATTTGTGTCCGATTACTGTACACATGGGTGATCAATGGTAAGAGAACACTGTGGACGCTATAATAGTTAATAACTTGTAAAAATGACAGAGTAGATACAATATACATTAAGATGAACGAGTATATGAAACACTGATATAGTAAGATGTAGACTATATGAGACATCTTATATGTATCTAAATGCAAAGTACCATATGAAAAGAATGAAAGTTTT
The DNA here is from genome assembly GCA_026401315.1 of Dysphania ambrosioides. Lineage (NCBI taxonomy): Eukaryota > Viridiplantae > Streptophyta > Magnoliopsida > Caryophyllales > Amaranthaceae > Dysphania > Dysphania ambrosioides. The sequence continues at coordinate 17,243,858 of CM048663.1, forward strand.
TAGGTATGTGGACTAACAGCTAAGCCAACTTAGCAGTCAATTTGTATCTTTGGGCAATCATGTTGTGTTGATGGAAATGAGTTCACTATGGCTTGGATGAGAAGATATACTTCGTACTGAGTAAATGTGTGTAAATATTAATGTTGAAACAGGGACAGAGATGGCCCAACTAGTATGTGCAGGATGCCACACCCTGCTAATGTATATTCGGGGAGCAACCAGCGTTCAGTGCTCCTGTTGTCATACCGTAAATCTAGCTCTAGAAGGTAAATTACAAGGAAAATTATGGTTGAGAAATTCCTAATTTATATTTGATATAATATATATTTTTCTATATTTTTTTGTATTTCTATATCTGATATAGCAAGAGTTATTTTTAATATAATTATTAATACTTATACATGATATTTTAGTATTCTAATATAACATATATCAAATATGAATTAGAAAAGTCTCAAATGTGATTTCATTAAGTTGTATTTTCATTTTTATCTGTTTGGTTGATTGGAAAAGTGTGAATATAAAAGCTGATTGTTGCTATTTGTGACATTTTTTTTGGTCCTGGTAGCAAATCAAGTGGCACATGTGAATTGCGGGAATTGCAGGATGCTGTTGATGTATCAATATGGGGCACGATCTGTAAAATGTGCGGTTTGCAACTTTGTCACTTCAATTGGGGTAAGTCAATAAAATTTTCAATTACTAACTTCTAAGAAGAAGAAAAAAAAATTACTTTCTTTATGATCTCATACAGTTTAAGGGGGGTAAAAACTTTTAACTACGGTGACACATAAAATTGCGAATTACCCTCCATATAAAATTTGATAGGATTACTATGAGTGATGGTCTAACAAAAACGTCCGATTATAACAATGGATGTTAAGCAACACAATATTATGAAGATGATAAGGATAGTTGAATAGGAAAAGGTATTACGATGTCACCAAATAATATACTTCTTTGTCTCTAAAAAAAGCCTCAATTTTGATTAAAAAATAGTCAAAATGAGGTTTTTCTTTTTAAGGGATAGAGGGAGTATGTAATATGATTTAAAACTTATGTTTATTATACAAATAAATATTGAGTGATACTAACTACAAACCAGAGTATTGATTAGTACATCTTTAGATGTATTTATTGAAATAACATTAAATAAATTAATATTAAGAATCAAGACATATGTAGCAGTTTTATGATGGATGTATAGAAATTAACATTAAATAAAATAATGTTAAGAATAATGAGTCAAGATGATGATACAATATCATGTCAAGTTCCTAGTCATATCAGCCTTATAACATAAGACATGTGAAGTCTTTTTGTTGATTTGTTCCAATCTTATCCTATTAGATGAAAATCAAGCTTTTGCAGTCAATTTTAGGTGAAGAAAGCGTTGCGTTGCCTCGATTTATCTTGTAGAATAGTTGAGTAAAGCTGAAGTCATGGTTTTGTCATATCGACAAATTGTGATAAGAATTACACCTCTAGAATCCTTTCAAATCCATGTTAGTCGAACATCAATGTCACGTTAGTATGATTATCTCTTTTTTGGAAAATATCTGTGGTGAAATATGTTATCTTCGCAGTGGAGTGATGTTTGTACAGTCTCATCCTGCTCCCTTAGACCTCAAGTGTAGCTTTCCATAATGTATGATTCATTAAATCAGTATGTTGCTAATAAACCAGCAATAATTGATTAGCAATTACATATGGTTATATTTTGTGTGGGTTGTATGGATTTGATTTAACGGCTGATAAAATGCAGGCAGCAGCAAGTATAGCAGAGCAGAAGTTCAGTCAGAACTGAAGAAACTAAACGAATAAAACGACTACAAATTTATTTGTATTATCCGGCAAACTAATCTCCAAATGAAGGGGATTGACATTAATCTTTGCGTATATAGAGGTTACTATTCTTTTCCTGTTTTTTCCCTAGAGGTTTTTCCAGGAAAGTAATAAGAGATTTTCGTCGAATTTCGCCTAGAGATCATTGTAATATATTTGTGCTGTACAAGGCAGAGTAAGATAGGTTACAAGATTGTAGTTTGTACCAATGGGATTGTACTCTCGTTTGCTGTGTGAATTTTGCTGGCTTAAATATATGGTATTCATGAACAAAACTCTGCATACCAGTTTTGCAAAATCTAGCACTAGACAGTAGACAGTATTTGGCCATTTCTCATGGTCATGTGATTGTCTAGACTCTATATACAAGGCAGTTCCCACAGTCTCATGTTCATGTGATTGTCTAAACCAATGCAAGAATACCACCAAAAAAAGTTGATGCTAAAGCCTTGATCTTCAACATCTTCTAGTCCTTATTTGGATTGCAGGAATGGAATGGAATAAAATAAGGAATAATATATGGAAAAACAGAATCATAGATGAAGAAATAAAAATAAGCTCAAAAAAGAGTCAATAAATCCTATCCAACAAGTGCATTTCATTTATATTGATCCTACAATCAATAAATGCATAAGAAGATGTGAAAAAGAAAGCAAGATTTTATGTGAAAAAGAAGACGAGATTTTATAAGAAAAAATAATTGAGGTAAGGGTTTGATGAAAGAAACGTCCAGGTTACCGCCAAGGAGGGTCATTTTATAAAAATTTAGCTAGAATCAGGACAAAAGTTTGTGAGGTCCTCAAGCTTACAGAGGCGTAAATACAGCAAAAAGTCCTATCTAGACCATCATTCTCACAAACAATGCTTTACCACAAAACGGGCATGAGAGAATTTTCCACTTGACTGGAATTTTATTATTGCATATCTTGTTGCAGATTTAGAAATAGCCAAGTCCTCTTGTTTGGTCAATTATTGTATAATACTCCACAATTATTCAGTTGGAATATATGTCCATGTCAGGACAGACAATAGCCTAGAAAAATACTATCATGTTTTTTTTTTAAGGATTGATTGATGTTATTCAGACTCTTTATTTCAACCATTTCGATTCTTAGATGGTAATGGTTACGAGGTTGAGGGTGGAATTCATGAATTAAGTGTTTCAAGTGTTTGATTGGGACTATTCCAATTGTTGTGGAATGATAAGCTTCTTCTTAAATCCATATAGAACTCACGATATAGACACGTGAATTGCCTTCGGGATGGGTGTGAGAAAACCCTCTCTGATAGTTAAGTTACATCGACTTCGATTCGCTTATCAATGTATTGAATAGTGAGCAGTAAGTATAGATAATGAATAAATCAAACATTGTAGAATTATTGTACTTAGAAACATAAAGCTAATACCTAGGTGACACGTGAAACATAAATGTATTATGGTGGCTGAATGAAAGAGGGCTCAGTGCTTCATGGGGCTAGTTAGAGTCTAGAGAGGACTCATCCTTGTGGTCTTGCAAGTGTCATGTACTCCTCGAATCTCATTTAAGTAATTCTGGTTAGACCTAAGGTCCTCCATATAATTACTCCTAAAATGCATTTGGCACATATACATGTGCTTTGAGAAACTTTTCCAAAAGCGTTAAATGTAGGTTAAAAATTCAAATTTTTAAGAGGCAGTTCGGTGAGCCACGTGTCATGGTCTTTGAGTTGCGTAGTAATTCTAATCCCTATTGATGTGCCTGTACAAAAATGCTTTATCTTTAAGTTTTCCACATTCACTTTTCATCTTCTCAAGATTTTTTGATCTCTTGGCGGCGCTCTACTCACTGATTGTTCTCCCCATTCTGTATTTGTTACCACTTGGTGAGTTTGTGCATTTGTCCATTGCAATTTTCGTCAAGTCTTTTTGTTTTCTGATGCATGAGTAATGAGTTGCCATTGTTTTTTCAAGCTTGTTTGTGATTTCATGCGCTCATTCTTTGTCGGGTACTTCACTGTTTCAGGTGATATACTCTGCTTTGCCCCCATTTGTTCTTTCATGTCTGGGGAGAATGTCGGGTCAGACTTTAGGGTGCCTTGGACTTGGTAGGTTCATTTATACTTCCCCTTTCTGATAGACAACGCTGCACTCGCTAATACTCGAGTGTGTGTGAGTACTACAGCTCCGCCCCTTTTTTTTACTGGAAACGCCGAGGAATATCAGGCTAGACAACATCATCATGTACATGTATTGGCGCAATTTCAATGAAGTTCCCATACCTCTCCTCATCCCCGTCCCGAAGGACGAGGTCACGTCGAACCTCTTTCTACGGAGTATTGGTAGGCAAGGTTTGGCTTTTTACCAATACGTGCTAAGCCCAACATATCCGTGCGTGCTAAGCCCATGGATGCTTCTACAGTACTAAACAGGTATCCCCTGCAATACACATACTCCGTATTCGTTATTACAACATTGTGTTTACAATCTACAGTGCTAAACAGGTCACAAGTACCCGAATCCAATCTGCCAAGATGCGGATATAACCATCACCTAACCTTCCCGAAATTGCAGCTCACGTTGATTAGACCCGCTGGAATACTGATCATTAGGCTCATGTGCATTTTAGCAGAAGATGTTAAGAAAGGTCCTAATTATGCAACCAACGAAGGCAAAGTTAGACAGAGAGCTGAAAAAGAGGACTTTACGAGTCTCTGGCAGGCAAAGACTTGAATTTTTGAAAATATTTTCGTTGAGCACCACAATAAGAGAAGGAAATACAATCATAATTCACAAATGGACTACATCTATCAGAATATTCAGTTGTGGAAAAAGAAACCCTGTATTATCTATTCTCTTTCATGCACTGAGGGCATTTCATTTCCTAACATCATTGCAGAAATTTTAACAGTATTAACATTGTTTACCACCATTGCGCCTTTTCTTTTCTCCCACCAATGCCACCACACCCCAAGTATATAGCGCAAAGTATTCAGTTTTTGAATAGCTTATACTACTCTACATATTTGACAACTTGCAATTGGACCTTGAACGAAATATCTCCCAAACTGAAGCCAGTATAGCTGCAAATTTGAAGTATCTTTCAGTCAAGACAGTCCCATACACTATCTGGCTTTTCAACTTTCAGCAACAAGCATGGGGGCATACAAGTCTGAATTCCAAAGCTATCAATGTTTAAACTTGTTCTGATCAAGATTCATACAAGTGAGTGAGGAATGTTGAAGTGAAATGGAGAAGTACAAGAAGACAGGGTGACTGCAAGGTAAGAAGTGGAGGTACTGAGAAGGGAGGAAAAACAATGTCTTTTTGTTCCTAACCTCATCCTCATCCTGTGTTTCTACTTCAAGATCAGTTTATGGGAATCCCACACAAAGAAGTGCATAGCCCTGAAACAAAAGGAGGAAACTAAAAGGAAACCAAAACCACATCTTTCCTTAAGCTCAATTCTCATGAGTAATACACAAAGTTATTTTAGGATCACATGTATCAAATTGATCAAACATAGCCTACAGGATCTTCTCATATTCATGTTATTTCCATACTGGCCTGATTATGTATAAAATGAAATCAACATATCTGTCACCTCTAAATCTCTTTTCCTGACTTCACTCAAATCACTAAATATGAAATATATTACTATGTATCAACCCTACTTCTCACAGTCATTAAAAGAAAAAAGAATCTACTTCAAAGCAATTAAACTGAAATTCATAGGGATTCTTCCATTAACTTTTCATGGCTTCTTACCTGTCAATTATCCATAATTTTACCTCAATCTGTACCCAGGCAATGATTCCGGTGAGAAATATAATATATATAGTCATTGTAGTCTTACAAAACTATATATATAGACGATCACCTCCTAAGTTTCCACCTATTTAGAAACGCCACAGTTGTCTAAGGTTCAATATATTCTGTCCAGCATCCAGCGATGTTAAAATGTTAATGTTAATGGCTTGCTTGGCCACAATAGTACCTTTTCTCCTACTAACATAATTCCATGCTCCTTTCTTACAAAAATACAAGGACTACCTAAGACTTCAATTCAGCAGATGTTCCGGTGCCTTGGGTTGGCAGAGTTCTCCGGTTTTGGCATGGACAGCACAGCTAGTAAAAGTGTACAACAACCTGCTACAATACAAAATTCTGATAAATGCGCTTGTTATTAGCAAAGGCAGAAATTGCAGCATACTTGGATGAATTCTACACATTGATTTCTTTCAAGATGTTCCAAGTATTAGAATACAAATTAAGAGAGTGAAGAGACACAGAGGCAAAAGTTCCACAAAACCGACAACACCCAATTATAATGCACTAATGAAAAAGGTTTAATCCAGCTCAAATCTCCACTTCTGGCCTTCATCCCTACCTCGCCCGACCCACTTCCCAAAAGAATGGAAGAAAAGAAAGGGAAGTCCCAAGTATTAAGGAACAAAAAAAACATTCGGTCCTCAAATACCATGAATAATGTGCTTAAGAAAATGTTCGACCGAGCTCAAAGTTACCTTCTAAACCTTTTTTCTTAAAATATTTCAAAAAATAACCTCCCTTTCAAACTATTTCAAAATATAGGGCAATGGGCCTATGCCAGGTTTGGCACGAAGTAGCCAGCAACTTCCCTATGGTATGTGCTCGTTATCAAAGACGACGTCTTTCATTCTAAGAAAATTGCTTTCTCAGACATGAACTTTCAATGACTCAACTCAAATCTAAAGTCGTTGTCTTAAACAACGATTTTACCCAAAAAATTTAAAAAATTATTTTGCATCTTGTTCTAACCCAAAATTTATTAAAAAACAATACTAATCTAATCCAATTCAATACACCTTCATTCCTATACAATTCACCTCCAATCTAAATAAACACTAACACAACTCCCCCTCCAATCCAACAAAACAGAACTCCACCAAACTCCAACGCTACTCACGTCAAATCCATTCCAACAAATTTGAAAATGGACTCTATCTTATAAAATAACAAATATACACATAACCATACTTAGAGAATGTTTCATTTTTCAACTTCAAACTAATATCACTACTTGCTGAAATAGACGTCATATTTCCCTAATTATATTCAATCATATTACTCTCTTCAAGGACAACTCCACCCCAACAACATAACAAAGCATATAAAGAGCTATCCATAATGCCTACATCATTGCAATAAAAGTTTAAGATCCAAAAAATAATGAACTAAAACAAACAAAATAGAAAGGAAGAGCTAAAACAAAGTAGTTCCATAATATTCCAATTGAGAATTCTAGGAAATTTTGGCAAAATTTCCTTCTTAATTTGGACTATTTCTATGTTTAAGTACTTGGATTCAACACCGTTTGCATTCACAAATAATTATATCCAACATCAATAATTATACATATCATACCACGTTAATCTTTCAAACCAAATAATCACATTCTTTTTTCTCGTGACATACATTTTTATCAATTGATTGTCCCAATTATTTTATCTTATTACCAATTTATTGTCACAATCAGCGCAATTAATTAGAACCTTAACAATATCCAATCACTGCTAAAAAAAAACTAAAATAAAAGCAAAAAAAATAAACCTTGTACAAGACTTCCTTCCTAACCTCTTTCAAATAACCTTAGTGAAGATCAACCCAACAATACCCTACCCTATGAACCCAAACAGAAACCGTATAAATTAATATGTAAATGCATTAAAAAAATAACATTTAAATTAGTGTTATCTCCTCATTATTATAGAATCGAAATCAATTCAATATTCTGATGACGATGATGCTCCTTATCTGTTAAGGGTCCTTTTAGTATTTGGGTTCCATTCTTGCGTAACATGTACAATATTGACATTTGAGAATGACTTTTGAACTTTTTCCTTTAAAATTTAGTGTCATTTCACATGTTTTTATTTTTATCTTTATTAAGAGATCAATATAATTCTTAGCAAAGCAAATGAAATTTGTGAAGAGAGGTGATTCGTCCGAAGTAGGCTATTACCACTGTGTTATCTCTGATTGCAAAAGTACCAAGAAATTCATCTACCAATTCATCTCTTCAGATTATATGCTGCAAATAATAGGTAGGTCAAACTGATTCATCTAAACTAGTTAATGCTTAATTATAATGCACTGATAAAACTTAATATGATTAGACAAATTAAAACCACAATTAAATCAAATGCATAACAAAATCCCATAACATCAAAATTAATCCAATTACAAAAACCGTGCAAGAATCTTCCGGAATGGCGCAAAAATTGCACAGGAACTGTGCAAGATCGCTGGAGTTGTGCAAGAATCTGACGGAATTACAACTACATTGGCAAATTAGAAGCAATTTGGAAAAAAAAAACTTGTGAAACTTACATTCGAATTAGCCGTAAATTAGAGAAGAGGCGTGGTGAACTCGGAAACACAATGGAAACTCGCTTAAAAAGTCGCCGGAAATTGAGAGTAGGTGATGGGTGAGGAGTTGGGTCGCCATCGGGTTTGAGGGCGGGGAAAGTTGAAGAGACTAACCAGAGCAAATAAGCCCTTGCGAGTTTGCGACTCGACTTTTAAATTTTAATGGGTTATTTTTATTTGACTAACAAATTTGTATCGAATTTAAGTAGAGGATTATTTTTTGAAATATTTTATAAATGAGGTTATGTTCTCTATAAGACTTACTTGAAAATATAATTATAAGAACGTCTTATGGCACTTTAAAAAATATATGTTAAAATATAGGAGTAATATATATCAAACTTGATTCTTAAAATGAAAAGTTTTTATAATGTTTCAACCCTAAACAAAAAGATGTTAGGGTATTCCCCTTTCACAACAATACAAGCTAGCCCTTATAAGTCACTTGTGAGAATAACAAGAGGGATAGAAGGATGCCCAAAGAATGTCCTCTCTTACCAAAGCAAGACTTTATGAATCTTTGTAAAGCTAATTAGAAAATACCTCCAAATAGTGGTAAAGTTACCTAAAAATATTCCAAATTTATAAATATAACTTTCATATTTGGAACAATTTTGGATTTTTAGATCCAACAAGGTTTGAGGCACTTTTCATGAGCCATAGGAGACACTAAAGGCCTCATGGGTGTTTGAAATGTTAAAATCATCTACTTGGAAACTTAATGATCCTTGGATGAGTCCCCCATACGTCTCTCGACCTCATTCCATTGTCAAAGAAATTCTCTCTGATGATCCTTGGATGAGTCCCCCAACAACACTTGAGAATCCAAAACTTTTATGTAGTTTATTAGAAACAGTGAATTAATATTTAATATTGCCTCTTGGTTAACATTTTGAAAACTGACAAGTCTAAATATGTAGGTAGTTCCCATGGGCCTGTGGAGCCTATTTGTAAGGCCACTTGTGCGATTGGATCTATCTACTATGGATATAAACTATCTACACATCTAACATATGAGGGTTCCCATATCCTTAGTCATTTAAGCACCACCTTGCCTGCCTTGAGTGAATAGAGAATAAGAGACTCTTGACAAAAAATAAATTTAGTGACAATTGAGCGTCATCGCAGTTAAAAGAGCAAGTGGTGACGTTCAATAACCCACAAAGACGTGTAACCTCATGATTGCCCTAGTTTTGACACTCCAATCAAGTAGGTTAGGATTCCCTCAACAAAATAGGATCAAAGAGTTATACAAGTGGCAAACAATGTCATCATTCAGTGAGGTTTCCATCAAACGACGTGTAATTTATTAGTGAACTAACCAATGTGTAATTCACGCCTATTATAATTTATGTATCTAAGTGTAGCATACACATAAAGAAAACTGCTAAAAATCATCACAACTACTCTAGACGGTAATAAAACTTTGTTTTAAATTAATTGAAATAGTTAAGTTATAAATGGTTAAAGTTGTGCATTAGCTTTCCACAAATATGAAACAAATTATTTATTTGAATAAAATGATGAAAAAATGATAGTCATATCTAGAAGTGAAGGGAAGCCTAAGTTCTGATCATTAGTAATACGCAATATACATTAATCTTGCATATTATAATTAAATAATTTTATTTTTCTTCAATTTTCAAGTATTGATACTCAAAGCAGGAACAAAGAGCTTCGTTAGTGGGTGGATGATTGAGCTAAGATAACTGACTAAGTCATTCTCTCCCTTACCCTTTTTCGTATCAAAAACTCAAATTAGACTAGGGCTTGAGGCTGATGTATGATGGATTCACCTCGTCGAATTGAGAAAGGAAGCAATAAAACTTTAACACCGAGTCAACAATTGGTAAAATTAGTGCATTTATACAAAAATTAAATTTGGTTAAGTCCTATGGAAATATATTATTTTTTATAAAATGGATCCAACAATAATACGTTTTTAGTAACAATATTTTAGGATTTATAACTCAACAAATCCAAACTATAAATAAAGAAATATGCATACCAATCCATCATCCATGTTCGATCCAACTCTCTTTACATTGTAAGCCGCCGGTAAAAATCAACTATAATCAAACCTTTTAAAAAAAAAGAGAGAAAAGATTATAAATTTGATTTCCCTGTTGCGCGGCGACGCCTCTCTGGAAGTCACGCTGCTGCTGCCTCCGAGTCTCTTGACCTCCGAAATCAGCAAAGTTGAGTAAAAATGAGGATAGAAGAGGTGCAGTCGACCACAAAGAAGCAGCGTATTGCAACTCACACCCACATTAAAGGGCTGGGCCTCGATGTATGCACTTTCCCTCTCTTCCCTAACCTTTTATTCCATTCTATATTCTAAGTAAACAGATGTACTTTGGGGTTTGGCGTTTGGGGTTTAGGGTTTAGTGTTTTAGTTCCAATTGCTTTTTCTTAAGGGGTTTACTGTTTTCCATGTTAACATATTGTTAGAATAGGTATTCGCTAACATTAGAAGTAAAACAGAAGGGGTTTTGTGTGTTTGTGGATAAAGCAATTGTCTTGATTGCATAAGCAGAGTTTTAGTTGAACATGTTGGGACTTTTCTGAAGAATGATTGCGTTAACAAGTAATGTGATGTTTATGAATGTATTAATAGGGGAATGGGAACGCAATTCCTCTGGCTGCTGGCTTTGTGGGTCAGGCACAGGCAAGAGAAGCAGGTGGCCTTGTTGTTGATATGATTCGACAAAAGAAAATGGCAGGCCGTGCTTTGCTTTTTGCTGGCCCTCCCGGTACTGGGAAAACAGCCTTGGCTCTTGGTATATCTCAGGAACTCGGGAGCAAGGTTCTTTATATATATATATCCCTTTTTTTTATTCTTTACTTACATGATGAGAGGACTTATCTGGATGTTGCTTCATCTATGCTTTTGGACTTGTAGTGATTTTTATTTCTAAATTGTAGGTTCCATTCTGCCCTATGGTTGGGTCAGAAGTCTACTCCTCAGAAGTGAAAAAGACTGAGGTTCTTATGGAGAACTTCAGGCGAGCCATTGGTTTACGTATCAAGGAAAACAAGGAGGTTTACGAGGGAGAGGCATGTATTTATTTGTGGCGTACTTTCATTATTCCTAGTAGGCTTAGTACTATTGTCATTCTTCAAGGGTTTTCTTGATGCATAAAGGTCTGGGCTGCAAATTTTGATAACTTGAACATGAGGACTTGTGAAGATCTTTGTGATATGTGATTTTGGCCTCAAACATCAGTTAACAACTATTTATGGAATGGTTCATAATCTTAATATGCCATTTGATTACTGTACCATGTAAAAAAAAATCTCATTGGTGCCATGCATCTACAGATCTACTATAGGTGATTAGAAGCTCTTTTATTGTTCAAGTTCAAGCTTCCATCATGGTGACCTTGTGATTGTATCTGTTTTGTTGACATTTTCTGGTTATTTCCATTCATTAACATCTATCAGTACGAATATAAATGTGTAATTTCTTGTAATATTTGCAGTTTGAGATTCTTATACATCACCGTCTTACATTATAGGTGACTGAACTCTCCCCGGAAGAAACTGAAAGTGTGACTGGTGGCTATGGTAAGAGCATTATTCATGTAATTATTGGGTTGAAAACTGTTAAAGGAACCAAGCAATTGAAGCTAGATCCAACTATCTACGATGCTTTAATTAAGGAAAAGGTATATCCATCCACTTGTTCATGATTTTTATATCATAATCTTTTCTTTTTATACTTTATATATTCATGTTGTCAAATTGACTGTTCTCGAGGGGTGTAGTATTGCCAGACGTAGCTCAAGTGGTCTAAGCAAAACTACATTGCTTATTATCTTCAATCATTAAATGGTAATCTAACATCTATTTTGGGTGCAGGTGGCTGTTGGAGATGTTATATATATTGAAGCAAACAGTGGGGCAGTTAAGAGGGTAGGGAGAAGTGATGCTTTTGCCACAGAATTCGACCTTGAGGCTGAGGAGTATGTCCCACTACCCAAAGGAGAAGTTCACAAAAAAAAGGAGATCGTGCAGGTTTGTGGTGTGATTGTTGATTGTGGTTCTGCTATATATATATTATATTCTTCTGTCATTTGTTATATTATAGTCGGAGCATATTAGATGGATATGAATGAATAAAATTGCAAGAAGTAAAGTGGAGTGTGCTTTGCTGTAGCTTTGAGACTAGACGTTCCAAAATAATGGAATTGCAATGATAATAATAATACCTCTTATGTCTCCCCGTGCAATTTTTTCTCTCTCTCTTGCACTGAATTTGCTATCTCCCCATAAACAGCAAGATGCCTGCATCCTAATATTTTCTTCCCAGGGAGATTAATTTGGTTTTCTCACTTGCAAATACATCAAAGTAAGGGCAAAAGTCTTGAGTCCCCAGGTTGAACATTCTTGGTGACAAATTGCTTATTTATGATTTTCTCGTCAGGATGTTACCCTTCATGATCTAGATGCTGCAAATGCTAGACCACAAGGTGGACAAGATATATTATCTCTAATGGGCCAATTGATGAAGCCCAGGAAAACTGAAATCACAGATAAGCTACGGCAAGAAATAAATAAGGTATTAGCTTTAATATTATATCATTTGCTGCGTCCATTAGTTGATACTTTGAAAAATACTCTGACAGTCCATGCAATGGTAATGTTGTGTATTTGTATGTTATGCCTCTATTTTACTACATTAACTCCTTAGATTTTATTCTTTATGCACTTGAACTTAATTTCGCTGTTCATTGTTGGCAGGTAGTTAATCGATATATTGATGAGGGTATTGCGGAGCTTGTCCCTGGAGTCTTGTTTATTGATGAGGTGCTTTTCTGTGAACTTTCTTTTATTTTTTTATTGTGCAGAATTCTATTGCATCCCAGGATTTTGACTCATATGCTGACAGGTTCACATGCTGGATATCGAGTGCTTTTCATATTTGAATCGGGCACTGGAGAGTTCTCTCTCCCCAATAGTGATCTTTGCAACAAATAGAGGAGTATGTGATGTGAGGTATACTCCTTCATGCATATGAAAACCTGTAATTCTGGAAAACTGTGAAGAATGCTTGTGTAATTCGTTGAGAATGAGGATTTCTAAAATGTATAACCCTTACACTACAGTATCACATTGTTGAAAATTATATATTCTCATTTCTCGAAGTACCTAAATGTAATGAGCAAAAATTTGCTGGCTCCCTTTGATTGTTCATCCTAACTTGTTTTTTTTTTTTTTTCTTCTCAGAGGACCCTTTTGATATATGTTTGCCTTTGATGAGATACATACACTGTACAGAAATGAGACATTCAGAGACTGATGAACTTGGGGTGAATCACTCATGTTATTGGTAGAAAGGATAGAGAGGAAATAAGTGATTGGCATTTACCTTATCATGAAAGAAAGGATGGGATATTCATTTACATAGTTACCCATTGCATCCTGAAGTTGTCAAAGTTAGGGAAGGGAATATCATCTATTCATCACTAGTAGTTTAGATTTATGTTGACCACTTCTAACTACCTTTTGGGGAAGTAAATTTTTGTAAGTTAATATTCCAAATTGTTTAGTTTTGACAATTGTTGAAATTGATTTATTGTGGACTGCCTGAAGAGAAGATTTGGAAACATCTGTGTTCTCATGCTATATTTTTACTTTGTGCTGCTTTGTTCTACATATTTAAAGAATTCAGTTAACTGTAAAGAAGTTTAAGCTATTGGATATGCGCTGTTCTGTATATGACATTGAGAATTTTACAGAGGAACGACAATGAAGAGTCCTCATGGAATACCTGTAGACCTTTTGGATAGGCTATTGATTATACGAACAGAGATTTATGGTCCTGCTGAGATGATCCAGGTCTTATCGTCTTCAGTGTTTAATGCTCTTTGCTCGAATGACTAATGTCCTTTACTATTCCATCAAATTCACCTTCTTAGATTTTATGTTCGTGGTGTTTTATGTACCAGATTTTAGCAATTCGTGCTCAGGTGGAGGAACTGGTGGTAGAAGAAGAAGGTCTTGCTTACTTGGGTGAGATAGGGCAGCGAGCTTCTCTGAGGTTTGCCTTTCTTTCCCCTTTTTTCTCATATACTTGTCATCTACTCTCAAGTCCCTAGTTTAAGCAACTCTTCTCTGTGCTTCCACAGACACGCAGTTCAGCTGTTATCACCTGCAAGTGTCATTGCAAGGATGAATGGCCGAGAAAACATTTGCAAGGTATAGCTTCTTTCAAGTAGCTTTTTATTTTAACTTTTTTGTTTGCATGTTTTTACATTTCTAGTTATGCTATTTGTAGGCGGATATTGAGGAAGGAAATTCATTGTATCTGGATGCCAAGTCTTCAGCAAGGCTTCTGCAGGAGCAGCAAGACAGATATATTTCATGATGTATTTACTACTGGGTTTATTTTGTCTATCTCTGGAATGTATAACTCAGGATAACTCGGGAGGTTAACTTGTTGAATGATATGTTAATTACATTTTGGGTGAATATTGAATTTGGTGGAAAATTAGTAGGAGCCAAGCTCTATTAGTCACTTGGTGCTGTTTTGCATTTTGCGTCAATTCAACGATCTCATGTTGATGATAAAACACTGAGTATAATTGTAGGTTTTCTTGAGTTGACTCAGGAGCTTTTTAATTGTGTGTATATTGGAAACTTAATTGTTTGTCTATTAGAAAATTCATTGTTCTCTTGCCAAAAAATGAAAAATTTATTGTTAGAATTTGTTCGTCGACGAGACGGAGTTTGCTAGAATATAAATTCACCTAATCTGAAAAATGTTTGAAACTAACTTCTCTTTAGGGGGTTGAAGTTGTATGGTATTCCACATGTCTCATTCAATGACTAAAAGCTTTGTAACTTGTATTGTAGAAGTTAGAAAATCGTTTAAAATGGTTGTTTTAAGTAAAACTTAATAGGTTCAATCTCTCGTAATAAATGACTTAGTTTTTGAAATGTTTGTAAAAAAGTTTTAAAATTAAAGTAAAGATATATGATGTTTACTAGAGTATTATGAAGATATTTTGACCTATTCAATACTTCATATTTGGTCTCTATGTTCCTATTAAAGAGTTTATGACTCAATTGTAATAGTTTTGGACCTGGTTGAAAGGGTATTTATGTTTGAAGTAAATTGTTTTAATCGCTTATAAGGTTATATATGATCATATGAGAACCATGATAAGTATATCAATGTTTTCTATCACCGATTCCGAAATAACTCAATTTTGAAGTCTTATTATACTTTACTTTAGAGATGTGTTTGAAACTTTTTTGAAATCTAAATAATGATTTTGGATGCTTCCTAGGGTCATGGGAGGTTGTTTGGAACCATTAAATATCATATATTTAGTCTCCAGAGGCCTTAAAATTAAGTTTAAGACTACTTGTTGGAGTTTGAATATCGATTAAAATGAGTGTTTAGAGTTAAACTAAGTGGATTCAATCACTCTGAGGATCTAATGTGACCCTATAATTGTAAACAAATCAATTTGCTTATTAATTGGGTTAGAATGTGGAAAATGATTGAATTTTGAAAATTATACATTGTTTTTGAAATTGAAATAAACGTATTTGTGGCAAGATGAGAAGGTTTAAAACATTCAAAACCTTATATTTGATGTCTAAAGTCTCTATAAACGAGTTTAGGACCAAATTATAAGAGTTTTATAAATCATTTAAAATGGGTGTTTGGAATTAAAATAAAAAGTTTCAATCACTCATCGGGCCTTATATGATCCTATAAGAAAATGATTGATTTTTGAAAGTTATTATACACTATTTTTGTATTCTATATAATGGTTGTGGATACTCTTAGGGTCATACGAGGAGGTCATGAATCATCCAACACCTCATATTTGGTCTCCAAAGGCCCTAAAACAAGATTATGATCCGTTTGTAGGAGTTTTAATAATTATTTGAAATAGGTGTTCAAATTTAAATTAGCTTATTCCAGTCACTTTTATAGATAATATGACCATATTAGATTCATGTTAAGAATATAAAGATGTTTAAAATGATTTAATTTTAAAAGTTATAATACATAATTTTTGAGATATTTTTGAAAAAATTCTGAAATTGAAATGAAGGAAGTCGATGCATCCTAGGGTAGTATTAGAAGGTTTGAAAGCATTCAATATCTTATTCTTGTCTTTCAATTGTCTAATAAATAAGTTTTGGACCCAATCGTAGGAGTTATACTCTTGGGTGCATGTTAGATTTTTATAAGTATTATGGTAAACATATTAAGGTATTCCCTTACCTTATCAGGAATTGTTCAAATTGACCAATTTTTTAAGCTTATCATACTAGATTTTTGAGTTATTTTCAAAAACAAAATAAAAGTAATAGATGCATCCTAAGATCATATGAGGAGGTTTCAAATCATTCAAGTTGATGGTTTTAATTACTTGTGAGGCCTTATAGGACCCTATTAGCTTCGTGATTATTAGCATATAAAAGTGTTTTGTTGTCGGATCCAAAATCAGTCATAATAACCTTATGTTAAATGTTATTATACACCATTATATATTTACAATTAAAACGAAGGTGCTAGCTTCCTACGTGAGCAGGGTTGGATCAAACTAACAAATCCACCATCAAATTTGGCTCGGATCAGCCTCATAAACCGCCTTCCACAGATGTGTACCCGTCATCGAAATAGCCACGTGAGACGTGAGAAACATTTTCAGAGACTGATGAATTATCCAAGTCTTCATTTTGGTATGTAGAATTGATACTTATGTGAGCTGCATGTCCAACACATGTCATAAGCCATGGAAAATCGTTACCTTCGCTTCTGCTATAAAAACACCCGCAAATCTCAACCTGTCTTAAGTTGTTAGTTGTCCTGTTGCCACTTTATTCCTATTTTAACAAGTTTTCGAGGCCCAATCACAAGCTCAATACACGAGTAACATCTCTTCATTTTCATACAATTTCAACATCAAGAAACCTGTGAAGATGCAGTCAGCTAAGCAGAAGGTAAGCGACATGGCCAGTGCTGCCAAAGAGAAGATAGGGATGGCCAAGGCCAAAGTTGAAGAAGAGGTAGTGCTCCTATAAGTTAACTTCTTATTCACTCAAGTTATTCAAGTTTGGCTTACATGAAAGGGAGATTTATATCATCATTTGCTCCAGTTATTCTATGAAACTGTAACAACTTTTTTAGTATTGTTCTCCCTGCAATAATATACTTATTGTTTTGGCAGGCAGCACAGGCGACGGCTAGGACGAAAGAGGAGAAAGAGATAGCCAAGGAGTTGAGGAAAGTGAAGGAGGCAGAAGCCAAGGCAGATCTTCATAACGCGAAAGGAAAGCATGCAGCAGATAAATTGGAAGCAAAGCAGGCAGGGCATCATCACCATATACCTGGAACTGGCGTAGTTAATGAAACTGGCACACATGTACCTGTTAACGTTGGAAATCAAGCATATGGAGCGGCTGGAAATGTACCTGGAACCACTACCACTACTACTCATAACTATCAGGGGCAGGGCTTCCCTCACCCTTATAATAAGCATCTTTAAGTCATCCATTCTTATTTAGTAATTAGTATCTAATCCTTTTTATTTTCTTTGTATTTGGAAGGTTCCTTTCTGATACCGTTTAATGGTCTCTTTTAGATGCAGTGTTTTGTATGAATGTTGGGATGAAATTTTTATTCAGGTTTCGCAGAGTATAATAAGCAGGTTTTATATTTTGTGTATCATGGGTTTGTAGTTTGCAGTTGTGTGTCTTCTTTTAAAATGACATTTCTTGAGGTTCCTTTTGCATCTTGTTAAAACTTATCCATTTCATGGTTCAGTCTAATCACTTCAATTTTCTACAAATACGGAGTAAAACTATCACGTCTATCATGCACGGCCTGATGAAATAAAAAAAAAAACCACAAGATAAAAAAAATGAAGACGCGTTCTCCCAACGGCCAGCTGAAGTATGTTAGCGGAATACCTCAGCGCCACCCAATGCACATGCGGTGGACATACCTAAATGAATTTTTACCAAGATTTTCATCATATGATAGAACTTGGAAACAGACGCTTGCAAACTTTCAGCCAAAGAAGATTACGGAGTAGTTTGATAACATAAGCTGAGTCAAATGCTTTATATATATCAAGAGTTTTAAGACTAAAATAAAGAGACAAGAAACCAGTGTAAACTATCACAACTTCACAAGTTTCCAATACTGAATGACCTTTTCTATGCAATGAAGGTTATGGACCTTTGGTTTCTTTCACTCGTGTATGTTTCAAAAGACCAGAAATCATACAAGTTTGGGCGAAACGGAATGGATTCATATAATAACTTTAAGCAAATCGATCTTATTCATCAAGCCCAGCTAGCCAACTATGTGTACGATGAGGCACACACTAACACTTTATATATGTTACACACAATCTCCCTGACAAAAGAACATACATCCAAAATAGCAGGCAAGAGCTGTTGAGTATAAAGCCAACAATATGGTTTCCTATTTCTTCAGCAAAGCAATTTCTTCAATTGGTCTCTAAGCTATGTTTTTATCAATCCACCTTCTCCCCATCGGGTAAGATCGCGTACCTTGCTTGCCGCTATACCCATTGCACCTGATTTTGACGTTCCACCAAATGTTGAAACTTCCCATCAGGAGTAATTCGCTGATCTTTTACTCTCGCTCGGCTTGCAGTGTACTTCACTTGGAACCTTGGCAGTGATTTAGGCTGATCTTGCATGACATGTGGTGATTCTTGTGAAACTTCATGGAAAAATTCATCTGCTACATCTCCATCTTCATCTATTCTCATATGACGTGCATACCACGTTAGACCCTGTGTTTAACGATAGTCACAAATGTGAATTTAAAGCTTGAAGGAACCGGAAATGTGCACACTTTGATATATTAATACAGTGACATATATCTCAATGGATGCATTCAAGATTAGACTGCTGTTGGAGAAAAACAAATTTATTTAGATACTGAAAATACTTAATGTATAAAACTGAATATGTCTCGGGAACTTACGAAGGGTGTTAATTCTACACAGTGTGAAACAAGGTACCATGAGCAAAGTACAAGTGGAGTAGGATGCCTTTTAAAACTTTGATCCGGAGTTACCAAACAACAATAAGATAGGGAGTTACTAAACGAAGTCCGCCATCCCGTTAAAGCCCAACGAACATAACACATTTTGATCTTTTTGCCCTTTTCTCATTTTCTCTGAATTTCTTCAACTGAACTTTAGAAACTCGTAAACACAAACGAAATCATGTTACGGATTCGAAATCGCCAGAAAACATGGATGAACCGTCGACGCCGCGCAAAATTCCGTAAGTCACCGCAGCTGTAGATTAGCGACCAATTTGGACGCCACCATGAATATAATATTATTAACAATTATAATTAGTAATAATAATTTTATTTATAGCAAATAAAACTAATTATTATCAAATATTATTAATAGTTAAAAAAACTAATAATAATAATTTTGCTTATTAATTAACATAGTTGTATTCTTATCTTATTAATATAATTAGTATCGAATATTATTAATAATATTATTAATAGTTAATAAAACCATTTAGTATTGAATATTATTAATTTAAGAGTATTGTGAGTAATAATAATACTTCGTTGTTTTTTAGTATTTTTGAGTAATAAAAGGCAATTTGTATATGTAGGACGATGATAGAGATTTTAGTGGTGATGGAGTTTATTACAGTTATATATTTGTGCATGATGGATATTTTGAGGAAGCTCAGAAAGCGATGGATTGGGCCAAGCAAGTCGCGATAGGAAACAAATTTTCTTTGGTCGTAGCAGGGTATAAAACGCAACGAGATAACAAAAATGAAAGGCTGCGGTTATCTTTTTTGGGTTAAGGTACGTGAGCTACCAACTCACATTGGGTGGGAAGTTAAAGAGTTTTTGAAATGGGGTGTACATAACCATGAATTGATCGTA
This sequence comes from Dysphania ambrosioides, assembly GCA_026401315.1. Taxonomy (NCBI): domain Eukaryota; kingdom Viridiplantae; phylum Streptophyta; class Magnoliopsida; order Caryophyllales; family Amaranthaceae; genus Dysphania; species Dysphania ambrosioides. The sequence goes on from CM048663.1 coordinate 17,264,020, forward strand.
TATCCCGTGGGCCATCGATAGATGAGCGGCCTTAGTCCTGCAGCTAAGTTAGTCGTGCAACAAATGATTGATGCTCACGTGAAGCCTGCTAAGATATTGACATCTGTGTTGGAGCAATTCCTAGAAGACCAACCTAACAGGAGGCACATATACAACGTTAGACATAATTTGAGGTTTGAAAATTCAGAAGGAAGGAATCTGATTCAACAGTTGTTGAACCAAGTAAAAGAAAATGGATACTTATAGTGGTTTGATGCCGATGTTGAGACATCCAAGGTCACGCACTTGTTCGTTGTGGACCCTAAGTCTTCTGATATGTATTCCTCATGTCCGTAGGTTCTTCTCATTGATTCGACGTCCAAAACGAACAGACACAAGTTTCCTTTGGTTGAAATTGTTGGTATGATTCCCACAAACAATAACTTTTTGATTGGATATGCAGTGGTAAAAGATGAGACGGATGGAAGTTATCGTTGGGTTTTGCAAAAGCTAAGGGATTACATTGGCCCCGAGATATATCCGTCAACCGTTGTAACTAATTGTGGGGGAAGTTTTTTCGCCCCTATTGCTGAGTTCTTCCTAGAAGCCAAACATCTACTTTACACTTGGCATATCAACAAGTGTGTGGAAACCAAGGCATACTTTCTTTTCAACAAGAACAAAGGCTATGCAGAGATTTTAAAAAGGGGTCGAAGGAGAAGAATCATTCATGCCAGGACCGAAATGGAATACGAGCGAGCTGTAACGTCTTTCAGACATTCTTGTGGATGGTGCCCAACTATAATCCAGTATGTTGAGGGTCAATGGCTGCTTCATAAGGAGAAGTTTGTGAAGAATTGGACTAATCAGGTCCTTCAATTCTGCAACACAATGACCTGTAGAGTGAAGAGTGCACACAATGCCTTGAAGGACTGGCTTGATTCTTCTAATCAGGTATTGGATACATTATTCGAATGTGTCAATAAGACACTTGACACCCAGTTCAACAGTATTGTAAACGATCTTGAGAGTTCTAGGCGTGGCACGAAGTATGGACATTTCATTTACCAGAAGCTCCATGGTCGTGTGTCGCATCACTGCATGAGTTTGATGCATGACGAGAAATTAAGGATCAGTGAGTTAGGTGATGATGTAGAAGCGATGTGCGGATGTACTATTCTGACTACCCATGGGATACCTTGCTCTTGCACCATTCACCGCTCCGTTAATGGCAGTTAGTCATTGTACCTTGATGAAATTCATGCTTTCTAGAGATCACTGGTCATTGCAGAAATATCTAACAAAGAACCTATAAGCCGTTTCGCTCAGGAAGAGGAGTAATATTCAGCTATTGGCTGATAAGGTATCATCCAGTCATCCCTCTATCATGTGCGATGTGTCGAACCTAATGCACGACTACTTAAACCCTGAAACGATGGATTACCAACAACCAAGTTAGAAAGTCCAATGCAGGACGATGATAGGGATTAGAATTTCTATGCCCTAAACAAGACCTAACTACTTACAAGTAACTCAATTCCCAAGCCAACAAAAATCTATAGGCAAAACTCTAGCCCTCAATGTATAATCATGCATGATCCAACCTGAGAAATCAAAAAGACAAATCATGATCATATCAAAGTGCAAGACTCCATCTAAACATAATCTTCAAAGAATCGAAGTTACGTACTTAGTTCTCCCCTTTATCAATTGCACCACCAAATAGTCAGAAGAATTGGCTACCACATTATGGTAAAAGATAAGTTAGCAAGGTCTATGTTAAAAAAAAATTAACCACAATTCCTTCAACTTCCTCCTCCAAATTTTCAAAACATCCACACTTTATCAAGTTAAACCCAGATACTACCAAACATAAATGAAAAGGATGTTAATCTTTTTCCTTTCAGATCATCTTCTCAAAAAAGGTAAACTTTTTTGCGTTTAACCATAGGAATGCTACAATAATCTCCTTGGCATAAACATATCAAATTTGCTAATGATCTTTGATATAAAACACAAACTACACATTGCTTCTTTTTCCCTAGCACTATGATTTCTAAACAAAAATAAGTCCAATGCCGATTACATCAGAAGACACTGAATGATTCAGCAAGCTTCTTCCAAAACTTGCCAAAAAGAAGCTGGGAAAAAAAGCTTTAAAGATAATAACTTTGCACCAAATGCTACGCCAAAAGAGTACAACCACTCTACCCCAAAAATATAAACTCATCATACACACTTCAGATGAACTAGCTTTCCAAACCCGATATCCAAATGCCAAATTCATTGCTACCATACCCCGAAAATATTTTAAAAATCAATGATCAGATAAATCCCCTAAAAAATAAGAAATAATCCTAGAAAGATGCACGAACTTCAGTCAAAGCATCAAACGTTCAGTAAAATCACTACTCATCAGACAACCAAAAAAGCATGTCAAATTTCCAATCTACGGCTTGAAATTTTAACAAGTCCACATTAGGGACACATTCAAACCAACAAAAATAATAAAAGACAACACCTTCTGCATCATCTGTTGTGCATCTCAGTTCATTCACAACAACAACTAACACATTCCAAGATAAAGGGACCCACTAAGGCACTTATATCAGTCAATTAAGCAAACATCAGACTTAGCATTTTATTGATCACGCTTTAATAAATTAATAACGAGAAAACCCCTGAAAACATTAACACAATACAAGGGCCTAAAATGGGACCCGCCATAGGAATCTCAACAGGAACTTGGACTCGAACGATGATGCCTTTGCGTGGGCCCACATGAATGGATCAACATTCATCCGATCACGGTGAATGTCTTCAGAATTGTAAGGATTAGCATTGTCATCTGCCTCCTCTAATTCATGCCCTTAATCCTTCCCAAACCCTAGGAATCCGGCAATCTTTTGCAATAACCTCATTGGTAGAGAGAGAAAGTTGGCGAGGTGCCGAAATTGGTCAGAGATTGACAAAAATTTAGGGGAATTGTGGATTGGTAGGAAGAGAGTTGGGATGATTGAATTTAGGGGAATTTGGGAGGATTTGATTGCTTTGAAATGGGGATTTTGTGAGTTACTCCGTATATGGGTTTTGTCTTTTGCTTGGGGAGTATGAAAAGTAAGTGAATGTATATAATGTATTACACCATTTTCTAAAGGAAGATAGTTTCAGATGATACATGTCCATTGTGCAATAGAGAACCAGAAAGCCTTGAACATCTATTTAGAGATTGTGATGTAGCAACTCATGTTTGGCCGCTCGTCATCCTTGGGACTTAGAATTGCTCATTCAAAACCAGACTTAAGCACATGGTGCAAAAATTGGCTATCCTACTTCCTCAAAACAGATTTTGATAATATAGGAACTCCTTAAATGTTACTCTTGATATGTCAGAGCATCTGACTTCATAGAAATGATACTTGCTTCAACTCCACTAATCCTAACCCTTATGCTATCTTCTCCATCTTTCAAGAATGGAATTCAAGAAGAAAGGTTCAAATTACCACACCCGCTACATAAGAGATTACCCGGCCACCACCTCCAACAATCCTAATATGGACAGTAGGAAAGCTACAAGGTAAGTCTCAAATCATTGTTGAAGTTGATGGGGCATGGAAAAGGGTAAGATGAAGAAGCAAAGATGGCACGTTGAAGCAGGTATTGGATGGGTTATTCTCAACACTGATGGAAGAACGAAAGGAGGAGGAGAACGGGTATGGGAGCATTCGACTCTTCTCCATATCTTGTTGACAAAGCACATAAACTAGTTGTCATGGCTAGAAATGGGTCGTCTTTTAAGCGTTATTTTTACCTTGCAAAAAAAAAAAACCATTTTCCAAAGTACTTCACTCATTACTTGCAGAGAGTTCGTTTTATCCTCTAAAACTGGTTTTCAGGAGTCCCCTCGTAAATCAATAAACTATAAGGTTGGTTATAATTCTTTTGAAGGTTTGAAAAATTATGGATTTGCTTTCTTCATCGTCATTCTTTGATGCCCTGAAGGTTCTTGGATAATTTGATTCATGGTGAAAGAGATAGAGATGTATATTGATGTCCCACCCAACATGTCAAATTGTGAATCATAAAATTCATACCTGCAAAATAAAATAGAAATAAGCATTATTAAACATCGCCATAAATCTCCAGCTATCGTTTTGGCCTGATTAATATCCAACGTTGGCACATATACAAATTTTACGTGCCTACAATTAGTCTTCAGTTTCTCTTTATGTCTTCTCTTCTTCTCCAACCTTGATTACGGAAATACCATTTGATCAGAAAATTCATAGAGCAATAAGGAGAATATCATCTCATTCTTTCTTGGGTCAGACACGACAAAAATGGATTGTTTGGCCAAAACTCAAACTAGACTTGTTTGAAATTGAATTGTTATGATAACTTTGTTGAGTTATAAAGCTTTATTAGACTAAATCCAGATATAGCATTGAAAACCAAAAAGGAAAGAGTTTGGAATTATTACCATCAGTGCATATAAAAAATATAGTTTTCAGACTTGCAAAAACAATACTAGTACAAAAAAAATGCAATAATGCACACAACAAATCAAATTCAATATGGAGAGACTCCCCCGTACACAGATCCAAAATTCAAAACTCTGCACTTCCAGTAGCATAATTCAAAAATCATTCTTTACATAATATATCATTTCCACACTTAAAAATGCAAATAATCATATCAACATACTATGCTATCAAAGACACCGTATCACTACTAATACAAGCGGAAAAAATTTGGCGATGATGTGGAGGGGTGCTGTAATTAGCATTCCTGGAGAGTTACCATCGCCATGAGTAGATTTGCAACATTCAGCTACTTTCTCCTGAACATCTCTACAAAGCGCTGAAAGAAATAAGAATTCTTCTCTGTGCCACTTCAATTGATTTTAGCATCTAACTTCATAGGAACCAGCCTTTGTTATATAACGAACCCATTCAACAGTATTGTACCCACTTTTCTCCCATACCTGCAGTGATTTGATGGATTAATAAAAGAATCAGGGGATCACAAATAGTAGAGCAGAATAAATCAATCAAAGGAATATTACCTTGAGGAATCGAACACGTAACCCTGATGCTGTAAACATAGGAACCTGAATGAAGCAAAACTCACATCAAATAAGGTAAAAAGATCTTAGATCCCAATTCACCAAAAAAAACTGAGCAGATTATATCACAATTTCCAGCTTTAAGGAGAAAAAAGAAGCACAAAAACACATCTATTACTCATACGATTCACCCAGTATGATCAGCATGAATAAGGCAAAGACAATCGCCATAAAGTTCTCAGCTGGACCTGATTATTTTCAATTTATTTGAAAAGAAAGGCATGCAATATAAGGCCATTAAACAATATTCGTCCAACAACAGCAGCAAATAAAGATAGACCTGAAACTCCATTTGAATTGGTGGCCTTGTCGAGGACTTTTTCTCTGCCAAGGTAGAAATCAACTCTACCTCAGCACTTAAGGTTGACTCTGTCTGGCCGGGGAATTTTCTTATCCTGGTATTATACATATAAAATATCAACAGTTAGTTACACTGCAAAAAGAGAATGATTGGAACCACGATAATATGCTATACAATAGCACCATGAATGCCCCAAATGTAAAATGGTACGTAAGGCGGAGATAGAAGCAACAATTGACAAGGAAAAACTGAGATAAGTGGCAAGAAATAACAAAACTCACTTCCAGACCAAGCTATCAATAGATGGATTATACTTTGCTCTGCCAGATGTCACCTGGAAACTTGTTTTAGCAGTTTGTTTGGGAACTGGAATTTTTATCACAACTCCCAGAGCAAACATCTTTGCACCAAAGACACTCTTCACCTGATGACAGGAATTTATAAGCAAATGTCACAGGGGAACATATAATGATGGATGGATGTTTGGTTTCACATAAGAAGCTGTACAAACCTTAACATTCACTTCCATTCGTGTCCTACCCAATTCCTTGATAGTTGGCAATACTCGAAAGGGGAGGTTAACACCCTCAGTAATACGATATCTGAAACATCAGGAGCAGAGGAAATCATACAAGTAATTCAGTAAAGCTTGCACAAACAGATGACAAGAGGAGATTCCAGATGAAACACTCAGGATAACTCTACAGAGTAGGAAATAAGGGAAGGCCCAGAACATAAATAGAACAAAATAGGCATCATACCATGTGTCCTAGTGTATTGAAGACTATAGACCACATGTGTGAAAATTATAACCGACTACACCACAATGATGAGAAGAACAACAAATAAAAAGGCAAACATCAGATTCCACAACAAAAACAACAGCAAACAGGAAGCAGTATCTGCTTCAAATAAAGACACAGCATCATAAATGATAAATATATTTGAAAATGTCCCCTAGAAGAATGCAAGCATATATTTGAAATACACACAAGCCAAACATTAACCAAAGAAACATTCAATGAAAAGACTTTTGAACTTACTTCATTAATTCAAATTCACCATCTGGAGGGACAAAACTGACAGTCTTCTCTGAGTTGAACCTCGTCAAATTCACACATTGGTGGAAAGTTACATCATCCAGCTCAATCGTCTTCCCACTGAGGAAGTGCAGCATGACAAGGATATCAAAAGTCAACTATTGAAAAACTTAAGCAGAACCATATGAATCATAAAAACGTTACAATGATAACAGAACACAAGCAGAACAAAAAATTGATAGGGCTTGATCTGGACCTTGGAGGTACTCAAATTCACATCTATCCAAAGTGATCCACATTTCCCTATGGCGCCACAGACATGAATATCAGACTATCAAAGCCATAAGGAAAGATATTTACAGAAGGAATAGGCCTGTAGGACACTTAGACAATACACTTTTGACACATCTGAAATTGCTTGAAGGAAGAGTGTAGAGACAGATAAGTAGTGGCATCTGATATGGAAGTACACATAAATTAGTTAATGCATTAAGTACAAGCAAGGAGTCTTGCAAAATTGAGAAGAACAAGTTGACTTTGCTGGTATCTATGGGAGAAGAATTCCCAGTAAGAGACCTTCCTTCCCTTGCTGACCTCACTGTAAGAAAAAAATTTCTTTTAAGCATTCCAATTTCGATTATGTTATCCCTTGGAAGTCGTAACTTTCCTATCAGCACAAACAGTGACTGGACACTAAGACTTTAAAATCAGGACAAAATATGAAAATTGCTCAGATTGGAATTTTAACAAAATTTTGCCCTTGAAATTTTGGTTCTAACTTTCTGCTCAAGATTATAGTGTGTGGCTTCTTCAAACAAGTTGGTGACTTTGGTTCTCTAGCTTTATTCTCAATAAGCTTTGCTTTTAAAAACCTAAATTTTAGCAAGATGTATTCAAACCAAACATAACTGCAAAATACACAATCCTTGGTGTTTAATGCACGATAAGCACTGCAGAGATGGATGATAACGCAAATATATAAAGAATCAAACTATTGATCTGGGCACGTTCTGACAAAGAAGTAGTGATGAATTTCAAGCCATGTCGGACACAATTTCACATCACTACTTCCAATAGCAAAGAAATTAGAGTGAATATGCGCAAAAATCCCTTCTAGAACACATTATAGTAGCGACACATCAGCACAAGAGATTGCAGCGTAATCAGCTTTCTACCAATAACAGTAGCTACATGTAGTAAATGGGACCTTGACTAAAAACCAGTTATTCCATACTAAATAATCAGAGAGAGATTACCCAACAGAACTAATTCACTAAGATGATAACAGAAGTAGCTATACAAGAAATAAAACTATCATCAGTTTGTTATTAGTCAAAGACAAAAATTGTTATTGAGTGTGAAAATCTAGAAGCCTAAAGCTAACTGGAATATCAGGCAGATAAATGATAAGAAAGAAAGCTGTCTAAGAGAAGATACCTTTTTGCCGGACGTGCTTTCAGCTGTGACTCTTTCTCCAGACCAATTTTGTCATTCAATCCCAGTTTCAAATCAGGCATTCCAGAAAGAAAGCACTTCATAAGAATCTTTCCAGTAACATCACAACGCAGCACACTCCCTGTGAAAATTAAGTAAAAAGAAATCATTAGAAAAACATTATATTAGCAGCAGGTAAACCTTGAACCCACACAAACCTATAAAAGAAGGAAAGAAACCCTTACTCACCTTTCGAAGACATAAGAAGATTGACACTTTCCACAATATCCAGGAACACCTGCAGGGAAAGGCTAAAAATAAATAAAAAGAGACAACTTTGAAATCTAACACACTAACAACACAAATTTATATCACCTCATTCTTTTTGTACATAAGGCCTTCTCTTCTCCAACCAACAGCACCTGTAACTTGCAACGTTGCATTTGGCACTGGTTTATCAACAGCCTGAATTGGACGACACAAACAAAAAACAAGGTACACGTTAAACAAAATACAAATTAAAACACATATTTAGACAATCATTGTTAACATATCTCACAGGAAAAATCATACATAGCTGTAATATAAATTAAATAAACAGAACAAAACGCATACCTTAGACGAGAAAGGTGACCGTACTCCCTCCTGAGTAATGTAAAGCTTTAGAATTTCAGGTGAAAGATTTTGTGGGTAGCCGAAATCCATAATTTCTGCAATTTTGAAATATCAGAACATAAGAGTCTCCGCTCTCCATGGAGCAGGCTTATAAAATACAAAAAAGATTATAGCAACAAACATGAGAAAGACAGCACAAAGCAAGATGATGTTGCAAAAATTAGATAAAAAAACACCATAATGTTCCCAAAGGGTAGAAACAGGGATATTAAACTGGAATTGAAATGCATCCACATCTTCAACAGACCTCTGGCCCTCCGCCATGCTTTAGTTACGTTGTACAGGAAATACTTACGAGACATCTAAGTAACACATCACTGCTTCTCTAGTCACTAGCTTGGTACGATAGTGTTTGTATCACATTCAAAAGCATTGCTTAATCTTTACATTGTAGTTTTAATGGAACTCATAAACTATAGCATCAGACACACCGTCATGACACTGTTTCACCTTGATTCATGTCTGAATGGGTTCCATTACTTTTGAACTGGACATTGAATCTCATTGACTCCTCCCGACCTCCTCTCCAGAAAAATCGAACCAAAATGACTGACTTACTTTACATTTGTGTAAAGCTACTAAAAATAAACATCAGTGACACGTATTTAATATTTGGAATTCATGCCTGATCACTTCTCCTATGATTTTTGGCAGTAGATATAGCAATCATTTAATTCTGACGTATTTTGACACATAGCCAACAAGTCAAAAAGACTAAATTCAGAAAAGTCTATGAAAATATATTGCAAAAGATGCATTACATACCATCTAACAGCTCATATATCAGAACAAAATTATTTCGAATAGCATCTTCATCAAATTGCCCACCAAAGTAAGATTTGAAAAGATTCACAGCCTGCAAAGAATTGTAAAATCGTAATTAGCCCAGTTATAAACCGATTCTTCATCTTTTTTGTATTTTTTTCTTTTGTAAAAATAAATGTCCTACTTCAACAAAACAAAGCATCTTGCTGACAAGATGATGGAATGTGTGGAATGCTATTTACATGATTTTTGACATAGCATAATTATTTTAAACACATAGCTTTTCTAAATAACATGTAGCTTCTCTAATTTTGAGTTAAAAAACACAACTTGACCTTATTAATTAAGCAAGTGTACTTTCAAATAAGGTTAGAGAATTGTTCCAACAATTTTCTAAAATAGATTTCTGAAGAAGCTCCTTTCCAATCTACATTTTTGTCCCAGTTACAAAATTTTGTTTATTTCAAACAATGATACGGATGCTTGATGTATATTTAAAACCCTGGGAATATCCTCTATTTAGTTCAATTCAGTCTTATAACTTAGAGATAGCAGGCTAAGTTACTGGGGCCACAGATTCCAACAGCCAAATTCAGTTCCTAGACCATCAAAAAAGGTCACAGTTGTATATTCATTTCAAAGGGAGCACGCACATAGATTATAGATGTACTCAATTTAGATTCCCTATAAAATCACAGGAGCAGATGAGCTCATTTTGAAAATTTATCAGAACAAAATAGCTAAAGTAACATAAAGCATCAATTTAGGCAGCCCAACTTTTAAGTACAAAAACAATGGAAAACTGAGGTTTTATCGATTACAGCAACTTGAATGAGATCAATGTAGAGAATACGTGTCCTCTATCTAGAATTAAAAATATTTTCAACCAATAGAAGTGAACTGGCGTTCTCCGAATAAATCCCAAAGAGAACAGTGGGAATGAAGTATGCCGTTGGAATTCATAACCACTCCAAGAAGGCGGGATGGATAGTGGATAGATAGAAAGGGGAGAGAGAAAAGGAGAACTATATTAGAATATCCATCAACTAGCTATCTGGGAAGAACTCAAAAAAATATTTAAGAGGTGACAAAAAGAGAAATACTTACCTCGACAACAAACTTGAAAGCACAAGCTGCATTAGCATTGCTGCTGACGACAATTACAACATACACATTGCTGATTCTCATGTAAAGAAAGGAGCAGCCTCCTATCTGCCTCACTGGACAAGTACCAAGTTCCTTCGTTTGCATAATGTGCATTCGAAATGCATCAACCATGTTGCCCCTATAGTAAAAAACATATAAAGCTTACATAGTCAAACAAAATGCAACAAGGAAGCAAAATGTAATATCTTCATTGTTCCAGGTGATAGTAAGTTTGCATACTCCACTACTGAAACGACTTAAAGGCAAGTCTTTAATTCAAAATCCCTTTAGTGCTGTCACAAAAAAACGCATAATTTCAAGGGAAAATAAGAAACTCACAGTAAATCAGTAACACTGTAACATGCAACAAATTTACAGATACCAATCATACATCAAACAACCAAAATCTATGGCATCATAACTCAGAATGCAGATTTTGAAATTAAATACCTTTGCAGATATCACCATCATTATTTCCAGGCATAAAATGAATAAGGATCAAAATGTGGAGATGGATTCAAAATGTATAAGGATAAGGTTGGGGGGGGTTGAAAGTTGGGCAGAATCCTGCAATAGTCTATTATCCCCTTACCCTATGTTTCTTTCATCTCTTCGCCACCAACTCCATTCTTGATTCAAACTAAATGCCCTCATCACTTTATCAATTGCACCCAACAAAAGATCTCAGCTCCCAAAGTGGCAAGAACATACTCTTATGTCAACTTAAAAATCTGTTTTAGGAACAGTTGAATAGAATCATGAGGCATTGCTGGATTTTCAAAGACAAACGTATGTGATGAAGAAGTTGATTGAAGCTGTTAACCATGGCTAAAAAAACGGCGATGGTTGTGAGTGGCGGTATGAAGTGGGAAAGTGTAACAGGCAGAATAGTTAAATACATACGTTGCGAGATCAACAATGCAATGCTTCATAGTTTCATTACCCTAACAAACAAGTAATAGGGGATCCACATGACAAGCCATCAATTACTAGCACCCTAGTATCAATTATAAACACATAGACAGCGAATGAGACTGTAATAGCAAACTCGAATACAAAACAGTAAACAACACCAGCATCACTCCACAGCAGATTGATAAAACACCCATCACCAACATAAATCAACCTCAGAATGGCAGTATTTTTTCAATCAATCAAACAACAATCGACACAATCCAGCAAATTAGGGTTCAACAAACTCGAATTAAACATTAAAATCAAATGAATTAGGAGAGAAAAAGAGTACCCAACATCGTCGCGATAGAGGCGATTGATAAGAACGTCACCGCGGAGATTCAAGAAGTAGATAGCAGAAGCCGCCACCGGCATCGTAAAACCAGTGGATCCAAAAATTCAAAGCGATCAGAGATATGAAGCCCAGATCTAGGGTTTCCGATTTCCCCCTAAATTCAATACGATTCTCGATCAATTCACGGAAATTACAACTAAGGAAATTTCAGTATTTCACAGACCACCACAGAAAAGTCATACGGAGTACTTCGTATTATTGGAACTTTGAGACTTGTTTTCACTTTTCACTACTCACATTGGGGTTGGTAACTTGATATTCTCGGTGTACTATGGTTTTTTGACATTTTGTCCAGAGACTTAATCATAATTGCTACTCCGGATTAGTATATGTCCGTGCTAAGATGCGGATTTTTTATAATGTTAAAAAGTTGATAAAAAAGTATAAAAAATAGCATATTTATGATTTTATAACAATAAACTTAAAAAGTTGATTATAATACTTATAAATCAATATTATTTCCGTATCGTTATTTCTGTCTTTTGTCTCACATTTTTCGTCTTATTTTGTTTTTTTTCTTTCAATTTTCATTGACTACATTCAATAATTTATTTTTGTTTATATTTTCGAGTTTGATAGCATTACCACATTGCCAAGGTCTTTGAATTCATTGTATCTATTTATCACTAGCAGTTTCTAATTTGGGGGTATTTGATTTATACTTCTGATTTGGTTAATCCTGATATCAGTTTTGTTTGCTTTTCTATGTAATTTTTGAAAGTACGGTATTTGCATTTGCGGTAAAACCTGTCATCTTTAAGCTTCGTCAACTTGAATACACGAAAATTTCCCAATTGTGTATTGTAACAAACAGTAAAAGAAAAAATTGAACTGAGGTTGTTGTTGCATTTATGGTAACAAATAACAAAGTTAATGAAATTGACTTATTTGTTTCCAGCGATAGGATGGAAAAAATTGATGCTCCACAATTAAAGTGAAGAATGAACATCTCTCCTGTTTCTGTAGTAATTGTGTTTTGTTTAAAGTTTGTTAACAATAATTTATCTCATCTTTCTCTAAATATGTAATTGTCTTTATGTTTAATCTGATTTCCTTATATATTTGCATTGTGAAAAAAAAATTATGGACTCTAATAGTGGATCTATGGGGCAATTATTTTGGTAAGAACTCTTTCTATATAAGAACTCATCTATCACCATCAATTAATTATGTATTGATGGCTATGACTAAATCGCTAATAATGACAAAGTTGTAAATAAAGAAACTTAGAAAAATTAAATGATAGTTGATCAATTTCCGGCACCCATAATTATTTGGTAGTTTTTAATAATGACAGTTCATCTTCTCAATTATTTCTATGTGAATTTTAACTTTCTTAATTATTTGGTAGTTTCCAACTTATTTCTAGTGTCTTCTCTATGGATTTTAGAAAAGTAGAAATAAACCTTAGAACAATAAAATAAAAATTTAGAACAATACAACAAAATTTTAAAATATTTTTGAATTAGATTTTAAAACAATAGAACTGAAATTTGGAATAGTAGAGAAAAAATTCAAAACAATAAAACTAAACTTTAAAATAATAAAACTGAAATTTGAAAAAAATAGAATTAATCTTTATAACAATATAACTAAAATTTGTAACAGTTGAGTTAAGGTTTAGAATAAAAATCTGGAATATTTTTGAACTTAAGAACAATATATCTAATATTTGAAATAGTAGAGAGAAAACTCAGAATAATAAAACTAAATTTTAGATCAATAGAACAAAATTTGGAATAATATAATTAAATTTCAGAACAATCAAATTAAATTTTAGAATAACAAAACTAAATTTGGAATAGTAGAGTTAAACTTCAGAAAAGTAGAACTTAACTTTAGAACAATAGAACAAAAATTTGGCACAATAAAACTAAACTTTATAATATTTTTGAATTAAACTTTAGAATAATATAACTAAAATA